>VUYV01000164.1:347205-510350 GCA_008711295.1 Anarhynchus alexandrinus | reverse complement strand
GGCGGGACGCCCCGCCGGGGGGGAATAAAGTCCTTTGTTTGCGGTGCGCCGTGAGCCGGGGGCTGGGAGAGGGGACACCCCCCTTCCATCTCTCCCACCCCCCCCATCTCATCTCATCTCCCCGGGCCGGGCTGTTTTGACAATAAACTCTCCGGCGATGGGTACAAAATGTCCCCGCGGTGAAGTGCGCGTTGAACAATAGGCGGGGGACGAACCGCCGCCGTCAGGTGTCCGGAGGTGAAGCTGCCCCCCCGGGGAGGGGGGTGGTGGTGGTGGTGGTGGTGGTGGGGATGGTGATGGGCTCGGTGCCCCGCTGCGTCCCGCCGGCGGGTCCGTGTCCCCCACCCCCCCCCACCCCCGGTGTCAGTGTCCCGGTGCGTCCCGGCGGGTCCGTGCCCCGGTATCGGTGCCGCGGTGCTCCCCGATGGGTCGATGCCCCCGGTGGGTCCCGGCGGGTGGGGGTCCCGCGGTCCGGAGGGGCCGGGCAGGCGGCTCACCCCGGGACAAGGCATCAGAGCCGGTCTGCTCCCATCCTCCGGGATGAAGAGAAGGGCAAGCGGTCCCCGCTCAGGCCTTCGGGAGATCGATAGATCTCCCGAAGGCCTGAGCGGGGACCGCTTGCCCAAAAACTTGGGAAGTTTCCCTTCCACTTCCTTGCTAAAAAGGGGGGTTTCCTCGCCTAACCGCCCAGCCCCGGCACACAGGGCGAGTGATTTTAAATACTGGGCGACTTTGCACATGGTTTTCGGGGCGGCCGTGCAGGTGGGTAATGCTTAAGAGGTATTCGGAGGTCGGCAGAGGAAGGTGCCCGTAAGGAGGTCGCTGCTGCTGGTGGTCGAGGAGTTGCAGCCGGGGAGGAATGTGGCCCCGCGCACGGAAATCGGCAAGCGGCTAACGCGAAAGGTTATTTTGCCGCTTAACGAAGAGCGAGGCGAGGATGCGGGGAAGCGATGCACGGGGCTAGGTGTTTAACATCTGCTGCCACCAACAGAGAGGAGCCTCGCAGAGCAGCCCTGCGCCAGAGCAAGTCTCTGCCCACGCTGCTGGGAGCGAGTAAAACTAAAATTCCAGGAGCTAACAGTAGTGACAACGTACGGTTCTTCACTGTAAGCACTTCGGGATGTGAGAGAGGGCTGTAGTTGATTTACAAACATTTTTTGTTAATATTTTTGTTTGGGTAACGTGTTTGGTTTGCTGCCTTTGTTTATTGATGATCTGAACTAGAGTGATATCTGACAATTTGGACTTTCCTATTCAGAATGCCCACAGAGGTCTGCAAAATGCTAGTGCTGTGGCCACAAGGATGGGAAACTCTCCTACCTATGGGTTATTCCTCAAAATAAATTTAAAAAAAAAAAGAAAAAGTTGAAGTGATTAATACACACCAACTTTCTTTACTTCAAGTGTTTCTTGCCTGCACCTGNCCGCCGGCGGGTGTGTCCCCCACCCCCCCCCACCCCCGGTGTCAGTGTCCCGGTGCGTCCCGGCGGGTCCGTGCCCCGGTATCGGTGCCGCGGTGCTCCCCGATGGGTCGATGCCCCCGGTGGGTCCCGGCGGGTGGGGGTCCCGCGGTCCGGAGGGGCCGGGCAGGCGGCTCACCCCGGGACAAGGCATCAGAGCCGGTCTGCTCCCATCCTCCGGGATGAAGAGAAGGGCAAGCGGTCCCCGCTCAGGCCTTCGGGAGATCGATAGATCTCCCGAAGGCCTGAGCGGGGACCGCTTGCCCAAAAACTTGGGAAGTTTCCCTTCCACTTCCTTGCTAAAAAGGGGGGTTTCCTCGCCTAACCGCCCAGCCCCGGCACACAGGGCGAGTGATTTTAAATACTGGGCGACTTTGCACATGGTTTTCGGGGCGGCCGTGCAGGTGGGTAATGCTTAAGAGGTATTCGGAGGTCGGCAGAGGAAGGTGCCCGTAAGGAGGTCGCTGCTGCTGGTGGTCGAGGAGTTGCAGCCGGGGAGGAATGTGGCCCCGCGCACGGAAATCGGCAAGCGGCTAACGCGAAAGGTTATTTTGCCGCTTAACGAAGAGCGAGGCGAGGATGCGGGGAAGCGATGCACGGGGCTAGGTGTTTAACATCTGCTGCCACCAACAGAGAGGAGCCTCGCAGAGCAGCCCTGCGCCACAGCAAGTCTCTGCCCACGCTGCTGGGAGCGAGTAAAACTAAAATTCCAGGAGCTAACAGTAGTGACAACGTACGGTTCTTCACTGTAAGCACTTCGGGATGTGAGAGAGGGCTGTAGTTGATTTACAAACATTTTTTGTTAATATTTTTGTTTGGGTAACGTGTTTGGTTTGCTGCCTTTGTTTATTGATGATCTGAACTAGAGTGATATCTGACAATTTGGACTTTCCTATTCAGAATGCCCACAGAGGTCTGCAAAATGCTAGTGCTGTGGCCACAAGGATGGGAAACTCTCCTACCTATGGGTTATTCCTCAAAATAAATTTAAAAAAAAAAAGAAAAAGTTGAAGTGATTAATACACACCAACTTTCTTTACTTCAAGTGTTTCTTGCCTGCACCTGAAAGTTATCCTTCGTCGTACAGTTACACTGTCCTTAAGGAAAGCTTGAGAAACAGGTCAGACTGGCAGCATCTTCTGGAGGTCATGAGATGCAGGCTCCAGCGTCCTGGAGGTTAGGGAGGGAACCTTTCTCGTGATCCTTCATCCCGTTCTGGGTTCAGACGCTTACTTGTTGGAGATATTTCACCTTAGGGGCACAGGAGACAAACTGGTGTAGGCAAAAATACACAGCGTAGTAGGCATAAATGACTTGCTGTTGCAAAAGGCAACTTTCTTTGGGCACGTATGTGCATCGTCTGTGTATCACACAGGTGCAGGGATATTCAGGGGTAGTTTTGGGCTGGAGGAGGTATCAGTGATGGCTCATGTCCTGGCAGGGACGCAGAGGCCATCAGAAGTGACAGGCAGGACGGAGCTGATCTGCTGCGGGGGATTGCTGTGGAGCCAGCGTGACCCTGTGTTACTTTTGGGTTTGCCTCAGTGCTGGCGCTTGGGCTGGATGATGTCCCACAGCCCCTATTCAGACCTATCCTGTTGTTGTTTATCGGTATACGAATTTATATTAAGTATCTTTCTTTGGCCTTTAGTCAAGAGCTCCTTCCTTTGGTTGCAAATAGGGGAAGGAAGATGTAGAAAACAGAGCTTAATGTAGCTTCTTGGAGGGTAAACCATTCACCTCCTCTGTCCACAGTCCCTTCCTATTTTTTGTTTTTCTTACATCCTAACGTATGCTTCCACTTTTCCCTCCATTTGGGGATTGTCTAGTCCTCCTTTTACCTCCTTTTATGCAATATTCTGGAATGATCTTTTCTCTGTGCCTCCCCCCCACCTCAGGGCTCACCCTGTCCCCCACCCCCCAGTCCTCTGCTGGAGTCTCTGTGGTATTTCCATCCTGCGGTCATGGAAGACTGGACATGGTTCCTTTCAGCATCCATCAATATAGCCTTTTCTTTTTCCAGTCAGCTGCAGAGTAATAGGAAGCTCTCCCTGTGCCCAGAGGGGAGAATGTCTGTTTTCATGATGTTTCCCACTACCTGTCAGCCGGGAGGGAGGAGGCTTGAAGGAGGCAGATTGAACTTGATGAGGATTCTGATTGCTGTCACTCAGTCGCTGCTTTGACCCCCTCAAACCCTCCGAGTGTCCTGCCCTCCCTACTCCCCCGTTCCCATCTCTGCTCTCCCCTTCTCCTTTTCCTCCCTCCCCTGCGGCCGTGCAGCTTCTCCTGCGCAGAAATGTGGCCCAAGGCCACTGCCAGGAGCAGAATGGAAATGTCAAAGATTGCTCAATCCTCGACTCTTTTTCCTTCCGTTACAACTGGGAACCCTCTCCCAGCAAGTGCGTAAGTGATTTTTCTTCAGGCTTTATAATAAAGAATGTGACAAATTTGGCAAGAAGTGAGACTCCCATTTGCATCCCGTTTTAAGTACCATTCACAGAGGCTGGAGGCATTTCCATGTGCTCGTTTTGCGAGGGAAAGCCTCTCGTCGACAGATGACTGCAGCTGTAGGACCGCTGGGTTATGCTGGCTCTCCATGGGCTTTCCGCCTCTCCTCAGCCCTCCCAGAAACCCATCGTTGATTGTTCAAACAGTAACATGGCTTTCCAGGTGCTTGGATTGATCAAAGGATCCTGAGTCACCTCCAGAAGGGACACGTTGCACCAGGACACAGGTGGAATGAGAAAGGATATGTCTTTAGCACATGTGAACACGAGCTAAGACAGATCTTAGGAGGAACATCTGAGTCATGTTCCAGTCTGGTAGGAGTTTCTTGTAGTGAAACCTGTCCTTTTCTCTCTCTGGTCTGTTGTGAGAGACTCTAATGATACATCTATATTCTTTGGGTTTCCGTCTGAACTATAATTCGTTGTTAGTGCGAGCTATTCGAAAGATTTTTAAGGCATATCTGGAGCTGTCAAACTAAATACCAAATATTACGCATTTGTAGTTTGAAGGAAAGCTGCTTTCTAGCCTGAACTTTCAGTAAACACTCCGGTGTCATCTGAAGGTAAGGAATAACAAATTCTGGATGAAACAAGAACCGTACAGCATCAAAGAGTTTCAACAACATATATGTTTATCTACAATACATGACAACTGATCTAATCTCATATCAATCTTGTAGAAGAGAGGCAGTAATTGCTCAAGGTTAAGCCACTTCTCAGCTTTTTCTCTCTGCCCCTGAAAATGAATGCCATTGCAGAGATCAAGCGTTGCGCATTGTCCTGCTCTCTGTATGTGACACATGATTTTACAGATGTTGTTTTCTTTTTCATCTAGTACAAACATCTTCCAGGATTTTGACTCATTTCCTTAAGTCTCTTTCAGCTGTTGAGAGAATGGCTGGAGGAAATGAGGTCTAATATCCTAATGCATTGCATTTACTGTAAGTACCTTCTCACTTTAAGTATAAAACTTCGCCTTTTTGTAATTTCTGAATATTCCTCTGCACAAGAAACAACTTGCAGTTGTTTCTGTCCTTCAGATGATAAGTCTCTTCAGTCTTAGTAGAGCTTAAGGTGTTTGTTGTAACCTTAGGCGAAAGGGGAGAGCTGATGCTAAAGATACCTAATGAAAGTGATGATCCAGGTCCCAGTGTGTTACATCTTTAGGACGTTTATCATAGAAAATCTAAAGAGAATGCACAGACAAATTACTAGGACTTGACATAAAAGAGATTTTAAAATTGTTATTGCTCTTCTATATTATTTTACTGCAGAAGGATCGTGCTTGGCTTTTTCAGTGACTTTTAGGAAACTAGAAGGGCTTTTTCTGAAAGGACCCTCTTTAGCCCTGCAAACAGTCATAAATGAACGTAATTTTACGCGTGTGAGTAGCCTCCTTGGCTGGTTGCCAAACCTAATGGCAACCGAATTGTATTGTTTGTCCAGCAGCCAAGATTGCTGCCGTTAGTGATAAAAGCGTAAGGGGAGTGTAAACATCTGTGTTTGAAGGGAGAATGCGACGCCTATTTTCTAGGGTATGCCAATTAGAAAGCGCAGTAAATGTTAATTTCTCTGCGGATTTACACTTGGGGATTATATTGATTTATTCTGAAAACATAGGTTTTCAGGTATTCCTTTAAATGGATTTTTAATGATCTTTTTTTGTGTTGCAACAGATTATTTTTTTTTTTTTGTGCACCTCGTAAGACTCTTGGTTATATGATCTTTACATTATCTCTTACAGGCATGTAAATGACAGAAAAGTTTCTAATGTTGCTGCCACGCTATGCAACTCCTGCACTGCTCCATACGGATCACTCCTCAAAATTGTGACTAAAAAGAGGCGTCATTTAATAAAATTATCAGCTATAGGGGGGTTTGCCACTGGGGGGGCTGACAGCGTTAAATGTCTATGATTTTAAATGTCATCTGACAGCTGAGTCTGTAATCATGTAACATAATCATTAAATATCTGATACGGAAAAGAATTTGCTGGTCTACTAGGCACTGACGGTTGTAAATCTAAGTGATAAAGAGGATGCATGGGCTGATTTAAGTTAATAAGAGATGAAAACCGTGGCAGGGAAATTTGAAAGTCAGCGAGATGCATCTCTTGCAGGTTCTTTTGAAGCCTGGCGAATGCCAGGTTAGTCCTACGTTCTCCTTTCTTTTCCCATCAGTAATAGTCTTAAGCTAAGTAGTGCTCCTCCGCTTGTGCTGGGTGAACATGCTCCTCATGGCATGGAGTGGACTCCTTTTAAAGAAAAGTTTTGTGCAAAAGCCACACCGGGAAAAGAAATCAAACTTGTTGGTTATAACCTGTCACTAAGAGCCTGCACGTTTCAGAGGAGGAGAAAGGTCCCAATGAGCTGTGTAAGGGAAGCGTTTTGGGTATTCACATACCTAGGCCATTCAGAACTAACGAGGTTCCTGCTGAAGGGTATCGTGAGATTAAAAACCTGCACTTGGCTCTCTTAATCTGTTTTTTGTTCAGGAGTTAATGGCTGCACCGACGTCACGTGTTGAAGGTTTTGTCTGCAGCCCTCAGGACTGGAAACTTCATTCTTTGCTGAACGAAATCTGACTTTCTCACGCATTCACCTGCCTCCCTCCCGCAGCTGGGTTTCTCAGAGGCACGGCAAACCGTAGGAAGCTCCCAGACAACTCTAAGAGTAAGGCTGGAGGAGACCTGCAGAGGTCTCCTGGTCCGTCCCCTGCTCTACCCCGGGGTCAGATGGAGCGGATCTCCCCAGGTGGACTTTTGTCTAACCTGCTGTACGGCAGACTCGTGGGGCAGAGCCTACCACCCACTTTTTCTAGCACCTAATTAGTTGTTAAAGGTCAAAAGCTTCTGCTGATTCCAAGCCTAATCTCCCATGCTGGTCGCTTAATTCCATCCTTTTTTTCTCCCCTGCTCTCATGGATATAGTGAACTGCTGATCACCATCCTCTTTCTAATAACATTTTAGACATTGACAATTAATAAAACATCTTTGACGTCTCTTCTCCATGATAAACCTTTTTCAGCTTTTTCTCTTGGTGCATCTTCTGTAACTTCCCCTCCTCTTGTTCTTCTCAGCCTTCTCCAACTTGTTTGCGTTTCCTCCAGATACCATGAGTAAAATTGACGTCTGACTCCAGATAAGAAATGTAGCATTCCCAGGTTTAACAAAATAGTTACCTCCGCGTGTACTGTGTGATTCAATTTGATTCAAAGCATTGTAAATCTGATTTTAATCATGATTTAAATCAGCTAACAGTAAGCCTCATTTTAACTGTTTTGCATTTGTACTTAATCATTTTGTAAAGAAAGGTTTAACCTCCTTTATTACCATTGAGATAGAGTTTTAATTAAATATAGCCTTTGCACTTAATGTTATACTTACTTTGATTAATCACTGTGCCTGTATTTAAGCAATTATGTAGCTTGTTATATATACACTTATTCTGATTCTTCGTGTGTATGTTTTAGTATGAAAATAGAAAGTGTTGACATTTCTTGTATTAGATAATTGATTTTTTGCTGATGATTTGCATCGATTACAATGAAGGAAACGAGAATTCTGAAATGTTCTTCCGTTAGATAAATAGCACCACATAGAAGCCAGCCAATTCAGAAGAAGAACTCATTGAGAAATGTTTTGAAATAAAGAATTAATGTCTGATCTGTAGTCAAAACCGGTGGTTTCTAATCACTGTGCTGTAAAAATTTTAGAACTAGTCCATCTCATCCTCTTTTTATTCTTAGAATGGCAATGGAAGGAAACATTCATTTATTTTTTTTTTTTTCAACTCATGATCAGTAGCTCCTCTTTGAACGGACTGGTTGCTTAATTGAGTTGTACTGAATGAACTGAAATAAAGAAAATATTTTCTGTGCACCTGCTCGGAAACTCCAGATGCCAAAGGCTGGTTTATTGCTGAAGCACAACCTGCCTCGAGGTGCTCAGCGGCTGACTTCTCTGACTTCAGTAGTTTGATTATCTTTAAAATGTT
Source organism: Anarhynchus alexandrinus (assembly GCA_008711295.1). Lineage (NCBI taxonomy): Eukaryota > Metazoa > Chordata > Aves > Charadriiformes > Charadriidae > Anarhynchus > Anarhynchus alexandrinus. Next base: position 502,387 of record VUYV01000164.1, on the reverse strand, counting down.
GTACAGCAAATTTACGGCTTGAATAATTCTTTTGCCTTTTCTTTTTTAACGATTAGAGGAGTTGGAAGTTTAAATTCATGTTGTTGTGTTTGCAAAATTACTGTTGAATGGTTTTACTTTTTAAAAGGAAAAAAGCACATTATAAAAATGCTACGTTTTTACTTTTAACGTAGCATTAAATTAAATATGCAGTTTAATAGGGTATTTTTACCTGAAGTGGTTCTGTTCGTATGCCTTAGATGCTCTTCTGCACTAGGACCTGGTACTGAGACATTCCTTTTCGGCTGCTCAGTGACTGCCAGATTCTTCTCTTTACTTTTGCTGCCTAACTCTTTGTTTGCTATTTTATACAGCATGGAAGTGCTTTCTAGGCCTGGATGAGCATAACTTTTTAACTTTGAAAAGAAATTACGTTATCTTCAACAAAATAAAAGCTTCCTCCCAGAAGCGTTCATTGTAACACAAGCTGTTGAAGTTTCCTATTCCATAGCACGTCTGACTTCCAGGTATTATACATAAAATTGCTGACTTTGCAGTAATGCTAATACTATCATACCTAGGATTTGAGGTATGCAGCACAATAAAAGAGGTCAAATGGAAGGAGCTGAAGTAAACCCTGTTATTTCAGGTCTCCTCCCATAAACTAGGTGCCATCAGAAGCGATGCTGAAATGGGATTCCCTGCTTAGGCGGGTACTCAGACAGCGCTCACGGCACGATGCCTTTTGTGTATCTCTCCTGGGGTAGGAAGGAGGACCACTTTTTCAATCAGCAGCTACCTATATATGTATGCCATGTATATGCCATTTATGGTAGGGCTTATTAGTAAACTATTTGCAAGCAAAATATTTAAGCGGCGCTTCTGCTGACATTGGAGATTAAGTTAAATGGTGGAGTTATGTATCTCCTTGCCAGAAGATGACTGGGGAAATGAAACTGGATTGTCAGAAAAATATCTAAGTCTCTGTGTTCAAGGTACTTCCAAGACAACATCAGTGACAGATCTTGCTGGGTATTAGCGTGATTACCTGAGGTGAGATTTGTTCACCCTAGGAGGTTCTGAAGAACCTGCCGATGAATCCTCCACAAGTTGTCCTAGTCACAGTTTCAGAAGGCATGTGCAAAGATACTGCTCTAATTTAAATTAAAAATGTGTTTATTAGATTTGGTATTGTCTATAAGACATCGCTTTTACAATAATTTTTTAACAGCATCCTAATTATCAGCAAAATTTGTGCACTGGTTAGACAAAGGAAATCTAATTTACTGCGGGTTTATTAAACATCACTGAATAGGTAAAGTTAATATATATGGACAAATATGGAAATACTCCAAAACCTGCTTCTTAAATGGATCTGCGTGCTGCCATGTGGATGCATGACATGTGATGCAATGACTTGTATTTCAGTAACAGAGCTATATAAATACTTTAGCTATCTTATTGCTAAAACCAGCATTTTTTCTCATGAATCTGTCAGTTCTTTCAGTGAAGGAAAAGAGAATACAAAGTAATATGGACGTAAAAGATAGCTGTGTCTTTTCTGCAAAATTTGATGAACGTGTTTATTAATCTGAAAGTCTTGTTTATTGCTGTAATCTTCTAGGAAAAAGTACTGAACTAAATATCTAGAGAAAGTAAAAAGCAGTGCTCCTCTTTGTGGTATTTAATGTGGTCCATCATAAGAGCAATGATAACATAATTATGCAATTATTGGTATATTTTCCCCTCTGGAGGCCTTATGTAGATGATTACCAGTGCACCTTTTAATGAAATTGCTACTATTTGATAAAATTACTGCCAAGACTTGAAATAATTAGAATTCGCATTGCCAAAAGTCTTACATCTCCTTCCTCAGTTGAGCCTTTTCCAAATAGGCATTAATTCAGATTGCAAAACGATTCACTTCTCTCCAGTTTTCTCATTTCTCTTCGTTAAAACTACCTTTTCACTGCGTTTCAGAAAACACGCTTTCAAGCCCGTGTTGCTCATTACAAGGAACATTCGTTCAAAATGGAAGTTGAAAGATACTGCACCTTTTAATGTAAATGTCAGCAAAGAGAAGTGAGAAGAAAAAGCCATTAAAGGAATAGACTGGATGAATGACAGCTGAATTTGAATACACTATGCATAAGTGCGCTTTTTCATTCCTTTTAATCGTTCTCCATACCTACTGTATAATTTGTTTGTTTATATGTCGTAACAGCTGATAAAACTAACAGCTGGTTAATAAGTCATTTTGGAAATTAGAGAGAAGAGGGCAATAATTCAGTAGGAGTAAGGATCAGCCTAAATAATTGTGTAAATCTCAACAGTGACAAGTGTTGTGGCAAACAGTTGCTCTTGTTTTGCAAATCCTACTTATGTGTGTGCATACGTATATATTTATCTGCCCTCTGTATTTTTCTTTGAATAAGAATTAGTAGTTATTTTAAGCTTAGACCATTTTAGTTTAAAAAAAAAAGCCCTGATAGGTCAGTCATGCTTTGGGTTTGATTTTCACTGGCACATTGCCTGTAGATTTCTTCTGTGGTGGGAAGTTTAGGTATAAGAGACCATAGCGCGTCAACGTGCCATAATAAAATGAATTAATCACCTAGACTACGTTGTTGCTCATAGGGCTTCAAGATGAGTGACTGGACTGCCGTAGTGCACACAGTGCTCCTTCATAAAACCAAACCCCGAAACAACAGAAAAAGCCCCAAAGCCATGACTTCCCAGAAAAAGGAGGTTTCAGAAAGGTTTGATACCCAGCCAGGGAAAGAAGTATGGCATTTGACCAGCTACATGGCCACCTTTGACAAACGCCTCTGTTGGTGGAGTGAGGTGTGCCAGCCAGCATGGGCAAGCTGCTTGGTTGGCAGGACAAGTGGCCACTTTGCGTGGTTGGAGCTTCTTTCCCCCCCTGGCAAGGGAAAACTCAGCGGCGGGGGGCAGAGGAAGGTGGGTCTGTGTCTCTGGGAGGTGGGGTTCCTTCTCCCAGCCCCCTACCTTCAGGGAGCGTGGCACTCGCACCGGTAGGGCAGCTCCCTCATGTTTCTTTTGGAGGTCATGTGCAGAAGCTGCTGTGCTAAGCCTGCTTCCAAAAGAAGGGAGCAAAGTACGATTAGCTGCATTGCTAATTGCTGTGGTGAGACCCGCTGCAGCGGGACCTGCTGGCTTCCACCCACAAGCCCGGGTCAGCCCGGGTGCTCGGGCTTGTCCTGCCTGAAGATCCCATGAATGTCACTCAGAGAGCGGGAAGCACGGGGGCTGGAGAGCTGGGTGGATTTGTCCTCTTGCCACCTGCCTCTGATGCTGGCTGCTTCTGATTAACCACATCTTCTTCAGAGGGCTGCACAACCTCTCTTCAGGGGTAGCTGGGTGTCTCCTCAGTCTCCTGAGCTGTTTTCCCTGCAAGGGTTAAGCTCCAAGTGCCTTCTACGTGCCTTCTACTTGTCCTGTGGAGTGTCCTCCCAGGGCGTGAGGGGTTTAGTGAGGCAGGTCCGTGTAGGAGCAACCCCAAACTCTAGAGCTGAAAGCTTGACGTGGGGTGTCACTGCAAAAGGGGGGGTGTCCCACAGCTGCGGCCGAGGTCCAGCTGCCTCTGTGGCCCCCCACGCTCATGCCTGCCCAAGATGATAAAGACAACCTTTGTTCCAGCTGCTTTCCACTTCCTCCCTAGGGTTTGCCATGGGTGGGAATGGGCTGGCTGGCTCCACACTCCCTCTTTGTGTTGGGGGATACCCATGCCGGGCTGGCGAGCTCCTGCCTTCTGCCCTCCATAGTGCCCTTCCTCTGCCCCCTTCCCTGTCAGGGCGAAGGGTCTACAGAGGGGGGTGTGTGTGTGAGAAGACAGACAGTGGTTGCCCTCATGCAGCTGGATAAATGTCAAAACCCCCACTAATCCTCTCCCCTGGTGTTCTGCTTAGTAACCTACGGCCTCTGAGGATCCAAAACTTCTGAGCCAAGTGCAGGAGCTCTGCATTTCTGCTTGGGAAACACATGGCATTGAAGAGCCTGTTGGTCAGCAGATGGCACTGACTCTGTTAGATGGGTTAGAAACAAACCGCTTGGTTCTGCGGGGAAGCCTAATCAGTCCGGACCCTGTAATGTGTGCCCGGTGACAGTTAAGTTATTTTTCAGTCTCCAAGATGAAGCTGGGGCAGAGGAGCCGATCAGCGTGTCTATCAGCAAGGATTCGTGGCATTCATATATGCCGAGAGTCCGTGACACTTGCAGGGGACAGCCAAGTCTTTGGTCTCTTTTGGTCTATGTCTTTGAGGAAGACGCTAGCATGGGTGTTGGCGTGGATGGTTTCTTTTGCGAAGTAAGAGGCTACATTGCTCGCCTTCTCTTCCCCCGCAGCCTAGCCGAAACGGGAGCTGATGTAGCTTTCAGATCAAATCATTTAAAATTGACATTTGCCATTGCTAAACTTTTCATCTAGCATAAGGGAGAGTGTCTGTTTAGTGAAGTGGAACAAAACAAGTAAGCATATGATAGCACCTCTCCTTTGAAAAATCTGGGAGATTTTATACATCAGAGTAAATGAAAGTTGTTTCAGTGTGATTAACATGCGAGTTTGACACTTTTATTTGTTCCCCTGGGGCATGAAATGGCAGGGCAAAGGAAATACAATTGAAAAGGTCTTAAATTCATCCCCATCATAACGTATGTCAAGTGTCATAGTGGCTTTAACAGATGAGAGAGAGTTGGAAAGGCGATACTCTTCCATTAGACCAACTAATACTGTAAAGAGGACTGGGCAGGCGTCTGGCGAGGACTTCTGCACTTGTGTAAAAAAGCCGTTTTTGCTTCTGCTTTTCTTTCAGACCTGCGGGGGACTTGTGTGTCTCAAAACATGTTCATTTTTCCAGTAGTGCTGGGTATGCTGAAAGAGGATATTACCTCCCTGCAAGCCATGTCTTGCTGATATCCCCAGACCACTGCATCTCCAACAGTGCCATTACTTTAACTGATAAGGCGTATCTCTTGTTTCTGCTCTCTTATGTTGTTGTAGGGGAGAAACTGAAAAATGCGGTGAGTAAGGTCTGTGTGATAGCCCTTGAAATGAGCCCAGTGCCCAGAATGAATAAGCACTGAAAAGAAAGTAGTCTCTCTAATTGTATGCAATCACCCCAATCTTACACGCGAGTCGCGGACGTTTTGTCCCTTGAAGTTTAGCTCCTCAGTGCGTTTGTCATAGGGAAACGTTAGCTGGTTTAGAAATCATGGTCAGGATCAGGTCATGGTCAGGTCATTGTTTTCGTTGTGCGGTGTTTGTGCAGCTTACATGGGGACTGCTGCTGCTGATGAAGGTTATGGACAACCACAAACGGAAGAGGCAGAAGCTCGGAAGAGCTTGCCGTGCCCTTAGAGCATGTCCCAGCCCTGGGAGAGGCAGGGAGAGGGATTTGCTCCTGCTGGGTGGCAGCGAACCCACTGGCAGGGCACTGCCAGTCCCTTGGGCTTGGCAGAAAGGCTGGTACTGGGTGTGAGCAGGTTGTGGCCATACTGTGTCTTGGGAGATGTTTGAGATAAGTTTAATGTGGAAGGGGGTGGGATAAGGCACAGGGGTTTTATTTTGTTTTGTTTTGTTTAGTTTTTTTTTTCTCTGAAAGCAATCTGTTGTGCTGTAGAGCTGCCACAAACTTCTTGTTCCTTTTAATGTTTAGATAAGAGTTGAAAGAGGAAACGGCCACAGAGGGACTAACCTGTTGGCCTCAGGTTGTGCAGGAAATCTGTGGCAGAGCTGGGAATAAAATCCGCGCCGCTCGACTCTTCATCTTATTCCATGGCAGTCCCACGTCCTTTGTTTGCTTGGCAGCTGGAGATGGTCTCCAGTTGCTTGTGAGCGGGATGTGGACTTGCACCTGACGTGCTTTTCCGTGCTACAGCAATGTTGTGGCTGGGGCTGAAAAAGCTCCCACATAAAACATTTTTTTTTTCTCCAGGATGGTGCACTCCTTAGCCAAAGCTTTTTTTTTTGTTTGCACATCCCTTAATTGTTACAGGAACATTCTGCTGTCCTTAATCATATCCCTGCAATTTGACCTGCATTTCCTATCAGTATTATCTAGAGCTGTTGCGTTTTCTAATTCCTCCAGCCTGGTTTTCCAGATGTTCCTTCTGCATGCAGAAGTCACAACTGCTGTACTCCCCCTCTTTCCTTCATCTCCCTTCATTTTTAGGGCTTAGGAAGCTGCTTGTAATATATTCATATATTCTGCTTCTTTTTTCAGTTACACAGCCTTGTTCACAAGCAATCCCAGCACTGTAGTTTTTAACTTAGATTTGTTGTATTACAAGGAGAAGCTTGGATAGTGGAAGTGGCTCTTTTCAGCTGTGGGACACAAGTTTAGAACATCGAAAATGGGTCTTGGGCTGTCCAACTCTGAGCTTTCCAATTTATTCTCTGTCTATATATATTTATTTTTTTTTAAATTTATTGTTACTTATTAAATATTTGCCATTATCAACATATTTTGTTAGCATAAATAATTATCTGCTAGTTGCCCTTGATAGCAATTCTAGAGGGTCATCCAGAACGCCAGTGTGGCACTCTGGCTATGCAGTGTATGGAGAGTTTCTCAGTGGGACCCACAGCCCTTGACCAACACTGAGATCATCTTCCCTCACTATCCCGCAGGACCCGTAGGGGCAGAGGATGAGTTTCGTCTCTTCTCCTTGTCCTGTGGGGTCCCTGTGGTCAGGTGGGCTTCACGAAGGTGGTGACACTCAGCTGAGTAATAAGGTAGTGGTCCATTTCCTTTTCCAAGGTGTAAGGAGGTAGAGAGAGGGTGGAGGCACTGCCCAGGTGTGAGTCAGATAACAGAGTAATGATGATCACCTACACCTGGAAATCTTCAGTGGAGACATAGCCATGTTGCTCAGAGAGGTTACAATCCCACTGGTGACAGGTAAAGTCATGGTCCTGCCTGGGGTGGACATGGAGCCCTGGGAGGAGAGAGCAGACTCCATGTCCCTTGGGGTTCGGCACTTGGAGATCTGTTACCATCCCTGGCATACATGCTGCCAATACAATTGATTCCCAGATTATTAGTGTTACTGTCACAGTTATGCTCATGATGTGTGTTCCTGGAGCACACAAGATTGGAGTGCAAGATGTACCACACCTCAGGTGAGGTACAAATGGAGCAGTCTCAGACGTGAGGCTTTAGCAGTCTGAGAAAAGATCAAGAGACAGCAGATGGACACATGCTGTGGGGATTAGTACACTGGATTACAAGTTGTTGGTTAAACTCTCAGATTTCTGTTACTTAATTATTCCTCCAAAAAGGAGGTACAAAGTCATTCCCATCTTTCTAAGCACCATTTTAATTCTTATCTTTTAAAGACAGGCAATATTTAGGTGCTTAATACTAAGCACATCTGATAGTTCTTGCATTTACAACCTGTTCTTACACTGCCATACTTTTCTTGATGACATGTTCTTTTCAAAAGGCAACAGAAAAAAACCTTCAGGTTCTGGGAATCCTTTGCACAAGGATTACTGGATTTGTAAACTCATTTTGCTGAGAATTTGTAGGCTGCGTAAAGGAACCATAACAAGATTGTCTTGAAATATGAATGATGGTTTCAACTGGAATATGGTGGCTTTTGTTGAGGAGTGACACTGCGTGCTTGTTCCCTCTGTGCCTTTCTTTCCTCACCTCCGCTACGTAACGTATGTCTTGTGCCTCTGGATGGAGTCATGTTCTGCGGTGTTGTTTACCATTTTTTAAAACTTTCCACCAACTTGCTAGGTAGTCCTGATAATAAGCGTTACAAAATGTTGAACTTCTAACCTGAAGGGGTATGATGAGTGCTAGGGGAAAGAGTAGGTGAAAGTCACAGAAGTGGCACAAAAATATGAAATTATGTCTTCCTTAATCTTTCTGGCAATTATTATTTCTAGGATGCTTGTTTATATGTTCAGTCATGTGAGTTTGTGTAGAGGATTAGTGGACCTCATGTGGAAAATTTGTGGTGGCGCAGGGAAAACAGGCACTCGTGGACTGCCTGTTGGGTTTAACACTGAGAAATAAATTTGAATACAAATAAATAAATTTCAGTCCAAGGGAGATGGGGAGAGAACAAGGGCTCCCTCCAAAACCCAGGCCACAAACTGAGTAATTCGACCCTGCAGGTGGTCTGACCCTCCTTTGCTTCCTGCTCCATGGTGGATTTGTCAGGAAGAGGAGCAGTTACCTGACCCGGTCTTAATCCGGTATATACCTTAAGAACAACTAAAGCTGTGAGATGAGTGAATTAAGTCTGGAGCATACAACCTCACCCCAGCTAATTATCCGATTGTTTTGCTTGAGCGTCTGTTGTTAGGCGTGTGGGCAGGGAAATTCAGCCTCTGAAAGGAGCCGCAGAGTGTGGTTTTGCATGCAAGTGGTGTTGGGTTTTGGATATGTTCCCCCCCCCCGCCGCTGGCTCAGACATGGCTTTTACACATCCTGGCCAGCTGTGGGACGCCGTGCTGTGCATCAGCACGCCGTGGGGCGACGGTTCTGTGTGGGACTAAAGATCCGGCCTTCAGCAGGGGAAGGGTTCGTCGCTGCAGCCCCCCGTCAGCAGTCGCGCGTGTGGCAGCCATGTTGCACTCTTGGGCAGATCCGGGCCCATCGTGTAGGTCTGTTATGACATTAATCTCTGCGCCACTACCGCCGATCCGTCCCTGTTGATGACGCCCTGCCTTTGACCTTCACGTGCCCTTGTGCCCCGGGGTTGGGTGGTTATGTGGGTTTGGGAAGGAGGAGAAGCCCGACGCCTGGCTGCACAGTGTGCTGCAGGCTGGGCATTTTGGAGCCAGTGGTTACCCGGTGTGTCGTTAATCCGCTGTATAAACCCCCATGAGAGAAGTGGAGGGTTCAGCACGCCCGGTATGGCTCGGCGTTTCCTCAGGGGCAAGTAAACGAGGTTTGCTCTCCACACAGCTCGGGGGTGTTTTGAACGAAGGGGTGACCCTCGCTGCGGCCTGGAGCGTGTCTCTGCCGTGGCGTGTGTGTCGGCCTGGGCAGGGAGGGAGGGATGGAGGGAGCACCCCCCGTCCCTGCACACCCCTGGGTTGTGCACCGGCGGCTTCTGTGGTGCGGCCTGCCCGGTGCCGTGCTCCTCGGTGGTGGGGCAGGGGGTGGGTGTCGGGGGACATCCCAGCCCGGCCACACATGCGTTTTCCTTGGCAGGGCCCAGGCTGCGACCGTGCTGGCAGCAGGCAGGGAGTGATTCCAGGGAAGGATGTCCCCATCTTCTCCTTTCCCAGCCTTCCCTGACTCCTCTGAGGACCGTAGTGGGTATACGGCATAGCACACATCTGCTGTTTTGTGCAGCTCGTGTCATTTGTTGCTTGAAGCATCCCATGGCCTGTGGGAAGCAGCAGAGAAGTCCTCCAAAGACATCCCCATGAAGGACCTGCATGGTCTTTCCTGAGACCTTCTCAGAGGTCTTTGCCCTCTGCCTTCTCAGGTGCGGAAGGTTGCTTGCTCTGATCTGAGGGGTTTGCAAACCAGAGGTCTCCTTGCCTCTCCTTACGCTGCTGTCAGGCACCCTGTGTCCCGGGCTCTCCAAATTTTCCAGCTCTCCTGCCCACAGAGCCACTGCTGGCTGGGACCTGGGCTCCTTAGACCTTGGACTTGCACTCTCCTCGGTCGAGCTGCTGTGTCACAGCTCAGGCTCACACCTGCACTTTGAGGTAGCAGATTTGAAATTAAAAGTGTTTTGTTTTTTTTCCCTGCCTTTTTTCTGGCAATTAATATTTCTAGGATAGTTGTTTATGCGTTCAGTCACAGAAGCATGTATGCAGGGTTAGTGGACCTCGTGGAAAATTTGTGGTGGCGCTGGAAAAATGACTGCCTGTTGGGTTTAGCACTGATAAATAAATTTGAATCTGAAGGAGATGGGGAGAGAACAAGGGCTCCCTCCAAAACCCAGGCCACAAACCGAGTAATTAGACCCTGCAGGTGGTCTGACCCTCCTTTGCTTCCTGCTCCGTGGTGGATTTGTCAGGAAGAGGAGCAGTTACCTGACCCGGTCTTAATCCGGCATATGCCTTAAGAACAACTAAAGCTGTGAGATGAGTGAATTAAGTCTGGAGCATACAGCCTCACCCCAGCTAATTATCCGATTGTTTTGCTTGAGCGTCTGTTGTTATGCGTGTGGGCAGGGAAATTCAGCCTCTGAAAGGAGCTGCAGAGTGTGGGGTTTTTTTTTTGAATGCAAGTAGTATTTTCAGTGGCATGACTCTGCTGCTACATATGGATGTTGTACAATGTTGTGCACGAGAGGGACATTAGGTAACGGCACACTTACTGTAAGCTAAGGATTACTTGTAGGACTAAAGAGCTACTCTGAAAGGGGAAGGGTTTGTTCCTGCAAGACCACTTCCATATTTGCTTATGTTCTTCTGATGTTCAAGTAGGTCCATAGTACTAAGAATTTATCCGTGGTTTTGGCTGTGAATGCCATTTTGTAGGTTCACTAAGACTTTCACATCAGGGTGAACTCAGCAACCCCCTGCTTGACTTATCTCAGTGGAGTCAGAGAAGCCTGAATGTGCTCCTTTCTCCGAGTACGCGGTGTAAGTTGGCAAGTAGTTGGGAATTGTGAATTGCGGCTGCTGATTTTACACAGCTTTATTTTCTGGCAACTTTTTAATAGTTGTGTTGTGGCATGTTCAGTGAAAGAGAATCTAAGTGGTCATGTAGCGCAGCTTTGGTGACTAGGAGATTGGTACCTCAGGGAAAATAATTTGGTAGTGTTGGGGTGGAAGCTTGAAGAATATTTTGCATGAAATTTTTTTGGAAGTAAGAAATGCTGAATTTGCTCTTCAGCTAAAGAAATAAGCAAGTATGGAAAGCATGTACTGATGCCTTCATTAAACTGGACACTTCTAGTCTAAGAGTGTGAGTGGAGCTTCTGAATACACGAGAGAGCAGTTAAAAAAAGATAACTGTTGAGCAAGGAAACTTTAGTTCTTGGCAACATACTGAGTAAATGACAAAGAATGATTAAAAGTGCTGCCATGTAAAATCAGGCTCATATGTTCTTGAATTTAATTTTTAAATAGCTTGGGTCTGTTCCCATTCAAAAGCCAAACCATTGCAGAAACTGGTGCATCTGAAACTAGTTTCAAATGGTGTTTTAAAGGCCAGTTTCCATCTGCAGTGGTTATTTGCTCTGTGAGCCGAAGGTCTTGCAAGCCAAAAGGTGTCTGTAGAATTGCACTGTGCCATTGCAGCTTATTACTTTTAAGAAATAACTCCCAAAATATTAACTGCACACGTACAACTATAAATAACAATTTTGCTGCAGAAAAAAAGGAAGAGTGTTGTATTGACAGACATTGTATTTCGTGCTTTTTTTTTTTTCCAGGTGGTTCCCTGCCCCATGAAGAATCTTCACTGGTTGTGAATAAAGGGGAGGAATTAAGGCTGAGGTGCAACGAGGATGGACCCGTGACTTGGAATTTCCAGAATTCAGACCCATCGGCAAAAGAAAGGACTTCCAGCGAGAAAGAGTGGTACACCAAAAATGCAACAGTCAGAGACATAGGCAGATACATATGCAAAAGCAAAGGGAGTATTGTCACCTCTTTTTATGTTTTTGTAAAAGGTAAATATCAATGAAGGCTTTATTTTTGCTTTCCCCTCCCCTTCCCACTCCCAAAAGAATAGGACAGTCAATGCTGGAGGAAGGAATGAATTTGAGGTACAGAGGGAGAACACAGTCTGATAGAAGAAATCTTCTTCCCTGTCCAGTAGAAAGAAAACTCACTCCCAGCTTTGCTTGCAATGGCCTTTGTCACCAAAGCAAAGTTCCGGATGAGTTTCTCTTTACATCTCCGTTGTTCTGTGGTGAAGTATACCTGAGCTGTCTTCCTAGAAGCTAGCCAAGTGACCTGAATCAGTTGTATGAGTCAGTTGTACTGTGAGGAAGCAAGCGGTATGTGGAAACGTCTTTTTAATTCCATGCCATCCATCAGTATGGAGTCATGTAAGGTTTGGCCCCAAGCTCTTGATTTATTGAGGCAGTTAGCTAAAGGATTTGGCTTTTTGAGGCCGCGCTCTCAGGCTTAAGCCAGCAGGCAGCAATGTTTCCTCTGCCTCCAGCTCCTGATCTACCTTGTGACTGATCAGAAATGTCTTAGATGGGAAAGAAGTGCCTCTGCTCTCACACATTTTCCCGATCCTTTATTACCCTTCTTCTTTGTCCAGTGTTTTCTTCAGATTCTTCTCTTGTTGGCTCCTGATCTGTGGCTCAAGCTGACAGTTTACCATGCCTGGCATTCCCTTTTCCTTTCCAAGCTAGACAGTTATTTTGCTTCTCCTTCACATAGCTCTGGTGGTCTTTTTTCCCTGTTGATGAAAAAAAGTCCTACAGCGCTCACTTTCTTGGAAACAGCATTCCTTGTCCAACAGGGGTTGCCTCAAAGAGCCTCCTCTGAACCCTGCCAGTCCTTTAAGAATTACTGCAAGGTGGTTTTCCAAGACAGGGAGATACCAGCACAGCAAAGAGTGTTTTCCCAAGGGAAGATATATGACATAGTGGCCACACAATTTAAAGAGTGCTCCTTTAACCACTCCCGAATTGTCCAAATAGCCATGCAGCTACCATGGATGAGTTTTCTTGACCTTCTGTGTTTCTCTGAGGCTGTGACTAAAGGAAATCTGTCATGTATTTTACCTATATGTGAAAAACATTGTTGACTTTATCTACCATGACTGTTTTCCTGAAGGTCATGGTAATTATCCCAGACAGCTGCGATCATAGAGAGAGATGTTTGTGCCTTCCATTAAGTGAGTGACTCCACCTCAGGATAGCAGGCAACCCTCCTGCTGAACATGATTACCATCAGAGAAGTTGTGTGGCCCTCATGCAACATGTTGTTAATTTCTTTGTATTAATTGTGTGAAAAATGTGCAAGCTTTGCTTTGACAAGTTCTTGGCAGTAAAATAAGTATGTTTATGAGGTTGGCCACCATTTTGCAATAGGGTAACCTTTATAGCTGTGGCTCAATGACATCTTACAACAGCCTGAAGATGCTACCATGGGCTCAGCTGCTTGTGGGGTCACCACAAGCACCCTATATGCTTTCTACTTGTAAAGCTGGGAATGAAGAGAGAACAGGGCCAAGAGTACCTCACTGGAAGCAGAACCTCGATCCTGTGCAGTCCCAACTGGCACAAGAAATGGAGGCAGCTGTTTATCTCTTACGTCCATCTGGATCTGCTAACAATGAATTTTCTATGCTTCTGTGACCAAGGATGACACAGTGTTGACAGACTGTAGGTGCTTACCTCTTTCACCTTTCTGCTTTGGCAGAAAGTGCCTGTGTTTTGTCTATAGAAGCCAGTTGTGTCCCTATACAAGTAAGTTTAGTGAAGATCAAGCTAGTTCAGACGCCTACATAAGAGAGAAAAATATTTTGATTTTGATCTCAGGTCTTTTCGGACACAAGCAATGATAAGCACTGCCACATCTTGTGTTGGAAACCTGAGGTGTGCCCAGAAAGCAAGTGCTACCTGAGTTGCACCTGGGGTGGAAAACTGTGAAGGGAAGCATATGACCTTCTTTGTGCCTGGATTCCCTATGGCAAATCCTTTCATATCTTCTCTCTGTGACATCTCCTTTCCAGAGGGGGATGGAAAAGGGGAAGGGGAGCATCTTAGCAATTCTGCTTACCCCAGCAAGGCCTTGCCTGCAATTTCAGCAGTTAGTGAAACAGGTCTTTGTTCCTTTCTTCTGCTTTCAAGAGCATCTTTATATTTTCCTGGGGAACCATGATTTCTGTGTAGTGAAGGAATGCTGGCTTGGTCCATATGGGAGAAAAAGTGAACTGAGAGGAAACCAATCAGTTAAGTCTCTGTCATCAGGGACATTTTAGGTGAGCTCTTCTAGTGCATGCTCTTCCAGCTCAGGAGCAACAGCTATTCATAGCACATAGCATTTCTCTAAGTATCTCCATGTGCAAAAGCTCACACTTCGTTTCTGTTCAGATGTCGTGCTTTACTTTTTCATCGTTAGTAGTCTCCATCCTCTGGTTCTAGACTGATGCTTCAAAGCTTTTAGTTTCATGGGCAGCAGTATCAAGTGAGGTTAAAACTACACCCTCACTCTAAGCTAGAAACTAGTCCGTAACTTCTCGGTTCAATGATGAGCAACCTTCAACTTAGCATTTCCTAATTGCTTACATAAATGTCCCATGCTTCATTTTCAGCCTGGTACTTCTTGTCCTAACTCAAATGCACATTGTCCGTCATCTTAACCAAATTCTCTAAGTCTTTTGTGTTAAGTCATGGTTTGTTTATCTCTAATAATTCAAGTTGTACGAAGTCAGTTTGGAAAAAAAGAAAGAAAACTTTTCCCTCTGTTTATACATTTCTAATTTAAGCTACTCTGTAGGGAGGGCAGATGGGGACTGAATAAGCATTTACAGAGTTTTTCACCACATCATCCTTTATTTTTGCTATTAATGTTGAGGTTCTTAGCATTTCAAGGTCATTGGCTATCATGGGCTTCAACTTTGGTTGTAAAAATGTTTAATGTACTGTATGTTTGTGTGCTGTGGTTGGCCAAGATGAAATGCTTTAGAAAAGTTACCTTGTGAAAGATTACATGACAATTTTTCAATCAGATACGCCATTTGTATGCCCATTTTTTTCTAAGGAGGCTAAAAATAACCCCTGCTTTCAGGGAGGCGCATGTGAGAGAGAAGTTGTTTGGTGCTTCCTCTGGTAGCAATGTGTGTTCATTTAGATTATGTATTTTACAGAAGTGAAAACCATAATTTAGGTGCTTTTCAACTTCCATTTGCTCATAAATTTCTTCAAAATCCTTCTGTGGGCATGAAACCTTACAGCCCTGCCACGAGCTAAAAGCAAATTACGTTTAATGGTCTGTGAAAATCTGTTTACTGTTGTTGGGGGTGGAGGGTGGAGTTTTTGGAGCTAAACAAGGCAAAAAAAAGATCTCCATCTCCAAATAAAAAAGCAGTAGGATTATTTTTAGTGCACATGATTCTTTAGTGTGTCTGGTATTGAATGCTACTGCACATCTCCTGTTGTGCTGGTCTTTTAAGAGAAAATTTAATATCTCTTGGTAAACATGAATTGGGTAATACTAAGTTTTACTGGCTGAATGTAAAACTTTCTTTGATGTAAGGGCCCAGTTGCAGAATTAGGGTCATCAGAAGTTCTCTGTTCAATGTCAGCTTCTCTGACAGGTCTTTGTGTTTCTTCACAGATCCGAACGTGCTCTTCCTTGTTGATTCTCTGATCTATGGAAAAGAAGACAGTGACATCCTGCTAGTGTGCCCGCTAACAGATCCAGATGTTTCAAATTTCACGCTGAGAAAATGCGATGGCAAACCTCTCCCCAAAAATATGACGTTCATTCCCAATCCCCAGAAAGGCATCATTATAAAGAATGTACAAAGGTCGTTTAAGGGCTGCTATCAGTGCTTGGCCAAGCACAATGGAGTTGAGAAGATATCGGAGCACATTTTCCTGAATGTGAGGCCAGGTAACACAGGATTTTCACCTTCTCGTAGAGCACCTGATTTTTCCTCTTTATCTCCCAGGAACTGATGGGAAGTGCTGTGAAGCCTCACCTTGAGTCCTGACCTTGTTATGGGGAGGCTGGAGGCAGTGGTCTCCTCTGGAGGCTTTTGGAATCTTCTCCTACTCAAAGCCAGATGTGCTTGCACACCAGGGGATTGCTCTGTGGTGCCTGTGACTGCTGCAGGCGGTCCAGTGGAAGGTGGTGGGCTTGGAAAGCTTGTTCTGGGCAAGTTGTGTGGGGTCACAAGTTGATCTCGTGACATTTGGCTTGTGGCAGTGCTGAGCAGGTTTGTCCATGATTGCTTTTATTTTCTGTTCCTGGTGATTTCCAGGTGTTTTTTTCACCATTCTAAGAAATGTGGGTTGTGCTGTTAAATTTTGAGGACAAACCAGTGCCCTGAGGTTTGGACAGGTTTGTGCAGGCAAGGTGGAGATTTGGGTGCCTGACTCACATCTCTATTGCCCACAAGTGACAGCAGGAGGAACTGATCGATGGCATTGAAGAAGGGGTATTCAGTGGAGAAGCAGAGCTTGGGGCAGCAGAAGGCCCTTGTTTGTCTCCATCTCCATGAGTGAGGATGGTCACAACCGTGCGCCCAGATCACAATGAGGAGTGCGTTGTGGCTGAGCGGCCAGATGTGTCACTTAGCTCTGCAACCCTGTTGATGATGCCCTGCCTTTGACCATCACGTGCCCTTGTTGGGACGTTAAAGGTTTGGGAAGGAGGAGAAGCCCGATGCCTGGCTGCACAGCACATTACAGGCTGTTTTTTTGGGGGCATTTTGGAGCCTGTGGTTACCCTGTGTGTCGTTAATCTGCGGTATAAATCCCCAGGAGCGAAGTGGAGGGAGCGGTTCAGCATGCCTGGTATGGCTCAGCGTTTCCTCAGGGGGAAGTAGATGAGGTTTGCTCTCCACGCAGCTCTGGGGTGTTTTGAACGAAGTCAGCCCTCGCTGCGGCTGGGAGCGTGTCTCTGCCATGGCGTGTGTGCCATGGGCAGGGAGGGAGGGATGGAGGGAACACCCTCTGTCCCTGCACACCCCTGCATTGTGCACCGGCAGCTTCTGTGGTGTGACCTGCCTGGTGCCGTGCTCCTCGGTGGTGGGGCAGGGAGTGGGCGGCGTGGGATGTCTCGAGTCTGCATTTTGTTGTGGCAAATTGAAGAAGTCTTTTTTTCCTGGCGATTTGGAAACTCTGATATAGTGAATTTTAATGAATAATAAATTTCAATTAATGAGATGAGTGCAAAAGTTTAATCAGTACAGGCATCTCTGGCATTCTCCTTTGATGACAAAAATCAAGTCCATTCTTGCAGTCTCTGGTGTTTGTTCTGTAACAAGGGTTTTTTTGAACTGTTTTTTCAGTGATGGCCAAAGAAAGCAAGCAGTTGATTGACATAACTGACATATCTCTGACATAGGAGAATGCAAGTTGTGGTGTTGGACTATTTTGTTGTTGGTTTTTTTTTTTTTTACGGGATAAGAGTCTGTAATTGCTTGATAGAGTGGTAACTTCAGATGGGAGGGTCCTAACCTGGCGTCCATCTCCAGTGGCCCACTGATGGTGAGCAGCTGTAGGTGGCCAGCGAGACCCGGGCGCTCTGCCCACATCTCCATCTGTGGAAAAGCGTGCAGTAAGTGGAAGCATCTGCTGGAGGCTATCAGCAGCAAAGCAGCGTTGTCACCCTCAGTGTTGTGATTACCGTGCTGTAGCGTTCAATCCTGGTCGAGTTCAATAGGTAAAACTCCCCCTTTCTCCTTGGCTGAAGGCTTAAGTGTGTTGGAGACCCTTTGGCGGGCATTGTTTTTGTAATCATAACCGTGGCACTCAGACCCCCAGGCTTGAACTTCTGGTGCAGAAAGATGGAAGAGGCATCCGTGAAACGGGGAGCTGTGCAGGCGTACTCAGACGTGCACCAGCTCTGCTACGATAGCACAGGGAGTGTTTATGTCCAGCCCTTCTCCAAACAATGAGGGCCTTTATGGCCTTATGGCTTTTTTTTTCTTTTTGGTTGTCTGTAGACGTTGCTGGCGGGTGAGAACACAGCACGCCTTCTGCACCGGCTTCCTCCTGTCTCTTGGGTACTGCTGAATGCCGGGGGGGATTTTTATGTGAGCCTTTATATCTGACGAGAGCAAGCATGGTCTTTTGTTCTCTTCTGTAGAACATGAGGAAAACATTATTGTTAAAGTATGAATGGCTGAAAAGCGTGGAGTTTTCCTAAGTTTCGTATAATTTACCTAAGACAACTACAAAGCCTGTGTCAGAGGCAGGAAGAAAGTCTGGAAGGCCTTATCTGATATGTGTTGCGTTCATGGATTGAAAGTGAGTCTTCCTGCACAGATGCCCTAGTGGGAAGTTCAGTGGAGTCTCATAAATGAGGAAAATTTGAAGAAAGGATGAAGAAAACAGGAAAACAAACGGTAGAGGGAACAGAGGAAGAGCTGAAGAGCTTTGCGGAGATAAGAGACACATAATCCTCAAATATACTTGACTGTTGACAAAAGACACCCCGAAGCAGAAGAGGGGTACAGCTAGCCCATGGCTGCTTGTAACCACCTACTTCCGGGGTGACAAACTTGTCCATGGTCTTGGCTCCATCCACCTCTGTGAACCCTCACCGTGAGCAGAGGTTGTGGTGCTTTCGGGGACAGGTGTGCTGAAGTCCTTGAGCTGTACCTGTCCTTCCTAGGTTGTCCGTCAGGGGCTTTTCAGAGACCTGTCAGACAGTACCTCATGTCAGCTGTTGTAATTTGTAATTAAAAGTTGTGGTTAATGCTAGGCTGAGGTTCTTCAGTGGCCGATCCTCGCAGTGTTTTCGGTTCCAGAGTGCAACGTTTTAATTGCCATCATGGAATGAATCATCTCATTGATGGTTCAACATCGTTCAAGTTTCTTCATGCAAGTTGCTACGCTCTAACAAGTGTTATCTAACTTTAAGTGTAATTTGAAGGGAGATTGAAGCAGAAATGTGCTTGTTGTAAAGGAACAACCGTGTAATATGTTAAAGAAATTTGAATACCTCTCGGAGGCTTGAAATTTTATTGGAAAGTTAATGACTGTTGATTTTTATCCCCCCTTGGAAGCTCTGAAGCTAATGAAAAGTAATGCACTTTTAAATTGTTTTCCAGTTCATAAAACTCTTCCCGTCATCACCTTATCCAAAAGCTATGAGCTTCTCAAAGAAGGGGAAGAGTTTGAAGTTACATGCATAATCACGGATGTGGATAGCAGCGTAAAAGCTCGTTGGATTTATCACAAAAGTGGGGTGAGTTCCTTTAATTGTATCATATATGCGTAGTACACAAACTCTCTGTAGATATTCTCATGCTGCCTTGGATACCTGATGCTGGATCGGTTTGGATTTGCTGCGTTTCCAAAGGTTCCGCATCCCACAGACTGGTGAGGGGCCAGCAACAACTGTCCCGTGCCCATGCCGATGGCTGGGAGGAAAAGCATCTGCACGGGCTTCTCTTCCCAAACAGAAATTAAAGTTAGGCTCGTCAATGTGAAGTTTAGGTGACCTCTGTTGGGCTGCCTAAATACGGAAGCACGGAGTGCCTACACATCACATTGCAATCAATGGGAGCTGCAAATATCAACACATGGACTGCAAATTACATATTCTAGTCGTTATCATTAACAGTAAAATACCTGCTAATTAGCATGGGATTGTATGTGACAGGAATAGTAGTAAGCATTCGCAGGAATGATTAATTCATTTAAATTACATGGTGTGCCTCACTAACTGGGAAAGTTCTGAAAAATGAAACAGTCAACTGGCTTCTGTCTGTAGTGATAGATGAAGTTACTGCCTGGCATCACCAAATTAAGTTATTGGCTAAGTGCTCCAGGAGAGTTCGTTACCGGCAGCGCAGCTATTCTGCAGATGAGGGGCAGAGACATGCCCTCCCCTGGTCAGCCAGCGTGCGGCCAGCTCTGCCTTTGAAATGAGCAGCAGGCACTGGGTTGTTTTTAAGGACACTTCTTGGTGTTCTGGGTATACCCTGAAATTTAAATGAATTAAAAGCCCTTGTGACGATCTGTTAGTGACTCCTTCTGTATACACTCCCATGCTAATTGGCTGGTCTTTTACTGCTAATAGTAGTGACCAGAATACGTAATTTGCAGTCCGCATGTTTATGGAAAAGAGGCTTCTGTGATGCTGTGGTGTTTGGATAAATCACACGTCCTCGGGCAGAATAGCGAACGGGAGGCCGTTCCCTGGGGCTGGGTGTGCCACACTTAGCTAATCCGCCGGCTCTGCCAGAGCGGCTCCCACTAAGTGCTCGCCGCTCCAGAAATCCCACCTCGCAGCTCCAAGGGTTGAGGAGGTCTAAATGACATGAAGGCGGCATGGGACATGCAGATGGGGCTTTTGGTCCTGTGCCAGGGTCAACTACAAGTCTTTCATCTGAGAACTTAATTTCTTCTATCGTTCCCCCCCTTTTCTTTGTTTCAGTGTGATGAAATCAGGGTCTTCCCTTAAGTTTTTGTGCTTTATCACTTTCCATTTTATGAGTAAAAGCCACGAGGAAAATATTTTTGACCAAATAAGTCTGACCTTTCTGTCCCTTCTGGTAAATAGCATGGGATGCTATCTTTTATATATTGACTATCAAATTAAATTTCGTACTGAAACGGAATACATAAAATTCATGTTTATATAGATGTAGAATTGCATTTTGTCCTGAATAGGTCCAAGCGAAAAAAAACCAAACAAAACACTTTGCTTGTGTGACTGAAGTTATCACCACTTTTGAAAATTAGGAGACTTGTTATAAGCAAGCACATCCATACAAATCAAACTGCTATTTGTCATTTTATAGTTCAGGAGGAACCAAAATGCATCTAGAACCTCTTGGCACCTCCAAGAATTGAAATCATTCTACTAGAAAATCACAACAAGTCCAGGTCTGCATTTGGATTAATCAGTGTAAATTTATCAGTCTTTCCAGCCACACCGAGCATTCTCACAGAAATTAAAGTCAACACCTCAAAGCATTTATTTTTTTATTTAGTTCCAGCACGCATACATAGGCATAGAGTCATGATATACTCAATGCTTTGGATTGCTGTAGGTGAACCTGCGCTGTCAGGGGGGTTGCACTAGATGATCTCCAGAAGTCCCTTTCAACCCTGACCATTCTGTGATTCTGTGAAAGAAAATGAGGTTTCCAGTTGCCTGTAAGATTAATAAGTCTGGATTGCTATGGATCGAGCAGCAGAGTGTGGGTTCTGGAGCAAGGATGCCGTGTAAAGCGTGCCATGACCAGGGCTCTCTGCAGTACGTCTGCAATGAAGAGATGCCACGGCCTCGGGGTGTAGAGCGACCGGGTTTAAAATGAAGCTTCAGCACCTTAAATTCTCTCTTGTCATTCACTGGGAAACATTGCAACTATTAGAGAGTTCAGTGATTTTTAGGCACCACTGGAGTTGTGAACCACACTTCAGAGTTGCAATGACTTTTTACTATAGCTGCAGCTTCTGACCATTAGGAGAGTCAAGACCCAGTGTTCATTTTGCATCAAGCCCTACAGCTAGAAGCATTGTTAGTGCAAATAAAACCTTCTGTCGGTTTCTCACCTTCATCAGCATTAGAAATTTAGTCAGAGCGAACTGGGTCTGATGGGCACAACACCCCTTTCTCCATATGATTGAAATATTTGAAGAAATTAGAGCTTCAGCTCTGTGGCTTGGGCCGGTCTCTCCCATTTGGCTCTCTCGGAGCAGGTGAACACACACACACACACATATTCTTGCCTTACAGTGGGGCTTGAGGAGGAAAATAATAAGGAATAAGGGGAGGGGATAGGACTCTAGAGAGGACATTATCTCCCAAAGACAGCTGATCACACACTTGTTTTGCATGGAGAGATTCTAGTGACAGGTTTGTCGTGCTGGCTTATTATTCCGGTTTAAAGTTATGAATATTAATATAGCAAAGTTATAATTACTTCTATTTTTAATTTATCTAGGAAAGATGCTGCATACACAGTGTTTTAGATGTTAATTGTTTTTTACCGACAGATTGTTACAAGCAAAAGCAGAAATTTGGGTGATTATGGATACGAAAGGAAATTAACATTGAACATCCGTTCAGTGGGAGTTAATGATTCTGGAGAATTCACATGCCAAGCAGAAAACCCTTTCGGAAAAACCAATGCCACAGTAACCTTGAAAGCACTAGGTAAATAGTTCTTGTAGAAACCTTAACATTTCCAAAAGCGGGAGGTGGAAAGTGAGAACACTGGGGAACCTTCCCTTCCGTGTCTCTCCTTTCCCTCAGACCTCAGTGAGTAAAGTTGCTTTATTAAAAGGTTATTGCTGACTGGTACCATATGGGATGGCTGAGGAAGTGTTGTGGTGTGTATGACTACTTTAATTTCTATAAGCCTTTGCATGTTATTGGAATGTGATGTTAGAACAACCATCCAACGGTGTTTCCATCTCTCTGCTTTGTCTCATCCTTTCTGGTTTAATTTTAAATTTAATCCAGTCTTAATGAAGCAAGTAATTTACTTTGGCCTGGTACTATCCCTACGCTTAAGTAATTTGGCAGCACAAGCACAAAGCGTATCTTTAATACCTGCCTTCCAAGCATGGGAAATTTTGCTGACATCGGAGTGTCAATGTTTTTTACGTAGAAGCTTTATATGTACCTCTATTTAAAATAATGCCATAAGGAACATTGCAGTGTGCATAGGCAGCATGAAATTGTTCCAGAGTTCGCCCCCGTGATAAATCCGCTATCCATCACTTCCACAGGTTTTGGATCATGTCCCTTAACAGTCAGCGAGCGAGCTCCCTCCTCTTGTTTAATAACAGACTTGTTTAGAATCTGCTATGTATTAACTTGGGTGACACACAGTGCCTTTTGAATTTGAAAGCTGCCGAAACCTGCTAATTTGATAAATTAAGGACATGTTGGTATAGTTAATAAGATCATTCTGAAGACGTCTGCGTAGTTGGCTACAACCGTTTCAGTTCCTCACCGTTCAAGGGTGTAGTAACTGCGGGAAGTGTAGCCTTGGATCCTTTTTTCCTTTTCAGATCTGTTTTTCTGTTGCACAGCTACTCCTGCATCATTGCTTGTTTTGCTTTCCCCGTAACTTAAAGAAAGCAGAAGTGTGTGACCTATATGGGTCAGATCTTCAGCAGAGTGGCAGAGGTTTGAGTGCCCTTGACCTTGCCCCGCCGTTGGAGGGGGTAGGGCTCATAACGACAGGGATGTTTTCCTCATTTTTTTTTACCAGAGAGACTAAATTCATATGTAAAAGAGTGAAACAGTGTGAAGTAGGAAAGAAAATCTTTTACCCAAGGGGAACAATATGAAAGCTTTTATTGTAAGAGGAGGGAAGTTCTTAACTAAAGAAATTCTTAGGACTACTATGTATGCAAATGTGGCTTTAAAAAGGATTGACTCTGGAAGGTCTGGGGACTAAAATAAAGCATGGCATTAGAAAAAGTAGAAAATAAAGTAACAAGTTTGCATTTAGTAAAGTGCAAAATTTGTATTTAATAAAAAATACCAGAGAAAAGCTGGAATCTTTTCTTTTCAAGATACTTTTCTCTTCCCAGCCTCTCAAATTCGACTTAAAATAAAATAAAAAAACAAAACCCTCTGTCTCCTGGATGCCTTTCACCATACATTTTCAAACTGATTATATTTATTTGAACTGTGCCATCTTCCAGAGTCCTGGGAAGCGGTATACGGCGTGTACTGGAGAGATCCAGGGATTGTATCAGTTTCTAAAGAGCTGTGGCTTTAACATTAGCCAAAAGGTTTACAAGAAATAATGGGTATTTTTGGTAAATTTCCTAATTACTTTTTTAAACAGTTGATTTATCTAATCATAAACCGTTTCTAGAACTGTTTTGGGGACTGATAGCACAATCATAAAATTTTAGTTGCAGGCTCTTGGGTCCAATTTGGAATTCAGGGTGCGTAGGGGATCCTGTGTTTATACAGAAAATAGAAAAAAAGCTCTGGGAAGGAACTAAAAATCTTCAGTTTCCAGATTTTAAAACCTTTGTCTCATTTGTAATGATGGAGAGCATTTTAGAGCGTACCTGCCTGCTGTGAGTTTACTTCATCCTTTCTTCTCTGAAGCAGCTGTCAAGTGCTCTGGCAGCTCCATATGCTTTCAGCAAGCCCCGCTGGCTTCGGTTTTCCCGAGCTCAGGTGCCCAGCTGGCCACAGCAGTTTGATTACTAGAAAGTGGGAAGAAGCAGGGATCTGAGATTGACTTTTGGTCTAAATTCAAGCTCTCTCAGTAAATGTGTTTCATTGTAATTGCAGTCTGCCTGTCAAACTGATAATTCCCATATGAGTTTGTGTAATAGGACTGAAAAATTTGTCTTTTCAAAGTGAATAATCCTGAAGCTGATGAGTTTATTAATGAAATTAAAACCATTGCAGTAAGGATGCTGCTCCACATGGTATTTTGGAACGGAACTGCACAATGATAAATGGTATCTGCCAAATAAAAGATTAAGACCCAGCAGTAGATGAACAGAAATGCCTTAGTTTAAGACAATTGGTATCCAGGCCTGTGGACTTAGCACATTTTTCTCTAATTACAGTTTTTAATAGCTTCATTTGTAATGTCGTTCTTAATTACACTTGACAAAGAAACCTTAAATATTCTAGTATATTGTCATAAATGATCAATTTATCTTGCTTTTTTCTTAGCGTTTCTTTTGTACCATACATTGCTTGGATTTTTTGGAAAAATGTAAATACTTGAGTAGAAGCAAGCATGTGCTTGCATTTTTCCAAAAGCAAATACAGGCTATTTATCACCAGAAGATGGAATTATTTCTGCTAAGGCACTCAAGGCTGCTTTAAGTCGTGTGCCTCATTGCTATATATAGCCAGTGGCCTTGGTTTTGGCAGGTGAGGGTTCAAGTTCTGCTTTGTAGATAAGGTTTCCTGTTTCACAGTTGGATGTTTGATCACTAGATCTTGAAGTAGTCTAAGTGTGGTTAGAGTACTGACAGTCTTCTAAATGGCCCTGAAATTGTTTTTCTTCTCTTATGGCCATCAGCTAAAGGATTTGTCCGTTTGTTTGCGACAATGAATACCACAATAGATATAAATGCAGGACAAAATGGAAATTTAACAGTTGAATACGAGGCATATCCGAAACCGAGGGAAGAAGTCTGGATGTACATGAACGAAACATTACAGAATTCATCAGACCATTACGTCAAGTTCAAGACTGTGGGCAATAACAGGTAATATGAATGACTGTAAGTGCTATCGATTTCACTTTGGAACAGCAAACTGGAGTCTGCTCTGGAAGGATGAAAGTGGAGAGATGGTGAGAAAATTGTGATTATAAAAGATCTCATAGTCCACATGGCTTACCGCAGTAACTGGTGGAAAGTCTGCTGACCTAGATTTGGAATAGCATTGAGCTAATCACACCGTCTGAGGACCAGTGGGCCACCAACTCACTACTCACCTACAAAATGCCAGTCCTGCCCAATAAGCAAAAATAAGAATGTAAAGCTGTTTGTGTGCCGAGGCGCCCTCCACCACCACAGCAGAGCCCAGTGCCCTGGACGAAAGCTTATGCTTTTATTTCTGCTGTGCACTGTTCTCTCCTGAGCCCTGGTCCTCCAAAAATCCAGTGTAGCACCTAGCACGTGTGGCCTGGGTTGTGTACCTGGATTCCCCCCTCATCGAGAAAAGGAGTAGGTGGTGGTGCATGCCCAGGGTCCGAGCCTGGCGCTGGGCTGTGATGCGGGTGTTAGAGGTGGCACAGCTTCTGGGTGCTGTAGTGCAAAGGCAGTCATAACGCAAGATAAGAGTGTCAGCATGGACAGTGTCTGCAGAAGAAGACGCTGCGCAAATAATTCACTCTTTAGCTTTCGTACAGCAGTTGCCTGTTCACCGCAAGTTGTGAGCATCAGTAATGCTTAATTTTTTTCTTTACAGTTATACAAGTGAACTTCACCTTACCCGATTAAAAGGAACAGAAGGAGGCATTTACACATTTTTTGTGTCCAATTCTGATGCCAGCTCCTCTGTAACATTTAATGTCTATGTGAAAAGTAAGTAAAGTGAACAGTCTGAAATATTTCATTATCACAGTCATTGTATTTTATACAACATAATGTATGCACAAGATGTCACAGTGTGGTTCAGCATATGAGAGGCTTTCTGAAGTGAAGCACATGCTGGAAAACTATTCAAATGTCAAGATATAAAAGTGCAGAGTGCTTACACAAATCCACCTACTATCCAGTGTGACCTTACATTCTAGCAAATGTATTCCAGAGGTTACCAGAGAGCAGCTAGATAGTTTATGCAGGAAAAAAAATGTAGCACCTGGAAACATGGTCGCAAAAATAAGCATGTACCATAAACCTTTGATAATTTAAGGCGGAGCAGGATATACAGGGATTATCATTTGCATTTTTGGCAGCTAAGTTAAGCTATTAATTGTCGTTCATTTATTTGAGTTGGATGCAGAGTTTGAAAGCTTGTTGGGAGAATTATTCACTTGTGCCCTTTGGCATATAAATACTTCTGTATAATAATATAGATCACCATTGTTTTAGAGAAATCTGCATAGCTTTACAAACACATGTGGTGTCATTTCTGGGACATGGTTGTTAAAAAAGAGCATTGGTCTCGGTTCCAAATAGCGTTCTTCAAGGCAAAAGCTAAACTTCAAAATTAGTTCAGTGAAACCTTCAGGAAACCCTGTCCTTCTTAGCAGAGCCATTCTGTTAGAGAATTTAATGCTCTCAGCAGACAAATATTGGCAGATGCTAAAGGCCAAGCTTAAGGAAAATTAAACCAGGAGGGGACTGCAGGCAGAATGGAGAAACTAAGGCGAAGTAGACAATGATGCCTTCAAGCCCAGCAGGAGAAACTGTATAGAAAGTGAGTGAATGTGCTGCAAGTGCAGTTGTGTGTTGCTGCTGTGCTTCAGCAGCAATGTGTCCTTCTCTGGGCATAGGCTAACACAGAGGACTGTTGAGACTTCCACAAATGCACAAAATCCTAGATATTTACTTCTGAATTCTTCTCATTTATCACTGAAGGTCAACATTTGTAGCATCACTATTAGCAATGCCATAGTTTGGTTCTAGAAATGTCACTTGGGCTCCTTTCAGAACGTGGCATTTCTTCCTTCATCTGTGAATGTTGTCATTTGTATTCTTGTGCTTTTTCCATTTCCTAGCTGTGATTTCTGAGATGAGGGCACTGGCGACCTCAGATGTCACTTGCCACCATGGATAAGTGTGGGTTACAGTCACGAGGGATAATTCTACTATTTTACAGATTAGCGGAGCAAATTGTTGAGCCAGAAGTTTAATTACTGGGAAGGAATGGGAGAAATTGCAGGTTGCCCACGGAGCTGTCAGTTCAGATGAGGCTGGATGGTGTTTTCCGACTTGCAGCACCGTACGTGTGCTTGGAGCACGGGGCTGTTCCTGGGCCTCCCAGCTCTCCCAGCCTCTGCTGGGAGCAATCTGGGCACAATAACTTAAAAAAAAACACCACAGTTTTGTCATCATAAGGTGTCGGTTCTCAGTGCAGAGCTCCGTGTTGCCGCTTTTGAGGGATCTACTACTTGATAAAAGCTGCAAACCCCTGGGGTCATGGTTAGGAAACCAGACTAGGAGCAGTACAGTGGAGCAGTATGGCCAAGGCAGGAGGGAGTGTGGATGGCTTAGTTCTTCTGAATGGCTTGTCTGTGCCACCAGCAGCATTCAAGTCTTCTCCTCTCTTGATTCAACTCCTGGTCTTGTAAGTAGTAAGATCAGCCTTGGGATGCAATGAGGACATTTAAGGCATCTCAGTAGAGCCCAGGTTATCACGCACTGTGGCCCTGGGTGGACTGCAGACATCGCTGAAGCAGATGGATTTGACACACTTGACTCAAGAAGAGTTTCTTTTGGCATTTTGACTAAGCTCCTGCAAATATTTTTTCATTTTGAAAGGAAAAGGTGAAATAGATTGATCCTTCTAGGGGGTTGTTTTTAAGAAAAATAACCTCATGTTTTTGGTGGCTTGTAAGATGGTCATCATTTAGGTGTGAAACACAAACTGCGTGACAGCGTGCCATATTATTTGACACTGTGAGTCATGTGTGGGTGGGTCAGATCCTGATCTAATGGTGTGTCCTGACCTGGCATTGTTGTCACCAGGGATTTTGCATAAATTCCTGGGATGTAGCTCGTGATGTTTACACTTCTGGCTTGGGCGAGTAATCAGCAGAAAGTAATCAAACAGGTAAAACAGGATTCATAATCAGGAGAGTGTCTTCACATAAACAAGAATTGATGCTGAAGCATTTGCTGAAAGACATGAAAAACCCTGTGCAGAAATGCTTGCCTTGGATTTAAACACATTTAGCAATTGCATATGCTAATCTGAAACAATACTAAATTGCTTTAAAAAAAAATAATGTAGTCAGTCATAGTAAATGTGACATAAAGTAAGGAAGGAGCTCTGAAATTAGGAGCCAAAAAGAAAATTACAACTTGACAAGCAGCATGCTGAACTGAGTTACAATTAAGAAATTGTAGAAATCTCCAGAGTGTCAAGGTGCGGTGTGTCTAGCAATTAGTGGAGGAATCTTCCAACTGGTATCTGAGTTTAGTGCGAAATAATATCTGGGCTTAATTATAGTCAACAAAATATTACCTGTGCGGTTGGGGCTTACGCTGCAAAGAGAAAACTGGTCACGGTATTATAGAACACGGGAAGCCAAGCGCAGGGATTTCTCTTGCTGGAATATGCAGGGAACAAATGAGGAGTCACCATGATATAAAAAGATTTGTTCCAATCCAGAAAATGTGGCTCCAGGAGGAAAGCGCTCTCTCTTTGACTGCAATGACAGACAATACCTATTAAATGTTACTTCTTAGACATTTACTTTGTTAATGATGAAGAAAACGAAATTGGCATTAGAAAGCAATTAAATGCACAAGAGCACTGAGTTAAAATAGGAGTGACCTTTTAGAAATCCTCTTTGCTACATTCAGAATCAACATTAATAAAAGCTGAAAAGCAGTTAATAAACTTAGTGAAATTAGAAGTTTAAGACATCTAATGACTGAGTATGGAAGGCAGTATGTATATATGCCAAGTAATGTAATGAAACATTAAATATTTAAAGGGTTAAAGCTGAAACAGTAAGCAAAGTCTAGTCATTAGGAGCCTGTCTGATACCAGGGGTAATTAGGCAGTGAAAGTCATAAAATCTAGCACAATAAAATCTCTTTTAAAAAGAAGATGCTCAGTGACAGCTTGGCATCTGTTTGCCAAAGCCAGTCCATCTTTGCTCCAGCATCCCCTGGAGCACCTATGCTGGTGGGTGAGGAAGAAGCTCTGGCTGCCAGAAAGGGGTGCAGGTGCTGAGACACGCAGCCCGGGGTGATGCTGGCAGCCACTGCATCTGTCCCCTTGGGTACGGAGCTTTTTGGGGGGGGGCCTCTTGGCTGCCGCAAGTGAAACGCATCCCTTAATTTCTCTGAGCCGGGAGCGCTCTGTGCTGGTGGGGGGAGGCTGATCACGCTAATCGCCACATCAAAGCGCTTCACCAGGGGACGTCAGGGGTAGAGCTGCTCTCAGGTGGGCTCTTCTCGGCCGCCTGCTGCAGCTCAGCTCCCCGTGGCACCGGGGCTGGACCACTCTGCCCCGGCTGCCGGAGGCGTGCAGCCCTGCGCGGCCTCTCGTCACCCTCCGCTGCTGCAGGCTGAGACCATGGGGATGTGCTTTTATTGCACAGGGAAGAAAACTGGTTAATGTGGGCATTTTCATTTCCCACACTCAAAGTATTACATGCAGCCCAAATCTGGCATAATATTTTTTCCAGGGCTTAATGTTCATTTTCCTCTTATATTTGACTTTTCATTTCTCTCATTTCTTGAATTACATCGTATTGTAATATTGCCTAGAACATAGCATATACCTAAACAAATTGCTTGCATATGGGTAGTAGATTAGCTAATTACAATTTCACAATCCAACCATTTTGGTAGGGGTTTAGGAAATGTGGATTACATGTATTCCATGAGCAGCGATGGGATGAGATGGGTGAGTGAGATGCTGTGCGCTCTCAAAAAGTTCCTCACCGAATGAGTAATGCTGAAAATCCATCCCAGCGTTTTGCAACAATGTTTGGTCCTTGGTGGTTTGCATAAAACACAACATGCGGATTTAGAAATGAAAGAACATTCGGTTCCTGTGACATGAGTCATGAGGAGATGCTATGTGATTGAGAATATACGTGTGCTTTATTGCCTCTAATTTAATCAGCAAGTAGAATATTCATTAAAAACTTAACACCGTGTAGTCTTTGTACGTGGATTTTATCTGAAATAAATTGGCATTTTCCCAGTGTAGTCTATACAGATTCACAACTTTCTAGAGTATTAGAAGTTCATCTCACATTGCTGTAAAGTTGTGTTAACTGATAATGGAGTCTTAACTTGTACCTGTCAGGTGAGCAGCATCATTGCAATACAGTCTGGGTTTTTTCCATTATCTCTTTTTTTGGCTGATTTTGCAAGGAAGCCAAGGTAGTTACGGGAAATAAGGCCTCTAATTCAAGTTTCTCCAAGAAAAACATCTTGCTAATGTTTGCCAGAACTGCGTTGGCGGTGCCCTTGGCTGAAGCCTGTGACATTGGACTAATGACTGAGGCATCCATCTGATCACTCTGGTTTCCCGCCATACTCGAAACAGCAGCTCCTGAACCGAGCGCAGGACCAGCTCGGGTGCAGGACATGGTGGGAAGCATCGGCTGGCCAGATTGCTTTCTATACTACCATAGCAATCATCAATTATCGTTTGGAAAGCTAATAAGTTCAGCGAAATATTAGCTTCCTCTGTGTGCAGTGTTTCATACAGGCATCTATTCAGCAGGGCATTTCGGTAGGGGTATCTTAGAGGGACGCATGTCCTCTGCGGGGACTCTCTCTGCACTGGTTGCCTTGCACTGTAGTTCCTTTTTCTGGCTGCGGTGGTAATATTTAATACAGAGGGTAGATGTAAGAGAGATGTGGTTTGACAGATTTAGTGCGCTTCTAACTGTGAAGAAACTGTCCTTTTTACAGGTGGGTAAAGTCATGCTGTGCAGGAACGGGAACTGCGCTGTTGTTCCAAGCACACGCTTCTCTGGGTTGTTTAAGCTCTGGGCTTTGCTGGTTTGGGATCTTTCATCAAACCAAATAGTCAGTATTGGAAGTAAGGTATTTTTCTGAAATCCAGCCCGAGCATTCAGTGTAGAACTGGTATTTTCGCAGTGCTTGCAGGACACCAGTTCAGACCCGGACACCCTTGAACATCCGAAGCTCTGTTCACCTGAGTAATTCCACGGACGATGATGCACACAAGTTGCTGGGGTGAAGAGCAAATAGCAATGCAAATTCTGTGTTCCCCTAATGTGTGATTCTTGTTTTTGTTTATTGCAGCAAAACCAGAAATTCTCACTCTGGATATGCTCAGCAATGGTATTCTCCAGTGCGTAGCAGCTGGATTCCCAGCCCCTACCATATACTGGTATTTTTGCCCAGGAACTGAGCAGAGGTGAGTTAAGTAAACCAGGGTCTCCAAAGGTTATTCTAAGTGCAACGCACCCAACTATTATTAAAAATTAAGAACATAAAATGACTCAGTAACAGTTATGTTCAAACGTTGCATCACTGTTTTCATCATTTTTGGCATTGCATTATTTGCAGTGGTTTGAGGTGAAGGCAGGGGTACGTTTCAGTATTCCCCTTTGCATTCTGTCCTTGAAAGGGGAATAACCAACATTTTCTGCTGCAGAAAAGTAAAAGGCAAAGTTTCTCCCTGCTGCAAGCTAGCTAAGGTTTGTATCAGTTTGGCCCCAAATGACACACGTTCTGTATGCAATTTCACAGAATGACAATCACAGAATCACTTGTGAATATGGCTGTTATCTTTTGTTTTATTGTGCAATGATATAATTTTTCAAGACATAAAGTAATTAGATTTCTATTCACTTGAAGCATATGACAAGTAAACAAGTTATGAATAAAACTTTATATCTGGTTACCACATTTCTAAAAAGATTGTAGAGTTTCATTGTGAAGTGAGCATTTGTGAAGCATGTTTTAAGGTTTTGGTTGACTTCCACCATGGTTGTATATCTCATACTAGGAAGTCATGGGTCTCCCACCTGCCTAATTTGTTTTGTGCCTAAAATAATTGTTATTTCCCTAAGCTTTTTAAATAGCACTTTTTTTTTATCTTAACTGTGTGCTCATGTAGCAAGTATGTGTCATATGAAGGAGAGGCAGCATCTTGAGAGAAAAGAACTGGCTATTTTCTGGCTGCATATAAGCTTGATGGTGGTGTATGTACATCATGGGATCTTTTTGCGCTGTGATAAAATGATGCTTGGGGAAAGTTTTCTAGAGTAGGTAATAGACCACAACTCCACAACTGCTCGAAGCTGAGGTTGGAGTTGCAGGTTGAATGGTACAAAACCCCTAGTGGACTTACAGACCTGTAGGTATCTCTAGCCAAAAGCAAACGCAAAGGCCTCACGGTGCCCGGTTGGGTCAGTCTTGGTGTATGTATCCATTTCACCCACTACATACAAGACAATGAGACGTCATGAGTAAGCTAAGTTTTGAGGATAAGAGTTTCAGCTGAACCCCTTTATTGAGCAGTGTTGTTTAGTTATCTGATGGTCTGGCAGTGACTGTCTGCCTCAACAGCAGGACCTGTCATCCATTCCAGGTAGCAATCCATGGCGGGTAACTGTCAGTGTTGTTTCTCCCAGGTGTTTTGATTCACCGACAATATCCCCCATGGATGTCAAAATCAGTTACACAAATTCATCGGTGCCGTCGTTTGAACGAATCCTGGTTGAAAGCACCATTAACGCCAGCATGTTCAGGAGCACCGGCACCGTGTGCTGCGAGGCCTCCAGCAACGGGGACAGGAGCTCTGCTTTCTTCAACTTCGCTATTAAAGGTAACAGCTGGAGTGAACGAGACCATAAAACGTGGGTGCCGTTCAGCTCTTTCTGCAAGAGGATTTTAAGTGGTTTACCTTTGCCATAAGAAAGTTTATGGTACTGTGGCTGAGTGTATAACGTATTATGCTACATGTTCGGCCTGTCAAAGCGTTGCTTTAATTTGTCAATGAATATTGTGGTACCATCTTTTTACGGCGCCAGATCTGCAGCGCAGTAGGTAGCTGGTTTTCTCTAAATTGCTTAGCACAGGGGCAAACCACCTGCAGCATTACACTGGCTTTCCTTCTCTGTCTCCCTTTTTTCTTTTCCTGTCTTCATCTGTTTTAACTATTTAGGCCATCATTTTATTTTTCCAGAAAAAACTGCATTTTTTTACTGTTTTTACAATGTCTCGGGAAAATGCGGTCCCGAACTTGACTGGAGCCGAAGGGCCCTGCTGTTGTAAAAAAAGTAACAACAACAAACTGCAGAAGGGCTTATGAGTTTTGTAGCAGTATCTGTGGGTTTGTGGGGTAAAAACCAGCACTAGAACATAGATGACTCGAAATGTGTTTGTAAATCTGTGCTCTCCTTTGCAAAATCAAATGTTCTGCTGCTTCTTTTTTCTCTGGTACACCCAGATATAACACATAAACAAATAAGCCAGATTTGGGGCAGATGGGTTTTACTGGAATGGTATTCCTTCGCTACTCGGCACAACCTCTACTTGTGAAGACTGTGCTGTAAAGATCATACTTGGAGGGGGGAAAAAGAGAAGAAATTAGGACTTTGGAAAAAAAGCTTCTTTCTTTAACCTAACTTGACTGAGTGTCACCCCTCCTGAACTGATGAAGCAGAGACTCCTGAGGCACCAAACTGGGTGATTTCTGTGCCAGCTCTGTCCCCCACAGCTCATTCAGGAAAGCCGTTCTGGTGGACCTGGAGCACATCTGGGAAAGTCAAAACCCCAAACCATGTTTCACAAGGAAGAACCAAGAAAAGGTTTTTCACCTACAACTCTTTAATATAGTTTTTCTTGTTCAGTGTTCAAGCAGAATTTTTCTCTGTTCCTTTCCAGAACAAATCCGTACCCATACCCTTTTCACCCCTTTGCTAATCGCATTTGGAGTCGCTGCAGGACTGATGTGCATCATAGTCATGATCCTGGTGTACATATATTTGCAGGTAAAATGAGAAGCCCCTCTGTCCAGGTTAGGAAAGCGTGAGAGATGCCTGTGGAGGCTTTGGTAGTTAAAGCCATTTTCTTTCTTTTCCAGAAACCCAAATACGAAGTTCAGTGGAAAGTTGTTGAAGAAATAAATGGAAACAACTATGTTTACATAGACCCAACGCAACTTCCTTATGATCACAAATGGGAATTTCCTAGAAACCGGTTGAGTTTTGGTTAGTTTAGATTTATTTAATTTCAGCTGCAAGGTGAAACCTTCAGGTCTCATATGAGACTTTGGTCAAACACAGCAGGGTTTTGTCAAAAAGGCGTTGTGCAATAATGCAAATAGTGATAATTGCTCATACTTACCTTGGGACAAAAAGCAAGCAGGCGTATCTACAATAGCTTCCTTGATATCATAAAATAAAATGTTGAACCCTTGAGGAATAAGTGCTCCAAGTCGTTACAGAGTATTTTGTTTTGCTTTATTAGGTAAAACCCTTGGTGCTGGAGCTTTTGGAAAAGTTGTTGAAGCCACTGCTTATGGTCTGTTTAAATCTGATGCTGCTATGACAGTAGCAGTAAAGATGTTAAAACGTAAGTTGTACTGTACAATTTTTTCTCACTTTCTTCTGGTTGACGTGTTACGTACTGAACATTGTGCTTTGCCTTGCAGCAAGCGCCCATTTAACAGAAAGAGAAGCCTTGATGTCAGAGCTTAAAGTGCTGAGTTACCTTGGAAACCACATTAATATCGTGAATCTGCTTGGAGCTTGCACGATTGGAGGTGGGGTTATCAACAGATTATCGATTACTTCTGCTCCTTTTTTATTGCCAGAAGGAGGAACCTTGTGAAGAAGAATGCAGTGCCGCCAAGTGCAGAAATCTTAAATACATTTCTTGCTTAGGCAGGTTGCACATCATCATGACTATCACCTGCGAATCCCTGAATCTAGATTTTTAGGCTCATCCTAAAAGCAGTAATGAGACTGCTGTAGCTGCAGCTAAAAAGGAAGGTTGCTGTTACTCTCTTTTATGTGAGCCGTTGTGCACTTTCTTCTTGAGAAATGCAAAAGTTTTTTCCTCAACCACGCTGTTTCTCACAAATGAGAAAAGATATGTGAACTGATTCCTTGTTGGTATCCAAGGTGAAGTCAACAGGCCTGTCTTGTGTCGTCTTCCAGCCTTCTGTTTAAACTGTAAATGTATCTGTTAAGGCACCACTGAAGTTGCAAATTCTAAGCAGCAGAAAGTTGAGGAAAAGAATTTTCCAAATAAATTACTGCGCAACCCAAATGTTTCACGTTTAATATTAACTTAATAAGTTTGCTTTCATGCATAGTAAAAGCTACAAAACAGCTGAAGTGTCAATACAGAGTGATACAGTCCTGTATTTTTAATTTATGTGTGTTTTAATATGAAAGATGGTGTTGCTTCTTACACAAATATTTGCTATTTAAGTTTTTGCTTCATTTTTCAAAGAAAAGGAGCTTGTAAAAATTCATAGTGTTAGATGGAGGCAAAACATTTCTCACTTTCACATTTAATGATTTAAAAATAGGATGAAACAATTATGGTTAAGCAGTCAACAAAGTAGACTTGCTGGCCTGAGCGCATGTCTGTCTCAGCTGAAAAAATGTGGCGTCTCTAAGAAAATCCCGCCACAAACACTGCTTTTGCTATTAGGAAAGCTATAATTTTTAACTGCAGAAAAATGGAAATACACTAGTGAGGTTAGGGAACGGCGGTACAGAATAACCTTACAGATGAAATAACAGGCAGTGCAATTACATATTCAAGGGCCATAGCTGGAGTCATTCACTCAGAAAACATATATTTGATCTATAAACATCCGTGCTGGAGATGACTTGATTCTCCTTTCCGATTTCATTTTAATATTCTAAGACCTTGTGCAATGTAGTTTTCTGTCGCAGCAGGCTGTTCTGTTTGAATGATTTTTCCTATTATACTGCAGAATATAACACTCTACATCATTTCCAAAACATTACTGGAGGAGTGTGAAGCTCTACTGTAAACAGAAGTGAATCAAAAGGATTAATGTTTGAAGCTTGAATTACTCTAACGTTTGGAACAAATAACTTCCTTCAGGAAGTGAGCGAAATCAAACAGATGTGTCTGGCCAGAAACATTATCACATGAAGAAAGAGAAAAAGACTTATTTGTTTAATTTTTGTACAATGCAATGCTATTGACGGGGGGAAAATTAATTGGGAGCGCCACAGCTTTAGCTGGACCGTAGTTGCTGATCTGTGAAAGGGAAGATGCCGGGTTACTTTTCTATAACTTTTCAAGTCTAGACAGCGCTAGGCAGTGTGATTTTTAATAGCCCGGCCTGTGTGCTTGGCTGAATGCTGTCTTTATGTACGGTTTTCTGCTTTAAAAACAATACTCACCTGCTTTCTAAACCTCCCGTACATCTACAGGTCCCACGCTGGTCATTACAGAATATTGCTGCTATGGTGATCTTTTAAATTTTCTGAGACGGAAACGAGATTCATTTATTTGTCCCAAACATGAAGAACATGCAGAAACAGCAGTTTACGAGAACCTCTTGCATCAGGCTGAGCCTGCGGCGTAAGTATGACCTGCTGAAAAGTACTTGTGTTTTTAGAAGATTGGGAAGGAGGAGATATCAAAGTTTATTAGGGATAAGAGATGTGGAGAAACCTTTCATGCAGCAGGCTTTGAAGATTCTTTGCTGTGCAAGGAAACAATTTAATTAAAGAGATGATTTGTACAGTGGGTGGTTTATTCTAACAGAGCGCGATTGAGTGTATACATACACTCTCTGTTTTACTTCTTTATCAAATTTCCTGTAGTTATTTCATGCAACTCCTTGGCTCCAATTTTCACAAGTATTTGTGTTTATCGTTCCTGTTAAACATTGGCAATGCTCATTTAGCGGCTTGAATGACAATTCCCCCAGTGTTGGGGTGTTAATACTCTGAGCTCTCTTAAGTTCCTGCCTTCAGAAATGACTTCTTACAAAATCAAACCAGCGCCTTACAGCATCAGAGGCAGGCTGCCACCGATAGCTCGCTAGATTTTGTGATGACACGACCCGTGTCACGATTCTGAGATTGCTCTCGTACTTTGGGCTTTTTTCAGTTACTTCATCTGTATATTTTTAACCGCTCTGTTTTAGATACCAGCCCAGAGCTCTTTCCAGATATGTTTCCAAGCAGATTTCCTGCTCGCTCCTTCCCTTTGCAAAGCAAGGGAGACATAACTTGCCAAAACAGAGGGGCTGTTACAATACCTGCCCATTTTTATTTTAAGTCTGTTTATTGCCCCAGTGGGCCCATTACTTTGTGTTGGCAGACACAAAAGAACCGGGCAGACCCTTAGGAGGTGGTAAAGTCATTTGTCCCAGCAAGACGTAGCGCTGGTGGAGCTGTTTGTGCCACGGTAATATATGGATAGCTGGTGATGCCCCAGGGAGGTTGGGACCACTGAGGTGATGAACACAAAGCTGTGATTTGCCATTGGAGGTGTGCCCACTGCTCAGTGCAGGAATCTCACTGCCTCAGCACATATTGTAAACTGAGGTATTAACGGCAGAGTATTTACCAAATTCTCGTATTAGTATTTACTGTAAAGTTGCAGCTGCTAAATGTGTCAGATGTTTTTGTGGTGGTGACTAAAGCTCTTGGTGATCTCATTACTCCTTTCCACGTTAGCTCTGTGGCTGCATTTATTGTTCATAAACTAGACAGGTATTTCAGGCCAAGGAAGGGTTATGTGTTTGAGTTCTAATGGCAATGAAGTGAAAAATGCCAAAGTACATCCATCATTCCTAAAGGTGCCTAACTCTATATTTATAAACCATATAGTATGAAAATCTGTACATTTGAATTATATATAGCAATAAGAGAACTTAAACTTAAAAAACGTAGCAGATGGCTGTCCCAAGCCTTGGCTGATTCTTTGAAATATATACAAATCCCCTTTGGAACTTGGGAATCTCTGAATTTAACATCTTTTACCATTTGTCTTCTGCATTTCAATTACCACTTGAGTTGCTGAAATATTCTGGTAGAAGTTGGCCTGAGCAGAAGAAGGAAGCACTAGCAGGTCCTGTGAAACATCTGGGTGTTAATTTATAGAGAAGTCTGTATAAACAGTATACGTGTGAAAGGTTTTGTTTGCTCACCTGAGCCAAACCCCAAACTTGGAGACCTTTTGTTAGCCATACTGACAAACCTCTCTTTCTGTACAGGCCTTTCCTCATCTTTTTTACACACCCATGAGTTTCCAATCTACTGATCATTTGTAAAAAGCATTATATTTAGAAGATTGGCATAACCTTGTTTTTTTGTTTGGATGGTTTTTGAGACCTTTCTCACTAAACTATGTTTCTTTTCATCTGCTGCCTTTACAGTGATGTTGCCAATGAGTACATGGACATGAAACCGGGAGTGTCATACGCAGTCCCACCGAAAGCTGATAAAAAACGACCGGTGAAGTCTGGTAAGTACACTGACAAGGAATTCTGTTTGCTGGCGGCGGTGCAGAGAGGAAGGCTTCATGGATTTTTTTCAGTTTTGGCATACTTTTCTGTCATGGATGGGGACAATTAAAACATATCATTAATTGATATGAGAAGGCTTAAGAAAGACTAATAAAATAAATTTCAATGTCTTGTTTTTTCTTCAAACTTAAATGGAGTATCAGGATTACTTTTGGCTTTTTGGTGGTTGGCTACTTATGCGGCTCTAGTCTGGTACTTATTAAGATCACAATTTTGTTTAATGTAAGATGAATCTGTTTCTAAATGATTATACCTCATCCACTCAAAAGCTGTTGTTTATATTGCGTAGGATCCTACACCGATCAGGATGTTACCCTTTCTATGTTGGAAGATGATGAGCTTGCTCTAGATGTCGAAGATCTACTAAGCTTTTCTTACCAGGTGGCAAAGGGCATGAGCTTCCTTGCCTCCAAAAACGTAAGTTAAGAACCTGTCAGAGCTGGATGGAATCAGTAGATTTCTGATTTCCTTTGGCATCACTTTCAGTGTTTTAATCTGATCCAGATGTTTAAATGCTGAAATACTTCCATGTTCTTTTCAAAAAGCACTGCAAACTGATATGCTCCTTCTTGTGTGTGAAGCTTTGGCTAATGTTGGAGTTCTGTACTGTCCTCATGGGCCAAAAGTGGTGTTTTATATCCCATAAAACAGAATTTAGGGTGCACAATAGTCAACGTGAAGCAGTGCTACTGTGTATCCACAGTTCAGGCTAGTAGAAGCAGTGGCCTTACTCGTGAACAGAAACTAGTCATAGAAACATCAAGAGAAGAGGCAGAGGAGAGGAATTGCAGTGAAGTACATTTGCTGCACCCTGAGCCTCCACTGATGAGTAATATCACGTATTGGGAGATGGCAGGTGCAGCTGAACCCTGCCTAAGCTTGGGTGCTGCCTCTTTCAGGTTTGATCTTCAGCCTTTTCTTTGTTTCCTGGGGCATCCAGGTAATTTCAGAGAACTGATGGCTTTGGAGACAGTGAAACCCATAGGAACCCCAAGGGGTTATTTCTTCAGTTTTCTGTGGTGTATGGGAATTAAATGGAATTCAGGAAAGAACCAGAAACCCAACATGTGAACACCTTCAAAAACAATTAAATCTCGAGAGTTTAAGATTTAGTCTTTGTGGCACTGCTGGAGAGTTTACAAATTAATAACAGTGTGAAGACAGCTGCAAAGCTATCTGTTTGCGTGAGTTTTAAACACTTGCTACTTCTCTCATGCAGAATACTGCCTTAAACAGGGGAGGTATCACATCGTCTGCTGCTTTTTGTTTTAGCAGTATGGCTTAATGCACAGGATGTGTCTTGTTTTTCATTTTCTGGAAAGATAAAA
This sequence comes from Anarhynchus alexandrinus, assembly GCA_008711295.1. Lineage (NCBI taxonomy): Eukaryota > Metazoa > Chordata > Aves > Charadriiformes > Charadriidae > Anarhynchus > Anarhynchus alexandrinus. Next base: position 462,832 of record VUYV01000164.1, on the reverse strand, counting down.
TCAGCCTAGAGACCCACAAATGATCTGTGTTGGCTACCCTGAGCATAATAGACATTTCTCCGGGTTTCATAGGAGAGGTATTGCATATCAGAAAGGGCATTTTAACGAATAGAAGTCTTAAGCACAGCATAATTATGATCTTCTATGGTTGTTCTCACATTTTATTGGAGAAATGCCATTTAACATGTAAACATTGTAACTAATAGAGAGACAGGTTGGACGGGTGCACCTTGGATAAAGCACAAAGCCAAACTTACGCAGTTTAAGGAAAATAAGGTAGTCCTGGGATCTTGCGTTAATAGTGGGAAGTGTGTCTCTAATTCTGCTTTGGAGGAAGTCCATGTTAGTATTTGCTCTTGCACTTGTCTTTTCCCCCCCACTGCTCCTCCGACCAAACCCTTTAGTTTTTTTTTCATCTATCGACAGCTTCAAACCAGGCCTGACAGGCAAACACATTATGTAACAGATTTTCATAGTTTTCACTAGGCTCCTGCATTCTTCACTATTCAGTACGCCCAGTGCTTAGCACACATCTTCTTTATTTCTTTTTATTTTCCTAAAGAGTAGCCCCAGGATTCACTATGCATCATTCCCAGTGACTGTTTTCTTTGTAATCTTTCCATGAATACACACAGACACAGTGGCATTGAGTAGCAAAGGCAATAATGAATGTAACACCACCTCACCGCGAGGCTGGGAAGTAATGTGCAGTATCGCTTTGGCAGTGCAGAATTAACAGCTTTATCACAGAATTAAGTTGCAGTGCGCTAACACACGACTGTGCTTGGTCCTCTTCGGTCGTTGTGTGTATATACACACTCTTAGGTCCAGCTAGTACATGCAGAGTAGTGTGGGCTGATGGATAAGATGCTTCAGATTGCCTCACGCCCTCGGGAAAGGAGGGTCCACGCAGATCAGCAGCTCTTCTGCAACATGCTTATGTGTCAAGGCTCAGAGACATAAAAGTGCCTCTGTGCAGGAGTCGCGATAGGAGCGTGTCCTGGGGGGATAATTCCCTTATTAAGCACACGGTGCCTTCATCACAAGACAGGGCTTCCTCCAATGGACAAAGTCTTTATTCAATGCAAACTGCACTGATTCTGGAGGAACAGGGCAGAGGCATGCTGGATGCTTGGCCATTCCTTCACTTTACTGCTTCAGTGCAATTATACGCTCAGCTTTACATATGCAAAGTGCAGAATATGTTGGATTGGGAGGTGAAGGAGAGTCGCCTGAGACAGTCATTGTCATTAAAAATAACTCCTCCTGTAAGCACGCAAAAGGGACAGAGATTAAGTTGCTTATGCAACCTGCAGTTATTTTCTTGAATTTGATTTGCATAACTCTTGATATTTTAAGTCATTTTTTTTTTTAGGGAATTCCAGAAGTTTTGTATTTCAAGGAAAAAAGAAAAATTGAACCATCTTCAGCTATTTTTTAGACAGCTGTGGCCTGTGTACTATATACCATTAGTAAAGCAGAGGCTTAACACTCTCCTTTCCTGATGGAAAAAGAGATCATTTTGTTAGAGAACTACCTCTGTTCTCTAACAAACTCACATGGGCTCCACAGTTGCATGCAAGGAAAGATGGCTGCTGGGAAACTCAGGCACCCTTCTGGAGCTGCGGTTACAAACACGTGCACACACTTCTCAATTGAAAACTGGAATATAGGCTAGCTAGGTCACTGAACGCCTGACTGTTCATTGAAAGATACTTTCAAAGTAAGATATTTTCAAATGCTTATAAACCTCTCCTAGGTACTTAATTATTCAGGTCTTCCAGAGGAGTATTTCTGAAATGGGGTTCAGTTTCTGGACTTGTGTGCTTTGAAGTTGTTACCATAATTTTCTGTATTTTCAGCTTTTCAGCACTTTTCCCTCAACCACAATAGTTATTTAATAGAAGTTTGGTATTCTTTTAGAAACAAACCACATTTTCCCGTTATTTGTCCTGTGTTAGGAAACAAGCCAGTGATTTTTTTTGATAGAAAGTCAGAGAAAAAGTACGTTAAACTTTAGCTGCAAACATGAAACACTAGAAAATTCAAAGTGACTGCAAGTGGTCTTTTCTAAAATAAATGCACAGACAACTTTAACCATGTGGACCAATGTCATGGTAGTAAAGATACTCCACCAGGATGTTTAATCATCTGAGTAAGCTTATTAACACATGGCTTCATTATGACTTTCAGCTTGCCATAAAATGCATAATGCAGTAAGTTATATAGCTAAGTAAACATGTAACTAAGCAACAGCCTGCTAAGGATATTATAAAATAGCTTTGTTTGTTTGTTTGTCTCTTTGTTATTTAGTGCATTCATAGGGATCTGGCCGCAAGAAATATTCTTCTAACTCACGGTCGAATAACAAAAATCTGTGACTTTGGCCTGGCAAGAGATATAAGGAATGACTCAAATTATGTGGTCAAAGGAAACGTAAGTATATATGATACTTTATCCACCTGTTTTAAGTTAGGGGAGTTCCTGTTGTCCTAACAAGCAAAGAAAAGTCTTTCTTAGATGGAAATATAGATTTCTCAATTCTGGTATGTATCCGTGCTGGTCAGGAACTTTAGGAGGGGCAATCCTTGATGTAAATGTGTGTGCTCACAAACCCCTTGGTGTATACATGTTGTTATACTGGAAAAATCGTGCTACTATCTGAATGTATGTTGTAGTAGATGAGATGGTTTTGCCGCACCAATATAACGCCCAGTCTTTCTGTTGTATCTGAACATACTAAAAGTTACAGCTTTGTGATTAATTGCAAGTTTTACCATTGGGATATTCTGGTAGCCCAATCCTAAATATAATGATTTTGAAACTTTTTTCTCTGGGCATCGCTGTATTTGTCCATTACTGAAATAGTTTATTTTAAAAATACCTAAATAATCAGGGTTTTGCATCCTGTTCTTTGCTATAAAGCATCGCTCAGACAATAGAAACTGGATTCTGAAGTGTGAATTTATTGTTTAGGGCAGAGCGGAAGGCAAAAATCCTTGGTTTTATCTGATTCCATGTACAGATTTTAACCTTGTATGTGAAACATACAGCGTTAACTTGCAGCTGTAATTCAAACCCTGTAAGAGGGTTGGAACAAGACACTACATTTTGATGAGAATAGTTTAAAACCTCCTATGTAGAAGAATACCGATTACACTGGTACGTAGTAGACCTCTGCAGGGGTACGAAGACACTTTGAAGTGATGCAGATTACCTTGGCAGCACTCAAAGTCCTCTTTAAAGTGCTAGTGCAGTAAAAGGAGCCCTACTACAAAAGAAGTTGAGTCTGTCTGTGGTTAAGCTGGAGAAGCGTGCTACGAAATTGGTATAGGCTTCTCAAACTGATTTGCGCTGCCTGGATTAATGTTGCAAGTCTGCATCAGATACACGCAGCCATCCACTGCCTTCAGAGTACACTTGTTTTCACTTGCACCGTTTTTCAAAGGAGAGAAAATCCATGTTCAGCAAGGCAGCCCTCCTCCTCAGCCCCACTGAGTGCTCTGCCGTTAGGGGCTGGTTGTTAGTTAGGGACTTTACAACACACAAACCGAAGGTTGCCCATCTGGGCTTTGGGCAAGCTGACCCACACTTGAGCATCGCCCACCGAAGTGGTCTGCCATGTTTGGTTAACCGCAGTCAGTCCGTGGCATCTCAGGTATCTGAGATATCTCTGCTGCTGTGCTGTCACCCAGCAGTCCCCAATGTCCCAGGTACCTACAGCATCCCTATTTTAGGCTACAGGAGAGGCAGGTTTATTGGTTGTCTTCAAAAACAATGTTGGTATCAGCCACTGGGTGCCAAGAAGCTGAGGTCAGGGAACAACAGGAGCAGAAATAATTCAGGAATGGCTGTCCTGACAAAATACTGAGTGGCATTTAGTGTAAGAAAGCTGCTTTCAGGCTCAGGGTCAGGAGCTGCTTGGTCAGCCAAGGCTCCTGGGAGTGGGAAGTGCAGACCACCGGCTTGGGAGGAAAGTGGGCAGTAAGTAATGAACTTTTACATGTCTAGGCTACCAGTTAAGTTTTCTGAGTTGCCTGACAATGGGATTTTATGTAGCCTGCAAGGGTCAGAGGAGGATAGTCTGCAGCAGCCTGGGGAGAGAGGAAGCAGCGGCTGCAGGAGGCGTCTAGTTGCATCTGGCCCGATCTTAAAGCGGATCAGGAGTGCTGGGGCATCCCTAACCGTGGACACTGCTGGGAGGCAGTGCTGCTCACAGCGCCTGGGGGCTTGGCCAGGAAGAGTGTTTGCTGGCTGTGTTGCTCAGGAAATAAACAGGTCTGGTTGCCTTTCTGGTGAGCCAGCCCGTGGCAAATGCTGCCTTTCCTCCACCTCGTTTCTTTTCCTTTCCGTTTACTTGCTTTCTCTGTTGGGTCTCCTTTCCTTACAAGACATCAAGACTCTTCTCTATTCCCTGGTTGAAATATATCTTTGGACACTTCATTGCAAGACCACTAAAAAAGGAAGAGGTCTGGTTTCTCCCACAGCAGGACAAATGCTTAGGACACAAGCCTGACCAGCTCCTACAGTCAGACAAGGAAAGGCCAAAGCAGGGAGAGGAAGGTGGAAGAAAATCCAAAGGCTTTCTGTGCCCTTTTCTCTGCTCCAGTTAGCATTCCGAGGGATGTCTGCCCCTACACAAACTTAGGAAAAATGTCAATATATATTTCTTTCATGTGAATTTTCTTTTTTTTTTTTTTTTCTCTGAGACACTGAGGAGCTAAAGCAGATGTCTTCACTGTTGATTAAAGCCTTGAAACATCTTGACTACGTGAATCTCATCCATGTGCCTGTGGTAGCCAGTCCACGAAAGCAGACTTGCATGTTTGCATGAGGAACCATGCCATGGTCATTTATATTATTTTGCTCTGACTTCCTGCCATCCCTTACAAACTAGACAGAAGGAATCACACAGTGTACAGAAAATCAGAGTGCAAGGAACTGCAGGAGTTTGGTAGACCCACAGAAGGATGGATCAATTACTGTGTAGCACTTGGAGACTCTAAAATACTGAGATTTCCGTTTTTGGTTGGATACTTCTATTTCTTGATTTAATGAGTATTTAAAGCACATAACAAGTAGAAAAGGTTGTGGTATGTTGTAAATTTTGTATGACTTATGTTCACTGTCTTAATTTATTCCCTTTTCCCTGGAAAGGCTCGTCTGCCTGTGAAGTGGATGGCACCTGAAAGTATTTTCAATTGTGTCTACACCTTTGAGAGTGACGTCTGGTCTTACGGGATATTGCTCTGGGAGCTCTTTTCTTTAGGTAAGCTCCTTCAAGATCTGTACTTCAGGGGATTTCTGTTTCATCTTGGTTTTACTGCAGATGCAGCAATCACGTTGCTCACATGCTCTCTCAACAGGAAGCAGCCCATATCCAGGGATGCCCGTGGACTCCAAGTTCTACAAAATGATCAAGGAGGGATACAGGATGTTCAGCCCTGAGTGTGCACCGCCTGAAATGTAAGTGAGCAACCAGCACCTCTAATTGCCAAACATCAGCAAAGATGCAAAGGAAGAGAAGCTTCCAGACTTGCATTAAGGATCGTTGCACTGCCCCATTGTCTTTTTTTTTAAGTTCTTTTCACGCTTGAAATAATTCATGTAATCTAACTACCGGGATACATGCTTGTGTTGTTACAAGCAATGAAATACACTCGTGCCTTGTACCATCTGATCACTTTGTCGTGGCATCTGCTCCGTGTCAATAAATTATTGACAGATCACAGAACATAATTAAACATTTTTAATTCAGATAAAGCAGTCAGTGAGATGTATCGCCAGACTGTACAGCATCTGCATTTGTGCTGTACATCCTGACAGCAAGAGGACTGGCTTCTGATCTTCTTTATGAGCCATCCCTACTTCACTGTTTTGTAAATGGATCGGCACTTAGCAAGCTGTCAAAGAAAACTAGGTTCAGAGATTCTCATTAGTACCCAGTCCTTTGTTGTCACAAGCACAGGTGTTAGCAGCGCTATTTCTATTCTTAAAAGTCATTTGAAGAAGGTAAGCTGTGATACTGGGTCACACTTTTCTGTCAAATAGTAATGGAAGCAAGATAAAAACTCAGGATTTCCTCATCGTCAGTACTTAATTTCAGTATCTTTGCAGGTATGATATAATGAAGAGTTGCTGGGATGCTGATCCTTTACAGAGACCCACATTTAAACAAATCGTACAGCTGATAGAGCAGCAGCTTTCAGATAATGCCCCCCGGGTAAGTTATGGATCATCAGTTTTTTGGAGTCAAAGCAGTTTCAAGCAAGATGTTAGACTAGAGCCACGAGGAGCAAAGATTCTGGGCGCTTTGTTAATTTTCCGGTATTATTTATGTAGCTTTGCACTGTAAGTTTAGGTGGTAGGAGTGATGCCTGGGCTACTCGCTTCTGCTCTGTTGTGCCATTAGACAGTAGACGTCTAAGCCCATGCCTGAAACAGGTACCAGCTGGAGAAGACTCTTTTTATGGTTGATGTTTCTCACTCAAAATCGACCTGGCACAACAATTTTGGTGTTACAAAATGCAACGGTACTGCATAAATCCATCTTATCTTAAACTATGAAGAATTCTATTCCAAAGGGAAAAATCTCAGAAGTGAAGTATACTCAGCTTTTATTAGAAAAGCTTTCTGGATGAAGGGGTTGAACTTTTGGTGCTCTTCTGCCTCTTCTCGCTTCCTTCCCCCAGCTCTATTTGTATAAACTTGGAGGTATGTCACAACAAACTGTATTCACGGCTCTTTCAACCATTCCCTGGAAAAAGCTTTTTCTGAGAGGGTAACTGGACAAAACAGTCCAAAGAAAAAGTGGAGGCACACCCGAGACTTGGATTTTCTCTCGCAATAACATTATGTATTACTGGGGTTTTAAAAAGTAAGTTTAAAACCTGGTTTAAAAATAAAGCTTCCTTTTGCTTTCTGGATGCCTTGTTTGGGCACCGAGTACATGGCTTCCTGACAATTTGAGAAAAGAGGAAACTGAAAGCTGCTGGTGTTCGATTGCATCCTGTCGCGTATTTTTGGCAGGTGCAGGCATTACTAAAACAAAAGCAAGAATGCGAAGGAAATATTAGTGAGGTTTCTGGGGGAGTTTTAGTAATAACCTGAGCTGTGTGTTTTCAAGCTCAGTTGAAATTTGGTGTGCCGTTGGAAGCTGCGGTGGTTTTAACAACTGAGATTGAGATACTTGGCTCTTTAAAAGAGGAGTTAGGCCCAAGACCCTTTGAAACTGTCTTTAGATTTGGAAAGAAACACCTGAGTTGGATCCCTTCCATGCTGGTGTGTAGCATACAGTGGGGAAAGGCTCGTGAAGGAGAGCTCTCCGACTCCGCGTGAAGGGAGCACAGCGCTGACACTGGTCTTTGGCTTCTGCAGGTTTATGCGAATTTTTCAACTCCACCTTCCAGTCAAGGAAACGCTCCAGATCACTCGGTGAGGATTAACTCCGTGGGTAGCAGTGCTTCATCTACTCAGCCTCTCCTGGTACGTGAAGATGTTTGAGTGACATCTGGAAGAAGAGGAGCCCAGATGTATTGGCTGTTTGTATTGTGCAGGGGGTGAGAGAGGGACGACTTCAATAATTTCTCTTACTTTTACTCACTACTACCACTGTGTAGCTGAAACGTTGTTGTACTGCTGTCCTTTATCACACACTGTTACATATAAATTTAATCTGCTGAGCACGGTTACAGGCATCATTGCAATGTTAACTGAAGCTGTATATATTTTGCTATATTGTGTGTATTTGCAGTAGAGAGCCAGATCTGAAGGAAAAAAAAACAACCAACAAAAGAAATCCTGAGCCAGGGTGTGGAACGAGATGACTACAGATCAAACCAAATCTGCAGTGATCCTTCTCTGGATCCATGCCTGGAAAGCGTACAGTCATTTTCTAGTTAAACTTGTTTTGCTGAATTGAAGAAATAAATGAATATGAAGCTATTGGCTTTGCAAACCCCTTTCCACATCCAGCCGAGCCTGAGAAGCTTTCCCAGGCAGGTATTGTAGGTTGAAGGCCAGCGAGGGTGCTGTATGTACCTGGGCAAGAAGGGTGAGGGGACCAAGACCTTTCCAAAGTTGGTCTGCACAGCAGCAAACCCTCCCGGGAGCTCTGGGGTTTGAACCCGAGGAGGGGAGAAGAGAGCGTGGATCTTCTTCCCACCCGCACTGTCAGCCTTGCAGACTGGTTCCGAGGTTTCCGCGGGTATGTGCACTACTTCCCACTGGCCCGTTCCCCGCCAGGGACGGAGCTGCCCATCGCTGGGTTTCACCCCACCACGGAGCCTGAAGCACTCCCGTGCCCCTCTGCCTTGGGAGCCCCAGGGCTTCGATGCTTGTTTTGGTAATAGTTACGTCCAAAAGTGTTCACCAAAGATAGGTGGGCCTTGCCAAGTTGGTCAAAATAGAGGAGGAGGGCTGCTTCCAGTAAACTGTGTGTCTGGAGGAGAGGCCGTTTAACGAGTCATCTTATCTAAGCGAGAGCAGAGGCAACAAATTCTCTCCTGGGGACCCTTTCTTTATCTTGTCCTACCCAGGTGAATCTTTCCTGCAGGCAGGCTTGGATAGTGCTAACTGGAAAGGGCTATTTTCCCCCGCCCTGAGTCGTTTCATCTTTCTGTAGTAGTACAGAGATCATAATGAAGAAGAGCCTAACTGGGGAGTGCTGAATTTATAAATGGGATAAAAGAAAGAATCCCTTCAGTCTTGTTTGCCAGACGTGAGGCTTTGGGGTCAGTATCTGTTGAGCCCAGGGTTGGGCTCAAGTATCTTCTAACCCCTTTTCTTCCCATCGGAAACCCTGCTAGTTCTTTTCTTCCTTTTTTTCTGTCCCCTAGAAATTAGTAAAGGCATTGAGAAGAGCATTTGTCAGAGGCAGAGTACTAGTTGAGTACCTATTTATTTACAATGCACTTAAGCACTCTGTAACTTATACTTTACCAGGATTTTGGTTGAGTTTACATGCAATTTAAATGTGTAACTAACTGCCCAAATACAAGGTAATTGTAAATACACACACCGGTAGTACATTTTGGGTTATGTTGAACACCACGCTCCTTCTATGACTGTGCATTTGGTTTATCGTTACAGGAATTTGTCTTTCAGAGTTAAATCAAAAATTAGCCATTTGCACTGAACTTACTTAGGCTGTTGCACCTTTCCAAAGTTAGCCAGTTGTTTGGAGGCACTCTTATGCATACTTGTTGTTGAGCATTTTCAGTTTAATGCTATAAAAGCTCTTTCGTAACGTGTTGGCTTTCAGAGCAACTGTAGGCAAACTAGTTGTTATAATTATAGATGTCTCGGTACTTTACGGACACTTAGCTGAAAGAGGTTTGGGTTTTTTTGTTCTTGAAATTTATATTTTTATAATTTGGGGATTTTTGAAACTTATTTTGCAATGGCTTGGTGTTTTGAATGGGTTTATGCATTGTTTTTGTAAATATGGAAATGTAGCAATAATGTCCTTTTGACTATTCTCAGTCCTTGAGTCTCAAAAATATTTTTTTATATATATATATGCAAAAACTATATGTATAAATATGTAAGTGTTTGAAAGTTTATGAAACACTTATGGGTATGTTGCTCAGTTGTAGAATTGCAGTTCAGAAAAGTTCAAATAAATCTGTAAATATGTATTCAAATGCTACTGATGTGTACTATGTTAAGAAGGAATATTTTCATGCAAGTCTTAATAAATTCTTGGGTTTAAGCAAAATCTCAGTGTCTGGCCACACAGAGGTCAAGTCCGGCATTCTGAAACATTTTTGCAGGTGCGTGCCAGAAAACCTTAATGTTTATTTGTTATGAAAGTTCTTTACCTGTGAATGTATGGGACAAATACTTGGAAACTCGGGTGCAGCTTTATTCTGGAAAAAATTACAACTAGAATATTGATCCTCTCGGCTGCTGATGCAGTCTGTGTGTCACGAATTGTGTTTAAAACGGCACAAAAATATCTCAGTGTTACTAAGGGTTTGGTTGCGGAGGCAGTTGGAGCCACTCAAAGGCTGCAGTGGTGCTGAAGATTCCCCATTTGCTCAAACACATGCGCACCTATACACTCTTGTCCTCTCCTGCACGCTGGCAGGGGAGGCAGGGTGAGATACCTAGCGCTGCTTGGCTTGGGGGCGTCACAAAGAGAAAACGTGATGCTTCCCTTGCTGAGCAGGTGCCCCGCATCTTAGTGGGGTACCCTCTGCTTTAATTACTCCAGGTTTGAAATCTGTGACTCACTTGCTCGCACTCGTTCCCCTGCCACATAACGCTTCGCATCAGCGTGGTTGGTGCGTGGTTTAGTAGTGGGAACAGAGCATACAAGCAAAATTTTCTAGAACTGTCTCACCAAAACCCCCTCATATGAGAGACAAACTTCAACTGTTTTGGTCTGTTTCTGGTCTGTCAGCAGCCCTCCTTGAAGAGCTCCCCTCCTTCAGAGTTTCCTTTCTAAAACAGCTTCCTTTTTTTCTTAATTAAGTAAATTCTTCCGGCTTCAAGCTGGAAAAAGGTAGATTTAGATTAGATATTAGGAAGAAATTTTTCACTCTAAGGGTTGTGAGGCACTGGCACAGGTTGCCCACAGAAGTTGTGGCTGCCCCATCCCTGGAGGTGTTCAAGGCCAGGCTGGATGGGGCTTTGAGCAACCTGGTCTAGCGGGAGGCATCCCTGCCCATGGCAGGGGGGTTGGAACTAGATGGTCTTCAAGGTCCCTTCCAACATAAACCATTCTATGATTCTATGAAATTAAAAACTAATTTTGTCAGGAGCCAGGAGGTGCAAGCTTTGCCACAATTAGCATTGTCATAGTTTTCTAATGATCTTCAGAAGATACTAAGATTGTGGCTGATTTTGAACCATGTTTTCTCCTGTCTTGTCCAATCCCCCATTCAAGCAAAGTAGACTTCATACTGAGGCATCCCAGTAGCTGATGTGGTACAAATAATTCATGAATTCTCATTTAGCATAGCCAAAGGAGCTATTTTATGTATTTATTTGGTTAGCACATCATTAACTTTATTTTCCTGAGATGTTTCCCCTCCTGAAGCAACCTAGAATACAGCATCTCTGCTTTCTGAAAAAATCTTTCTCCTATTTTCTTATTACAAGGCATGCAATGATTACTGCCTCCGTTCCTGTTCATAGTCACACGGACCATTTCCCCCTGAATAATTTTCTTGTGCCAGTTCTAAGCAATAGCTTACATGGAAAAGCATATCAGGAAAGCATTTAATGTGTATTTTATCTGTCCTTCAAAGCATTACTGTACCCAGACATAAAGAGAAATCGGCACCATGTTACCAGCGTGAACTATCAGGACCATGGGCCATCATGGACCAAATATCTGAAGGGAGGGTGCAAAGAGGACAGACCCAGGCTATTTCCAGTGATGCCCAGTGACAGGACCAGAGACAGCAGGTGCAAACTGAAACACAGGAGGTTCCCTCTGAACATCAGGAAACACTGGGTTTTTTTACTGTGACAACACAGGTTCGCCAGAGAGGTTGTGGAGTCTCCAACCTTCAAGATACTCAACGATCTGGACATGGTGCTGGACAATTGGCTCTAGGTGGCCCTGCTTGAGCAGGGGTTGGACCAGACGACCTCCAGAGGTGCCTTCCAACCTCAAACCTCTGTGATTCTGCAATCAGCAAGAGTGCTTTGGAGAATCTCAGCTGTAGCATTCACTTGGCCAGAAGTAAAAAAGAAAATCCCACCCTTGTACTGAACACTATAGAATGATTCTTCCTCTGTTGTCTTTACTAGCTAGAGAAGAAAATACTGGGAGGCTCCGTGGGAGAGAAGAAGATTATGGACACACTACAGTACACATGGAGCTAGTGACCAGTATCATATACATCACCACTGCCAGATTTTTTTTGTTTCTGGTTCTCCTTCACATCTGTATGCTGTATAATCACATAATCACAGAATAAGTCTTTGTGGAGGTTGTCTGTAAATGGGGACACGATGTGGTTGGCCAAGTCACCAGGGAACAGCCAGTCACACCCTGGACCGAAACGTTCACAGCGATCGCTGGAGAGATTGGATAACAGCATCCTTAATTCTGCTGGTTGTAGGCTGAAACCAAGACAGAGAAACGTTTCCCCCTTCCTGTACGTGGGTTAGGAAACTTCCTACTTATCCTGTGGGGAGGTCTGAGTCTCGACAGAGAACAAGGAGCAGTTGCATAGACTTTTTAGTCCCTGGTTTAAAACTGAAGCTATAACAAAAATATGAAAACCTACTCTGCAGTTCTGTTGTGGTTTCTAGAAACTTCTGTAACTATGAATAATGGTTACAGACGACCTTCAGTTGCCATGTTTCCTGAGCAATAATTTCTTAAAAGATTACAGCGTAAGTAGTAAGTTTATGTCCAAAAATTGCTCTGAGGCTATTTTTTTCTGAAAGATTGTCCATACTTCATAAACTGATTATCGGTCACTCTTTTTGGTGAGAACTATTATCTGTCAGCTGCCAACCAGGCAGCAGAGATGCTTTACTAGCAACGATAGCTCCAGTGACTGGGTGTTTCTGTCCATGCCCTGGAAGTCATTTTAGCCAGGCTGTGACAGGCAGTCGAAACCAGCTCACCCCGAAGGCCCCATTGGGCTTTGAGGCTGCGCTCCGCGCTCCTCGCGAAGCAATGTCAGCACCATCAGATACGGGGTTGGTGCGGCAGGTTTAACGCTATCCAACCATCAGGTCACCCCGCGGGAAGGCACAGCGTGTAGCTTCCCCTCTAGATCAGTACACATCAGTGTGTAGCGCAAGCTACCCCCGTGCTTTCTCTAGCTGCAGAAGGTGCAAAATAACCTTTGGCTTCCCCCAAATATGTACATTTTGAGAAGTACCAGCACCAGGGGCTGGCTGCACTTCTTTTGTGAATTATACTGCACGTGTTTTTGGCCGGTCTAAGCATCGTTACCGGGCAGGGGGACCCTGCTCTTGATATGTGGTTGTGGGGGGGTTTGGTGTGGTCATCAAAAAAAACCAACCAAAAACAGTTGGCTTAGAGGCACATCTGAGCACTCACTTCTGGTGACTGAAATAACATGTGGCGTTTGCTTTGCCTGCTCAGGGTGGGAGGAGGGCAGCCGACCCGGGTCTAGCCCTGGTGGGCTGGGGGTGAAAGGAGTGAAAGACGTTCCTCGTGCCTCCAGCCCATGCAGTGCGTTAAAAGAAAATTTTAAAAGGGCAATGGCAACCTCCCAAATGCTGGTTTTGGCATTTTCTCTTTTGAGTTAAAATAGCAAAACAATTCAAACTCATTTATAAGATGAAAACATTTTTGTATTTTCCCCTTCAGTCATTTTTCATTCAAAAGCTGTTTGCATTTTCTTCTTTTCCTCTGACCAAACATTAGCTAGTCACGGTGTTCCAGAAATTAGTGTTATTTGGAAATTTCCAGAGGTCTTGTGCAACGTGTTTTGGGTTTCAACTCTCTCTGGTAGACAGGATGTCTCTGAACCAAAACACCAAAGGAAAGACTTCTCCTTGGACTAGAAAAAAAACAGATGAAAAATGGCAATTGCTCCACCAAAACCAGTAAGTAGTTGCGCAGCCCACTGCCTGCCTGAAGGTAGCCCTGAGCTGCTGCATGGTTGAGGGTGGCAGAAGCGTGAGGAGCCTCTCGTGCTGGGTACCAGCAGTGGGGGAAGAAAACATTGGCTTTATCCCTTCGTAACTCAGGCCTGCAAAGGGGTCCTCACTCCAGTAGCTTCGTTTTGAGGGAAGGGAGGGACGTTACTTGTGTAATGTATTTTAGCTATTCAATCTGAGAGAAATAAGATGCTTAAGGTGGGGGAGAACTAAGTATGTTTTACAGAATCACAGAATGGTCAGGGTTGGAAGGGACCTCTGGAGATCATCCAGTCCAACCCCCCTGCCAGAGCAGGGTCACCTACAGCAGTTGCACAGGACGGCGTCCAGGCGGGTTTTGAATGTCTCCAGAGTGGGAGACTCCCCCACCTCTCTGGGCAGCCTGTGCCAGTGCTCTGCCACCCTCAGAGTAAAGAAGTTCCTTCTCATGTTTAGATGGAACTTCCTATGTTCAAGTTTGTGCCCGTTACCTCTTGTCCTATCACTGGGCACCACCAAAAAAAGACTGTTCCCAACCCTCTGGCACCCTCCCTTTAAGTGTTTGTAAGCATTAATAAGATCCCCCCTCAGCCTTCTTTTCTCTAGACTAAAAAGACCCAATTCCCTCAGCCTTTCCTCATAAGAGAGTTTTAGAATACCTTCACTTTTAATAACAGAAATAAATGTATGTAGAGTGTGTTTGTCAGCATCCTTTGAACTATCTCGATGAAACTAATTAACTAGGATAAAAATCAAATCGCTTCACTACAATTAGTTATAACTCATATATATTGTATAACTCATTTTAGAAGTTTTATTCTTTGCTGTTAGAGCTTCTGGCATTTCGGGGCATGGAGAAAGTACACCGATATGAGCAGTATTGGTAAAACCTTCCCAAGAAAATTAATAGAATCCCAGGATTAATTTAACGATAAATAAAGGACAAACTTTTCAAAAGCTCATGGTTAAGGCTCTGGAGATTTCCGAGCCCTGAGGACACTGTCCCCAAGTGCCTGAGCCTGGCGATGGGGAGCCGCCGTGCAGAAGCCCAGGGAGGTAGCTCCAGCAGCAGCCCAGAGGACACAGCTGACCGGCGCCTTTCTCCATCCCCTCCAGCCATCGACTGTCAGCTCGTTAGAGGTTTTCTAGGATTTCTCAGGCTCCTTTGAATGGCAGCAGTTGTTTGGCTTTCCCTTGTAAAGCTCCAGCAAAAAGAGCCAAGCTGATTTTGGCCACTGAAATGGAAAAACAAAACGAAACAGTAGTTTTTAATTATAAAAATATTATTGCAGGATCCTGCTGCTATTATTGCATGTCCTGCTGCACTGCCTGCCCTGCTGCATGGCCCCTGCAGGGATGCCTCGGCAGCACCCAGGGCAGCGGGACCGCTGGGACCCCGGCATGGGGACGAGCATCCTCAGCAGCGCTGGCTCTGGGCTGACCCGCCAGCTTTTCTCCGGCACTTCCAGGGTCAGGGAGGACGTCCGCACTATATCTCACCGGCCCCTTGCAGAGAAGCCACCAGCACTTGGCAGGGGACAGGAATTTCTCTCGGAGCAGTAGGAGTTAACCCAGAGGATTTGCCTCCCAGGCGGACGCTGTTATTCTGCCCGTGAATCCCAGCAGGAAGCACATTACCTGCTTCCTTACAGCCGCTGTCCCAAAGAGCTGGGAAGAAAAAAAAATAGTAATATTTTATGATCTTTAAGGCTTCTTTGCTTTTTTTAATTTATTATTTTTATTGCTGCTAAATAAAGTTTCCCTTCCAGCTTCAGATCTTGCCGCCTTCATATATTTTTGATATGCCTGGCAGTACAACGTTGGGGAAGATGCTGGTTTTAGGCGGGGTGCTCAAGGTCTCTCCCCGGCAGCAGCGAGACTCCCGCTCCCTCCCTGGGCTCTGTGTGTGTGTGTGTGCGTGTGTGTGCGTGTGTGTGCGTGTGTGTTAGTGTGTTAGCGTAGGGCAGCTGCAGAAAGCACCGTCCCGCAGGCAAATGCGCTGCTGAGGGGGGCGGCATGGTTCAACACAAGCCCCTCCGGCCCCCTCTTTAAACGGCTTTGGGAACAAATCTCCCTTTAATCATCTTCGTAAACTATTGTCGTAATTACGTAGGCTCCCCTGGCCATGTGATGGTCATGTGTGCTGGTCACCACCCCGGCACTTTTCTCATCACAAGCAATAGATGGATTTACCTCCTTGGGATCAGACCGGCGCTGTCGGCTCTGCCCCGAGCTACGCCTGTGTGAATCACCATATGACCGTGGTTTGGACCTGCTCTTATTATTTATTTAAAGGAAAAAAAATTTAAAACAGTGGTTCCTGAAGGGAAGGAGGGGATGGACGGGGAAGGCTGGCAGGAGAACTATGATTTGTCACATTTTTCAAGGCAGATAATTATTTAGGTCTAAACACATCACTCCTGCTTTCTCACGCTTTACCCTTAGTTCAGAGTTGGGGGGAGACAAATAAGGTCCTGATAGAAGTTCAAAGTATTTTGCATTGTATAGTGCAGGGATGTTAATAATGTAATTACAAATGGTGAAGAAAATATCTGTTAACCAGTTGGAAAGTAAGACTTTCAACCCCTTCATTTACCATTTAGTATCTGGACAGTCCGAGGAGCCACTTCTATAACACGAGGAATATCTTAAGTCACTTATACTACAAGAGAAATATCTTCAGAAACAACACCGCAGTATCACCGAGGATATTTTCTGGCCTGATGCCCGCAAGTCTTGTAGCACAACATGTGGCCGGTGCCACCAGCCCAGAGCGTGCCTGCGGATTCATCGCCTTTTCAAGATTTCTTCTTCTGATACCGCAAACCTCTCTGGAGCAGAGCCTAATTTTCACCCGAGCCCAATTTTCACCCGAGCCCACAGATACACACAAATTAGGTCTGCGGAGGGGTATCAGCGCACCTCGCTTGCCCACCCACCCAAGCCTTCTCCTTCCAGTGGAAGACCAGATACGATGAAGGTTGCAGTTTTATACTTGCGTGTGGCCAGTGCCAAAGCAAAGAAGATGGCACAGAAAACCGTGGACCCCACTTGCGCTGTGCTTGCAGATCGTTACAGTCATATGACGAGCTATCGAGATTGTTTGGCACCCGAATTGTAATCTGTGGTTAGGTACAAGCCTAACCGCAGCGATACCTGCAAATATGGTTAGAGCTGATCTACAACATATCAGCTGGAGAAGGAAACGTCTCTGCTCCTTTGCACAAGGAACTTGAACAAAAACTGTTTTGTTTCTGCTCCGTGACAAAAAAACAGCCTCGGGGATCAGTGGAAGTTTTAGAAAACAGGCTAAAAACAGCTTTCTGACACTGAAGCGTTATTATTCTCTGGGATGGCTCTTTCTCCAGTTATAACTACTAAAGAGCTCAGTCATCAGATAGACGGTTATTTTAAATTAAAAAGAGTGATTTTTTTCTGGTGGCAGATTAAGCTTGAATTACACACTGACACCCATTTGCCTGGGCTCAAATTCGTATCAAAATACAGAATCGCACAATGCATCAAGTAGTGGGAAGAAGAGGAGGGAGGAAAGCCAAGCTTTGGGACATCGGAGCCGACGGGCTGGACTGGGCTGGGCTGGACTGGGCTGGGCTGGGCCTCCCCAAGAGAGAGCAGTGGGGATCCTCTGCCGCTGGCCAGGGAGGCAGCCAGTACTGCGGCAACCTGTTGTGCCTCCTGTGAAACCCCACTGAAGGTCATTCCCAGCCGGTGGGAAGGAGAGGGCAGACTTTTAGTAACCTGGTGTGGAAGGGGAAGCCAACACAGCAGCAGTTTGCGGGAGTGACGGAGCCCTGAAATAAGGCTGAGTGGTAAAAGCCATGCTGAGAGTGGGGTCTGTGGGGTCAGACACCCAACGAAGACCCGAAACATGGGGAGATCAGGCTCAGACCTTATCATTCATACAGACAGGTTACAGTGATATCAAAAGTGGGAGCAAACTCAGAGGGAAGGAAAAAAGCATCTGGGAGAAAGTCGGGGCTCCCATGGCCTGGGCGCTGCTGGCTCAGTCCCTTCCCACAGCAGCCACCATCCTTCAGGGTGGTCACTATGAAGGGTCAACCAGCAAGAGCAAGTGAAGCAAAACCAGGCACAGCTGCCTTCGACATTTATATGGGCAAACACAGGTGCAGATGATCATTAGGAGTTTCAGATTGAAGAGCTCCTGCAAGGGCTCAGGCTCCTTCCCTGGCTGCATCCTACTGCTCTTCCCACTGGGCTTGGCACCATACCTACCAGTCCTGTGCTTCATGCTTGTCCTTGTCCTCTGTAACTCATGACAGTGGCGGAAACTAATGGAAATGGGAGATTGCGCACTTGGCTGCTAACTCCAGCAATCTACGGTGCACGATACCAAAACCAGGGAAGTGTTAGAGATGGGTACACTTTCAAGTGTTGGATCTTTGGATAATTGCCTTTATCTGCATCCCCGAGGCTGGGCAGGAAGGATGGTCACATCGTATGACTTCGGAACACTTATCTAGCGACATCTGAGACGCCAGCCACTTCCCTGGAAAACAAATGCTGGCATTTAGCGTCGCAGTCTTGGGCGACGGCCCATCAGCTGCTTCAGGGGAGGTTGGAAACAAGTCGCCCATCACACACACCTCAGGAACAGCTGCCTCATGGTGGGGATGTGTCTTCCTAACCCAAGGCAGTGACTGGCGGTTGGTACCCTGCAGCATGAAGCTGGATATTTCTTCTAACTTTCCATCCTGCCCAGTGTCACGGCAGTGTTTGTGATTAATGCCTTCCACAAAATTTGTTTTCTAAGAGACCCAAAGTAAGCAAAGCCTTCTTCAAAAGAAAACAAAAGAGTCAAATATTTTCCTACTTCCCTGAGCAGTTTTGTGCAGACTCGATGCAGTTGGTAATGAGGTTCCAGGTCATTTCTTATTTTGGGTACCATCTGCTGCAGTGGGAAATAACAACCAAATGTATTTTATAAACACCATATGAACACGGTTCATTTTGTCTAATAATGTCCAAATCCTCTCTCCCGGCTAAGTATATGCTGAACTTGAAAAGACCATTCCTGAACATCAGTACAGCTTCAGAAAGTCTATCACTTCCAGGCAGACACACTCAATATAATTCTTTCGCAATAAATTTTAGCATTTTACCCCAAGTGTAGAAAGTGGGCTGTGCAGGGCTGCTTGACAGCCAGCTATCAGTCTATGCATTATGGTTTATGCATATTATGCATATTATGACATGACTATGCATGACAGACGTACTGTGGAGACTTTACAAGAAACACTTCAGAATTCGCATTATTCTTCCACGTAGCCTTTGTGCGGCATTTTTCATCGTGCCGTCCAGAGGCCTTTTGTCATGAAAAAAAGATGTGATTATTTTTGAGAAGTTCGTCAAGAGAACTGTTTTACCAACTGCCCGCAAATGCAACTTGCCAAACTAACTGGTTTCCCCTGAGGATGCTCACTGTTCCTAGGACGGCTCCTGCCAAAGCATCTTCTTCATTATGTCCCCACCAGTGCTTTCCAGCACCCACCTGTAGCCCTTGTGCATCTGCTCCCCTTCTCTTCCGTGCCTGCCCCAGATATATGTGGGAAGAAGTGTATAGAAAGGATAAAAGTAGATAGGTTAGATGCGCTGAGGGCTCGGAAAGCACGGATTCTGTCCTAATTTGTCTCCGCAGTCTGAACAAGCAAGCTCGAAGGACAGTCACGCAGCTCCTGAGGCAGCCTGGCCATCAGACGTATAATGCCCTCAGGAGGCACCCTGCGGGGTCGGTGGCACCCAGCTCCACCACCCGAAGGAGTAGCTCTGGGGATGAGGAGACAGAGCAATTTGGGGTAATTGCACTGTTAATTTTGGCTGGTGGGAAAAAAATCTTCCTGGCAAAGAAATAGCTGACTTTAACAACTGGCAGCAGCATAGTAATGTACCTTCCAGGTTTGTTTTTTCTGCAACTGTAATTAATTGACTCCTTTGTAAAATTCTAGATCATGAATAATGAAATATATTAAATAAAACCAGGCCTAATACTGATGCCTGCACCGTTCCATTAAGGGCGTTGTGGAAACAGAGGTAGTTCCCATTACGTTGTGTTTAAAGAAGGTTTCAGTTCATGCTTAGACACAACACGAACTGTCATCTGCTCCTTTAGCAGGTAGGATTTTGTGCTGCGTGGTATGAGGAACCAGCTGAAGTCAAGAAGTATCATCGCTCTTGCCTCCCACTTTATTTCCTAACCTACACTTGCCCACTCAAGGAACAGCAACCAGGGGCTGTGACTGGACGCGGATCATTTTCTGAACCATACTTCATTATACTCTAAGATGTGAAATCAGGTATATAACGACTGCAAAAACCACCTCTTAAATTGGGTGGTTAATAACTACGTAGATTGCCTCTATTTTTTCTTAATTTTTTTTTAAGCTTGTCTCCCAGGATTTAGCATTTTTATTGAAATCTTTGCCACAGTCTCAGGGGACCGGGCAGGGGCAGCAGAAGGAGAAGGCACCGTGGTGCAGCCAAGCTGGGAGAGATGTCCGCAGGAACAGGGGTGAGAGCGGCTCCTCCTCGCCTCCCACCCAAAATGTCATTCCTCAGCACCAACCTCTTCCACCTGCCACATACAGATTCTCTTTCTGATGCTCTTATCTTTAGTCTGCATGCCATGACCTGCCATGCTTGGGGTGTTTCCTTCTCCCTTTCCACCCCAAGATCCCGTTTAGAAACAGATTTTAAAGTAGCCTCTCCCTAACCAGATTGACCACTTCTTTCTTGCATTTTCCTCTCCAGTGCAACAGTGCTTTGTTTTCATTTCAATGTCTTATTTACCAAAAAAAAAAAAAAAGTCCTTAACAAAGTCATTCTCCCTCTTTTAGTCTCAGACATTACTTCATCTAATTGCAACACCCTGAATGAGGAGCTAATAAGTGGGGTTGAGTAGAAGGGAGCCCATTTACACTGCCGGCTGCATCTGGTCACAACTCTCTTTTCAAGCCCTAAATTGCCTCCTACCTCAGGCCTGGCCATGGTGAAAATACACCCGAATAAGGGAGAAGACAACTAGAAAATAAGGTACTCATATCTATGCAAAAAAATAAAGCACTTTGCCCCTTGTTTAAAAAAAAGTATCTGGCAAAACAAAGCAGGAGCTGTCAGAATCCAATAAAAAATCAATGGTCCATGGTGCAATCTGATTTCCAGGCAGGCTCCTCCTTGGGGCGATGATGCCCATAGCAGGAGGCTCAGCTTCACCAGGTGATGTATTGGCTGTGCTGGCCCTCGGCGTGACGGTGGCTGTCCTCTCCGGGTGGGTTTTGCCCACCGGCAGCATGGTCTCCTTGATGCTCTTGCTGCACAGCATCAGACCAGGGGTGGGAAAGCCTCTTCTGCAGGGACCTTCGCCCTTGGGTTAGAGCGGTGAAAACACACCAAAGCACTTAAAAAGAAAGCTGGTCTGGACAAGGCTGGAAACTGGGGTCTTCACCAAGCCTTGGTCTTGCTGGTATTGAAGCAGGTGGAAACAGTCAGTTCAAAGGTGATGACTTTTGAATACCTTAGGCAGAATATCTTTATAACAACCCTAAAAGAGAAGGAGATAAGATAACCAGCTGCAGCCTTGTGCTGCTTTCTACTGGAAAAAAAAAATCACAAAAGACAGATTTTTCTCTTTTTTTTTTTTGCTTAGTACTTGTTTATCTGCAGATACATGTTTAGTTTGTTCCCATTTTGCAGGTCAGGTTTTGCATAGTCCATTACTTTTCAAATCATTAACCAAACAGCCTGAAATCAGCCTACTCAAGGTCACAACTTATATTTCATAGAATGATAAAATCAGAGAAGGGACCTCAAGGATCATCTGGTCCAACCTTTTTTGGCAAAAACATGGTCTAGACAAGATGGCCCAGCACCCTGTTCAGCTTAATCTGAAGTGTCCAATATTATTATCTTAAAAATGTCCATTATTATTATCTTAAAAGTGTCCTGTGGTTATTTACTTACTACTGTTTATTTACTTACTTATATTTATAACTTATATTTATTTACTTACTTTATTTATTTACTAACTTATATTTATTCAGTGAAATAGGCATGTACTTAAAAACCATGCGTAACGTACCGTCATGTCAGGGCAAAGAAGCAGAATCAATATTAAAGAAAGAGCTTTGAAAGACAGCGCGCATGTTTTCGCGCCCGTGTGTGCGAGTGTGTATTCTCTGGGTGCGTAATTTGTCCGTTTTGGCACGGCGTGACGCTAATTGCAGTGCACTGAGGCCTCTGAACATGGACGTCGTGTGTGGATTTTCCCCTCCTGAGTATAAGACCATTTAGGCTGCATGTATTTTTAAAGTAAAATTAGATGCCTGCCGAAGGTTTACAGTAATTCACTTTCAATTTAGAGCTGTTTTTTGAACCAGAACAAATAGACGAGCATCTGTTGCCCTGAAAACGATACAAAATGTAGTCACCAGGCAAAAATCAAACATCTCTGAAAATGATTATTTTGGCTACATAATCAAGCAAGCAATTATTGCATTATCTGCAAAGTATGATCATACATTATTAATACATTTTCAGAGAAAAAGGCTTTAGTAAATGCAGGTTTTTTCTGGCTTTTATGATACTCGAGACCCAAACGTAATTCTAACTGATTGAAAATACTTCACGGCTTGTCATTTCCCAGTTTAAGATACAGTTTGGTTGGGCATGAGAGACAGTAAGGAAGGAGCAGGAAGAACAGAAGGATATGGACATTTGTGTAAGTGATTACAGACATCCTTCCTATGTGTCACGCATATCCCAAGCCAGAGAGCCAATTTTCCAGTGGAAAAGGATTTCATGAATGCAAACAGTATAGTGCACTGCGCTATACACAGGACGTTGTGTTCACAAGTTCAGAGACACAACCGGGCAGGCATTTTTCACCGAGCACCAGAGTTTCATGTGATGCAGAGTGAACACTTTCAGAACTGGGAAAAGAGCCCAAGCGAGGTGCTCGCTGACCTTTGACGTCGCGGGCTGCTGGGACTTTACAAACTGATTCCCGTCTTCAAAAAAGCATCTTAAAGCGGCATTAATTTCGGTTAGCTTTGGCTGTCTGAAAGTTAGGCGCCCTGGCCGAGCTCCCCCCACCCTGGTTGGCTTCTGCAGGTGACGGGGAGTCCGTTTCACCCGTCTTGGATGCTTTGCCCTGCGACGGGATGAATCACTCAAGCCTACAAAGCCGGCATTTGTGCTGCTGAAGCTATGGGAGGTGAATCCTTTAATCATTAAAAGTTTCTGACAGTTTGCAAATGGCTTCTGGAAATGGAAACTAGGTTTCCAATTAATTTTGGGAAGCGAGCGTTACCTCAGCCCTGACGTGACCGAGCTGGACGGGTCTTCTCGCCGAGCTGTATGCCGTAATCTAATGCCACCAGCTGGAAGAGAGACTCGCAGCCTGGTTTTGGGTCAGGATCTCTCTGGGTCCTACTCTACTTCCTTTTCTAAAAGATGCTTGAAAGCGTATCTTAAAATGTCAGCAGGAAATACTTGTGCCTTATGGACAAGCAGCCCAGGCTGCTTGGGGACTCATCAGTCAAGATTGCTTTACAGATAAACTTCTTTAAAAGAAAACATGAGCAAGACCTAGCTGGGAAAGATCTGCCCAAAACTTCTGCTAGCGCCAGAAAATCTACTAGAAATAAGTTAATGCAGAGTGTGTGCATGTGTGCGTGTGTGTTTGAAAACATTGGCAGTCAGGCCTCACAATAATTAGTTATACAAATTACTGCTAATGGGTGGCAGTACCAAACGCCATGGGATAAATTCATCCTTGGCATGAGGAGGGGTAATTAATCCTAAATGCACCCTTGTGATATAGGTAAGTATTATTATTACCCCAGTTTGACAGACACAGAGGGGTGGTGTTTTGCCCTTGGCAGTTCAGCTTTCCAGAAGACTGACTAATGTAATTTATGGCGGAGCATTACGCTATGCTCTTTAGATGACATTTCTTGTAACATCGCAATGCTATCCTGTAAAGAGATGCACGGGGTAGTTAGAGATTTTGGAAAGCTGATCCCCAGCTAGAAAATGCAGCAAGCAGGTTCATGTTGGGTTGGTCTGGAAAACCTTTAAATACGCAACATGGCAGTGTATGTGCTTCGAGGTTTTCTATGAAACGGTCCCTGCTGGGACTATAGGGCTTTCCCTGCAGCACGTAAACCACCCTAATGCAGGGCTGGAGCCTGTCCCTCTCCCCAGTTAATTTGCTGGTAAAGACAGAGACTCAGTGACCACCGTCTCAATGTGACCGATGAGAGAGTGCTGCTGTGCGTTGGTAGGACTCCCGAGAGAAGGAACATGTTAAAGTCATGCCTTCAAAGATGTGCTATCCATAGCATGAGGAGGCTCAAGCCCTATACCATATGTTTGTCATATAAAGGTTTCAACACATGGCAAGTTACAGCTGGACGGACAGATTGTATGTTGAAGGAATTTCCGCCTTAGCGATCCGTAAAGCCCACAAGATAGCTGCATTTCCGTTGTGTTTTCATTCAGTGCAAATAATTTTAGATGATAATAATAATAATCTGCTAGGACACAGAAATCTAACTTTCTTGGCTGAGAACGAAGCTTGGGAACAAACAAGACCAAACAATCTAAATTGGCTGGAATTTAAGCAATAGTTTTGGTATGTGTTTCTGATGCTAAGATGTTGTGGAAAAAATAGCATCATATTACAAGATGAAAACACAAACAGCCTGAAGTATGACCACACAATTTTCACTTGATTACACAGGGGAAAAAATAAAAATATATTTTCTATCCACAGTTTGTCTTTTAATGGATCTCAGCCAAAGAGTTTATCCCTTAAATTTTAAACTTCTTTAACTTTTAGAATTATTTAAAATGTAAAAAATACAAATTGCTGGCTTCTTTTCTCTGAGAACTGTTGCTTGGGACCATTCTGAAGCCCTCAGAGGCAAATAGTCTTTGAATGCTTTCTTAATTTTGAAGCTCCGGATACTAGTTTTTTTGAACTAATGTATATTATTAGAAGGAGTTTTACAAAAAATTAATAAAGATCCACACCAAAAGAGACCTTATCATAATGTCCTTATGAGTATGTTCCCTTCAGTGGAACAGTATGATGGTCTCCATGTACAACACAAAAAAAATTTAAATTAGTCTTCAGAGAAATCTTTGGAGCTGGAGGCATTTAAGTATGTATTAAAATACATTAAAATAAAAAGCCTTTTTATACGTGTTGTTATCCTAATAAACTAAACCCTGGTATTGCCATCCCTGGAGGTATTTAAAAGACAGGTAGATGTGGTGCTGAGGGACATGGTTTAGTGGTGGTTTTGGCAGTGTTAGGCTGATGGTTGGACTCGATGATCTTAAAGATCCCTTCCAACCTAGACGGTTCTATGGTTCTACACTTGAACAAATGCCCATGCCTAAAAACAACCCCCTGCCTGCTGGGCTCTCCTCTCTCCCCAGAAGGGCAGGGGCTGAGAGCCACAAATTCAGGCTGTGGCAGATCAGCGTGATGGGCCAGTGTCAGGGACGACTGGAGATGTCACTCGCCAGCACTTTCCCCGCAAAACACGTGGCTGCCAGCTGGCTGGCCGCTGTGTCCTACGAAGAGCGAGGCAGGCGCTGGTGCCCAGGGACCACATCACTTAAGGTTTCACAGATAAAACCCGTCCCTTAAATTTCTCCTTAAATAAGCTGCAAACCAGGCTTTATGTGCCAGGTGAGGGCACCTGAGGGAAAGCAGTGAGGCTTTCCCCATCTCCAGCTGGGGTACCACTGCCAGCTGCTGCCCAGGGCAAGGGGAAGACCCCCCGTGTCAAGAGCCTGAGCAGCAAAAAGCAGCCCAGCTCCGGCTTCTGACATCCCCTCTCTGAGCTCCCTCAAATCACAGGGAATGGAGCCGCTCGAGTGCCATCTCTGCCCCTTTCTGAGTCCCTGTGGACATGCGGGGGACACTGCAATATCAAAGACTCAGAAAGTGTTGGGTTTTCATCCCCACTCAGAAAAAGCCAGGATGCAAAACACTCAAATGTCTTCAGAAACCATCAGGGGCAAAATAATTTAGAGTCGTTCCTTCTCTCATGAAGGCCGCGGTTGCGTCTGAGATTAAAGCTTGAGCTGCGTTGTGCACTGAGGAAAGAATAAATGTCTATAAGGTCCGGTAAAGAGAACTTCAAAAGATTTCAAACTGAGAATCCTGCGAAAAACAACAAAGGAACTGGGCTGTCTCTCCTCAGAATTACATACTGCATTCCTTAGGGTGTATTTGTGTGCGTGAGGAGAGAGGGAGAAGAGAAAACCCCCCGACCCGGGCGGTTTCAGTTTAGCCCCGTTGCAAAACGTAAGTGGTTTATTATATTTTCGTCTGGGCGGAAAGGAAGCAAAAAGGCCTTTGCTGGGAAAGCTGTGAGGGCCTGCCCGTCCCGTGAGCCGCAGATGCTCAGGAAGCCGAGGCGCTGGTGCGGCTTGTGCATAGGAAGCGCTGCCCTCCCCGCATCCCCCCTCGCCCCGCCCCGCGGCCCCCCGGCCACCGGCCCCCCAACGCTTATCTAAGGTAGGGCCGGCTTCCTCGCACCCCGCCTGGCGTGTGGCAACCTGCTGCTGTTTAATTGCATAACGCGGCCGTTGCGCAAGAGGATCTTAAGAAAGGATCGAATAATTAACAGCGATGAACCGCCACGGCGTGTTTTGACAATCTGAACCCGGACAATAGTTATGGGGAAGGGAAAAAAACCCAACAAACCAGCACAAGAGAGTCTGTTTCCTGAAACGGTGCAGGGCTGATTTAAATCCCATGTCACTTTTCCCAGCCGAAGGCTTGGCCTCAATTAGTCCAGACCAAACCAGCTGGGGCTTGATCATTTGCCTATTTTAGGAATTGTTCTCTAATCTTCAGGGATGGGCTTTTATCTAATGGTGGGTTATCTTTCACAAGCCCAGGGAAAAACATGGCTCCTTGCTGTTGCAAACTTGCACATCTTCTGGGTCCTCCCCAGAGCAGCCTGACATGGCCCCATGCCATCCCTCACCACAGGACCAAAGTGATGCTTGGCTGGTCCGCTGCACATATATTGTATTAAGGGGACCCAAGCATGACTTGGTTAAGGGGCCTACAGGAAAGATGGGGAGGGACTCTTTATCAAGGAGTGTAGTGATAGGACAAGGGATAACGGTTTTGAACTGAAAGAGAGGAGATTTAGATTAGATATTAGGAAGGAATTCTTCACTGTGAGGGTGATGGGGCACTGGCACAGGTTGCCCAGAGAAGTTGTGGATGCCCCATCCCTGGAGGTGTTCGAGGCCAGGTTGGATGGGGCTTGGAGCAACCTGGTCTGGTGGGAGGTGTCCCTGCCCATGGCAGGGGGGTTGGAACTAGGTGATCTTCAAGGTCCCTTCCAACCTTAACCATTCTATGGTTCTATGTTTCTAAGTATGACTCTGTACCAAGTAAGAGATACAGAAACTTGCCCAGATATGGGATAAATGCAGAAGGCGTCACGAGGGTCTTCTGCCTCTGAAGTAGCTGTAGAGATGAGCTGCCTCTGCACCTGCTGAGAGTGGGTATGAGCACAGGGGACATTTTGCAGCAAAGCTGGCTTTGCAGTTAAAACACCACGGTGGGGTCAGCAAGCAAAGGTTCACTTTGGTGTCTCTACCCAGGTGACAGAACTGGGGGCAATTTTATTAATTTCTCTGTATCACCATTGCCTAACCTCTGTAAGAGAAAGAATAATATCTCCAAACTTTGTGAAATTAAGCAGGTGAGTTTGCAGGCACTCATAGGGCAGTTAGAAACCCTGGAACAGAAGACATGTTGGAAGTAAGAAGATACCTCATACCTGGTCATTCATAAAGACTACCATGTTACTTCCATTTGCAAAGCAAAA
Source organism: Anarhynchus alexandrinus (assembly GCA_008711295.1). Classification (NCBI taxonomy): domain Eukaryota; kingdom Metazoa; phylum Chordata; class Aves; order Charadriiformes; family Charadriidae; genus Anarhynchus; species Anarhynchus alexandrinus. Next base: position 435,350 of record VUYV01000164.1, on the reverse strand, counting down.
TATATTTCTCATTGCAGAAAGCAGTCTAGCTCCTTGAACAAGGATCCTTAGCCCACACAGTTATTGATAATCACTGCCAAATTGCAGCACAAAGGAGAAATGCTGCTGATGAAGTCCAAGTCTTTGGATGGGATGGTGAATGGGGTCCACCCGTAGGAACCCAAAAAAACGCTACCTGGGAACCCAAAAGCACGTGCCTGTCAAAAGCCTCCTGACATTGCAATTGCATCCCCCATAATATCTGTCACTTGAGGCTCTGGCAGAGGACCATCATACATTTGGGAGCCTTCTTCAGCCTTTTGGGAAGGGTAGGGAGAACTCCATAAGAAACTAACACAGGATGCTGTTCTTGCCTCAGTGCAAGGAGGGAGCTGTGTGTCGAGGACTGGCCATTGGCACTGGGCAGGATGAGTACTTCTTCCTGGGTACCCTGAGGTAGCGCTCAGGCATATAAAGAAGGTGTTCTGTTATTATTCATCATCCATAATAAAATGGCATTAAGTCAGAGCCTGCTATTAACTCTTTGGTGGCAGTACTCAGATTCTTCCAGCGTGAGTTACACGCTAATGCAAAATGCATTATGCTTTTATGGTGAAATCCCACCGACTGCACCAAGAGGTTAATTAAACTGGAGAGAAGAAAATAAAGAGGCTTTTAGAATGAATTATTCAGGAGATCATTAAAAATCAGGCACACATGAGAAGCATGATACTTAGAAATCCTAAAAGTAAACACACATTCCTGGCTTAATGTAAGATTAAGAAAATAAATAGAAGTTATCTATGCATTGCTACTATCTATTGTTAAACACCAGAGTTAGCCTGCACGCCTTTAAGAACTGCTTTTAATTGTGAACAACATTTTTGGTGCAGAGGACTGAGGATGGTGAGATGGGTGCTCTAAGAGGAGCGGTTTCAGACCCCAGAAGTCTCCCTCCTTCTGTGCTGACCGCTTGGGTCTCCCTTCCTCACGGACCTCCTCCTCGCCGCTTCAGGTGACACAGGTTGGGGTACAGCGAGTGCAAAGAGGATCGTAGCTCTACTGGCACCCACTCACCAAGTGCCATGATCTTGGGGGCATCACCTGGCAGAGCCCTTGTGGGGTGTGAGCAGCCACCGCCTGCCTTTGCCCACCACCGATCCCTTGGTTGTGCAGACTCAGATGTTCGTGAAGCCCAATGGCACTGGCTGCTCTGAGATCCAGAAAAACAAAACGCCTGGAAGCCCAGATTTTCTAGAAGGAGGCAAAGAAAGCAGTGGCAGCCTCCCTGCTGCCCTTGGCCCCAGCCTGGGCTCGGGTCACTCAGCGTGGCTGTAACAACGGGGCCATTTCTCTTTCTTCCCGCTCCCCTCTCTGCTCTCAGAGCTGGTTTTGACCGAGGTTGGCCAGCTTGACTCTACACCAGCCCCCCCAGTGGGTGAGTCACCTCCGGAGCTGTCAGATGTATGGGAAGTCTCAAATACAGACGCTTTTTCTCTGAGAAGACTTTGCTTGACGGATGCTGGGGAGATCAGCAGATTCACCAAGACTGGCCCTTGTGGTATTTTCTGAACACTGAATGCTTTATTTGTCTCCTCTTGTGAAGCTACGGTGCCGCCACTGGGATTTTCCGCTGTACAACTGCCATTTTACACTTTGAGGAAAAAACAAATGCCTGAATTAATGTGAACTTTCTGGGCCTGAGCCTCATAGTTAGCAAGTCTCCACTGGGGCAATGAAAAGTGAGGTTTTGGTATGTATAAATTATACTTACGCCCCATTTGCGGTCTCTTTACACAGTCAGAAAGATATCAAAAGGTACATGAGCATTAGGCCTTCAGTCTAGATTACATCTATTTGAGTCAGACAGGAGACGGAAGGAATTTGCAGTGATAAAACATGGCGCTTATCTCTGGCTCCGTGAGACCCTTTGTCTTGAGCTGTCTGGAGGAGCAGTTTGCAGATCATTTTTAAAGGTGTAATAGGTAGGGATAATGCTATATGACTGTCCCGTCCTGGAGCCACCCCCTGCAACCCTTCTCTCTCTACGTTTAACAGGAGGATTTGACAATACACACTCTCACATGCAATTTCTTTTCATTATTAACCAGCTGAAAAGAATTATTTCTTTACCTTAAAAGCAAGTCCCTTCTATTTCCATTGAGAAATGGCTATTGCAGAGATTAAAAAATCATGTTTTCTCCAAGTCAGCTCAGATATTTGAAGAAAAACACTGCAAAACTCTAACTTGAATTCTTCTGAACAGTCTGGATTTCAGGCTGAAGAGCAATTAGAGAACAAGGCCTGGGATCCCGAGGATCTTAGGAACTCTTGTCCCAACGTGGCACTTCAAAATGACAAATGCTGTGCAAGTTCAGGCTTCTGTGTCAAGTCTCTGCCATCGTGAGGGAGGCATTCTTGTAAGGTCAGCTGCTGTCATGAGATGTTTGCAGTGATCCTCCTTCTTAAATGGATTAACATGGGCACTTCCTCAGACTGGATTGGCTTGGATACAGAGCCAGAGGGATAAGTTTCTAGGGGAAGCCTGAACCCAGTGTCTCCAATATGAGGTTTCAGGGTTTAGCTTTCTCTGATTTATGAAAGTGTTTTGTGATGTCTCACAAAATCTGTACTCCACAGAAGAATAATTACCTACCACTAGAGAAGAACCTGTGTCTCCACCAAGCCAGAGACATGACCTTTGAGTTTTGAAGAGTGTTTCTTTCTGATCACCTTTTCTGATTTCATCTGTAATTTGCAAGATGAACCTTGTGTTTGAAGCCAGCTAACGCACAGTCCCTGCTACGATGACCAACACCGTCATCTGAAAGGTGCCAAATCACTAAGTGCCGAATAATCTCCTTGGAAAACACGTTCTTTGCTCCTCAGTCCAGACCTCTTTGCTAACGGCGGCCACACCGGCTCTGCTGCGGAGCTGGAGCTACTGCTCCATGACCAACTGTCCCACTCAGGGTCTAGCCACCACGCAAGCCACCTGTGCAACCTGAGCAGCGCTGAAGGGCATGCATGGGCATGGCGGGTATTCAGGAGGACTTATGGGAGGTGTTTCGGTGGCCACTGCCTGGGATCCTCCCAGGTGAGCTGGGCAAGGGGGAACACAGCACTGCCAAGAACTTTCCAGGTCTGCAAACGAAAGCCGTGGACAGGGGGAAAATGGGACTCAGCTCTGGGTGATCTCCCCTAAAGCTGCCCCCCTCCCCACAGCCCTCGCTTTGCACTAACAAAGCGGTTGGACCTGCACCTCAGAGATATTTCCAAAAAGGAGCCAGGCTCCTCTGCCAGCTTCCCTGTGTCCTGCCCAGCCTGGCACAGCCCACTCCTCCATCCGCTCTTGCCACCCTTACCCTGCCTGCCACCTCGCCCCACAGCTTCCCAAACGCATCCCACTTCTACACGGCTCCCCCCTCCCCCCCAAATTCTCTGGCAGGTGTGAACTGCTGATTCACACACACCACCCTGGTCCTAGAAAGCATTTCCTCCAGGCCATGAGCAGCCAGGAAACTCACATAGGCAATTTTAGGAGCATTATTAAATCTTTCTGCTAGATTTTACGCCTCTTAATCTAGAAATCTTTGCTTAGCATGGCGGATACCTTCAGTCTATGCAATGCTTCTGCCTTAATCCATGTGACTGTGGTCTTAAGACTCCCAAGTCTAGCAAGGGCAGGGCACAAAGCACTCCATGAAAATATGCCCTGGGAGTTACTTTTTGAAGGGCAAAGTCATCTACATTCTCTGCTATTGTGGCTTTAAATGCAGATGTCTCACAAATGTGCAGAATTTTTTCGCTCTTCCTCCGATAGAAAAAAGGCAAGTGACACGACGTGTGCTGTGTGCCAGGGTTTGTTTTACAGGAGAGGATAGGGACATGTGCCAGGACAAGGTGTCACCGTTTAACTAACTTTCCTGAATATTCAGATGAAGCTGGTGGCACATCAGCTCCCTGCTCGCTCTTGGCATCAAGCTGTCCTGCTCGGTAGCTCCCCATCTTCTGCTCGTTGGCTGCCGAGTTGTCTAAGCTCATTTGTCCCCTCAAGACGGTGTGAGCCACACTCACACTGTTTTTTCTGTCGACTGGAAAAATCTTAAAATGAGATCTTAAAAGAGTTAAAGAACCTTCCAGCTATTCTTTTTCACTAGTGTCTCCTGTTAGCAAGGTGCAGTGGTTATGCTAAAGCTTTTACACCTCCTTACACCACCAATGGCCGTGGGGATGATAGACAGTCATGGAGGAAGGGTTGAAATTCAGTCCCTGAAAGAGTTCTTTTTGTTCTCCTTGTGGGAAGACAATCAGTCCAGTTTGCAGGCGAGGTGAGATGGACTTGTCTTGCTCTTCCAAAGCGTGGGTTTCCAACAGTGGTGACTCAGTCCAGCCAGTGCAGAGCAGCGGATGTTGGATGCACTGGAACAGTAGCTGGCTATAAGCTGTTTCAGTGGGCCATGGGGCAACCACATTCACACAAGCAACGAAGCAGAAAGCTAATGTGGTTCCACCAGGGAGAGATGCCTGCAGCTACTGAGGGGCTGAGGATGCATCTTCCTCTGCCACGGTGCTGCTGGAGTGACTGCTGGTGGCACTGCAGCCGCTGTCCCCACAGGTGATGGCCGGGCTCTTCTCTCTGATGGCTCAGTGGCAGTGTGAAACAGCAGCAAGTGCTGGGGACCGCACAAGGCAGACTGCTCAACGTGGGATTTGGGAGAGCCATGGCAGTGCCAACGAACAACATGCGTTTCTCTGGGAATCCCTTTTAAACTGGGATAGCAGCCCCATTTCTGGTGTGCAATTGGTTGTACTAGAAAAAAATGCTGAGAGCTCATCCAGTCTGTTCTTCTACCCCCATGTAGGATCTGCGATTTCTAATCTGTTTCTGGGAGATATTTGCTAACCTGTCCTTAAAAACTTCCAGGATGTCGTTTCCACAGCCTCCCACCTTAGTGCTGCAGTGCTTCACTGTACGGGTAGAAAGTGAGGAATAAAGTTTAACCTCAGCTTCCTTTGCTAATATTTCTTGTCCTAATCACAAGGCATTTGGAGAGCAGTTTTATTTTGCTACCTTTTGCAATGATCTTTTATTTGGCATTTGTTTGCCATTTCACTAAGCTAAGCAAAAAGTCCTCTGTGAAGCAGTACAGTTAAGAACCAGCGTGCACATGCAGCAGTACAGTCCCGCTGCTTTCCAAACGGGCTCCGAATGAGATTCCTGCCATTCCTGCATTAATTTGTCTGCTTTGGGTTTTTGCTACTCAGACTGGTGATCAGTCTGAGACTGCTTTCGGGGAAAAAAAAAAAGGTATGTGAGCACTGACCCCCTCCCTTGCAGCAGCAGTCCTTGCTCAGGTGTGGGGATGGTGATGTGTGGGGAGCGCAGAGGAAGGGGGAGAAGATCTTGCCACTGGCTATGGTGCCTGCTCCTTGTCTAAAGGAGACAGTTTTGGAGAGCACATGAGTGCAAGGAGCCCTGAGGCTGCAGAAATGCCTCGAAGGAGACTGTAGCTGAGGTTTACCTCTCCCCAAACTGTCACTGATGTGAATCTAGAGTAGCTTCGAAAGAAATTTCTTACCTTGGTATAATCCGGCTCTTAGAATACCAAATGTCCTTCTTGGTGTTAAATAGGTACCTGTAATTTCATAATAAATGTTTCTCCACAGTGCTGTGTAGGCTTGTAGGAGAGATGTGAAGGTCTAATACCACTGGATATTTGTAACAATAATGAAAAGGGATGTCAACAACAAAAGAGAGAAGCTTCACCTCCTCTATTCCAGCATTTGTAACTAAACTAGATGTATTTGAGTTATGTGAAAGCAACTTGCTAAGCAAAACGTAGTGTCTACAGAGAAATATAAAACGATCTTATCCATAGGACCATCATCGCAATGCACAAAGAACTCCCCCCAGAAAATATGTTGTTATAATTCTGGCATTTCTGACCTTTTACATGGATGAGTTTACCGTCTTCATAATGCCATTTAAGCATGGCCCAGTTGTGTGCATGAAAGTAAGACATCGTTTCAAAGCATGAAGGCAGTAAGTTTTCTTGAGGGATATCATTCTTTCTGGTAAGGAGGGCAAACATTTCCTCTCTTCCTCTAGACTCTTACAGTATTTGCTCAGAGAAGGTGAACTCCCACACTGGAAAATAACATCCCCAAACACACTGAAATTCAACAGTCTTTTAAGCTACTGAAAACAGATATTAAAAATACAATTCTTGAACAGCCCCAGTAAAAGCTCATGCTATGGACTATAACTGTAATTTAGAGACCAAAATCAAGTCTTCAAATTTAGGAAGAATGGAAAAAAAATGACCTTAAAACATAAGTATAATTTAAATTGCTAATTATTGCGTGTAGTCAATGCAGGTAGGACTGGGAAACCCAAAAATTCACTGATAAGTGAATTCACTAATAAGGGCTGTGAAATCATAAGAATGGTTTCAAAGCCAGAAATTAAGAAGACAACATCTGTGTCTTTTTTATCAGTCCAAAAACGTTTTAATGCACAACACCTTTCCAAGTGCTCTTTTTTCCAGGAACTGCAGCTCCAAGAAAAAAAAGTCAGAAAATTTAATCCACGTATTAGGAGATTCACAATAAAATTAAATTTTTTTTACATTAATTATGATGGTGGATGTCTGCACTGTAGAACACTGGAGTAGATTGATTTTTAATAACCAGCTACTGATTACCTCCCATGCCTTATATACCCGTGTGATAGGAACATTAAAACAGCAATATCTTGCTACATTTCAACCTCACACTCTGCTGAAGCACAGCTTGCAGTCGTAGCTTTTTGAGAAGCGCTGCACAAAATTAAGCCTCTGGGCTGTTTGTTGTACACAAACCCCCCAAAGCTGATATAATAGTTCCGAGTCAGCTTGAGAGAGGGAGCCAAGAGTGAGACGCAGCATCGTAATAAATATTTCAGTGCGTGTTTTAATTAGTATACAACTTTGCAAATAACACATGAAATATTTTTTAAAATCTTTGAAATAGAAACCTTCGCGTAGTAAACATTGCTGTTTTCTTCATGACAACCTCCTCCTCCTCCTTCTCCTCCCATTTGCTGAGATCACAGATGTTATATACAAGATCTTAATACAATATTTACATTCATGTTCTTTAGCACAGAAATACAGACTTTTCCAGGCACTGAGCTTCTCGGCATTCTGAGTTTCAGATGACACCCCCATGCAAGGATCCTGCTCACGTACCTCTCTGGAGGACATCCTTCTTACAGGAGCTGCATGGTAGGATCCTCCAGTGGGGGGTATTGATGGAGACTTGAGAGTGTTGAATGAGCCATAAGACACAGGTCCTTACATTGGGATTTTGCTAGGACAATTTAACCCACTCGGGTCTTTTTGAGTTCTTGAAAAGAGGAAAGAAAGTAGAGAGATGGCCCAACATGTGAAGAACCACGCTCAGGTTCATGTGTGCCACAAGGCAGGGTGAGCGTCTATGCATGAAAGCGTGAGGCAGACACACAGAAAACTCCACTCTCAACCCCTCTGCTGCTCGTGAGCCAGAAATCTGCAACAGTGCTGAGCCCTCTCCTGCATATTTCTACAGACTTTTTTTGANCCTCCTCTATTCCAGCATTTGTAACTAAACTAGATGTATTTGAGTTATGTGAAAGCAACTTGCTAAGCAAAACGTAGTGTCTACAGAGAAATATAAAACGATCTTATCCATAGGACCATCATCGCAATGCACAAAGAACTCCCCCCAGAAAATATGTTGTTATAATTCTGGCATTTCTGACCTTTTACATGGATGAGTTTACCGTCTTCATAATGCCATTTAAGCATGGCCCAGTTGTGTGCATGAAAGTAAGACATCGTTTCAAAGCATGAAGGCAGTAAGTTTTCTTGAGGGATATCATTCTTTCTGGTAAGGAGGGCAAACATTTCCTCTCTTCCTCTAGACTCTTACAGTATTTGCTCAGAGAAGGTGAACTCCCACACTGGAAAATAACATCCCCAAACACACTGAAATTCAACAGTCTTTTAAGCTACTGAAAACAGATATTAAAAATACAATTCTTGAACAGCCCCAGTAAAAGCTCATGCTATGGACTATAACTGTAATTTAGAGACCAAAATCAAGTCTTCAAATTTAGGAAGAATGGAAAAAAAATGACCTTAAAACATAAGTATCATTTTAATTGCTAATTATTACGTGTAGTCAATGCAGCTAGGACTGGGAAACCCAAAAATTCACTGATAAGTGAATTCACTAATAAGGGCTGTGAAATCATAAGAATGGTTTCAAAGCCAGAAATTAAGAAGACAACATCTGTGTCTTTTTTATCAGTCCAAAAACGTTTTAATGCACAACACCTTTCCAAGTGCTCTTTTTTCCAGGAACTGCAGCTCCAAGAAAAAAAAGTCAGAAAATTTAATCCACGTATTAGGAGATTCACAATAAAATTAAATTTTTTTTACATTAATTATGATGGTGGATGTCTGCACTGTAGAACACTGGAGTAGATTGATTTTTAATAACCAGCTACTGATTACCTCCCATGCCTTATATACCCGTGTGATAGGAACATTAAAACAGCAATATCTTGCTACATTTCAACCTCACACTCTGCTGAAGCACAGCTTGCAGTCGTAGCTTTTTGAGAAGCGCTGCACAAAATTAAGCCTCTGGGCTGTTTGTTGTACACAAACCCCCCAAAGCTGATATAATAGTTCCGAGTCAGCTTGAGAGAGGGAGCCAAGAGTGAGGCGCGGCATCGTAATAAATATTTCAGTGCGTGTTTTAATTAGTATACAACTTTGCAAATAACACATGAAATATTTTTTAAAATCTTTGAAATAGAAACCTTCGCGTAGTAAACATTGCTGTTTTCTTCATGACAACCTCCTCCTCCTCCTTCTCCTCCCATTTGCTGAGATCACAGATGTTATATACAAGATCTTAATACAATATTTACATTCATGTTCTTTAGCACAGAAATACAGACTTTTCCAGGCACTGAGCTTCTCGGCATTCTGAGTTTCAGATGACACCCCCATGCAAGGATCCTGCTCACGTACCTCTCTGGAGGACATCCTTCTTACAGGAGCTGCATGGTAGGATCCTCCAGTGGGGGGTATTGATGGAGACTTGAGAGTGTTGAATGAGCCATAAGACACAGGTCCTTACATTGGGATTTTGCTAGGACAATTTAACCCACTCGGGTCTTTTTGAGTTCTTGAAAAGAGGAAAGAAAGTAGAGAGATGGCCCAACATGTGAAGAACCACGCTCAGGTTCATGTGTGCCACAAGGCAGGGTGAGCGTCTATGCATGAAAGCGTGAGGCAGACACACAGAAAACTCCACTCTCAACCCCTCTGCTGCTCGTGAGCCAGAAATCTGCAACAGTGCTGAGCCCTCTCCTGCATATTTCTACAGACTTTTTTTGACGTGCTGATGCTATTAGCTAAAAGAGCAGAAGACGCTCACGTTAAGAGGGTGTTAGAAAGGCTCTGCTCTACTTGGGTCTGGGCCAGTAATAGTGATGGTGAATAAGCTGTGCGCTCCAGGAAAGCTACTGAGCATCTTCAATTCCTGCTTGTCCTCTTTAGAGCATGCCTTACATTTGGCTATATTTATAAATCCCTATTTTAAAAATAGCCGGTTTCCTTCCTGACCGGGATACATAAGCGATGTTTATTGGCCATCCTGAATGTTTTACATTTGGTTTCTCTAGTCACGTTCTCATCACGTAAATGTGTACGTATGGGGTGGCAGGGTGATCACTTCCAGAGAGAGTGTGCTTGTGTTTCTGGGAACACACTTGTTCGTGCGTCAATACATTCACTTTTGTGTGAATAATACGTACTCGTATAAATAAAAGACTCTTTGCACATATCTATACAAACAAACAATTGCATGAAGGCAGGTGAAAAGGATGCAAGCATGGCTGATTTAATCATGAATCCTTGGGAAAACAGTTCTACATCAATCACCCAACTCCATATACTCAGTGCTTTGAGAAGCATGTACCAATGGGCATGGTAGCGCTGCACAGCTGATTGTCCTGTCACATGCTCTAACATCAGCACCCTCAGACCCCCGTTTTTCAGCCCCGATTTAGCAGTATCCCTGCACCATGCAATGACCAACCACTGGTATGGTCCTACGCCACGTGTCAGCACCACCTGACTTCTGCCCAGAACCAGTCTGTCTCGGTTGTTTCCTGGTCACGCGACAATGTAGTCACTGTGCCACTTACAGCGTGGTCCTCAGCTTTACAGGGCTGGCTTGAAATAGGAGGCTGCTCTCTGGTACACCAGGCACCATGTGGTACAACTCCATTAAGCTGCTCAGGATCACCAAAGTGTTCAAGCTTTGGTGCCTCTGTGCATAGCTGGGACCATCCAGCATGGTATCACCATCACCGTCTGTGGACCTGATGGGAACGCCTACAGAGAGCTCCGGACTGTCCCGTTAGGAAGCTCTGTGGTTTCTCTTGACTGGCAGACTTGCTCAGCCCAAGCGTGTATAAAAGCATTATTTTAGTTTCCCATACACTGCTCTCAGCCAGAAGTGATTATTAAAACCACTCATCTTGATTCTTCGGCGCTGTGGCTACTTCTGCGTGCTTTTACCCCCAAACAAAGCATGCAGAGTATGGTCCTGTCCTTACCCAGCTGTTAATTGTTGCATTGCTTCTGGGAGGGGAAGATAGTTGAGGAGGATGATGAGCAGAACGATAGCATCGAGGACTGTAGTGAAATGTCACTTCAATTTTGATTAACTTGCAGAGTGACACAAGCTTGGTGCCCGAATCCAGAGAGCTTGGACCCAATTCAGGTTCCGCCCAGGCACAAACTGTGCCTAAAATTTGAGAGGAGGCGAAACAGGCTTAGCTGTTCCTTAGGATCCTGGATGTACCTTTGACATTTTTTAAAGCAAAACCATCATTGTAGAATTAAGATTCCCGCTAACTTAAGATCCGGGAATAGGCAGGATCTACCCTTGGTAGAGCAGAGCAGATTTACACCATTCCAACCTCAGATTTCTCATTAAAAATCTGACACGTACCAAGAAATATAAGGATCCACAATGGATATTGTTTACTTGTTTGTAGCATTTTAGGAGCAAAAGGGAATTGCGACGGATTCGGTACAATTTGAATTAAAAATCCAGATGAAGCCTCACAGGCCTTTCAGACTGATCCCTGTGACAAGGGCTACGAAATGAAATGATAGTTTCAGGGCTAGTTCTATTTGCTTAGTTAACCCAAAAGCTTTGTTAACGCCTATTAAAATGAAATCCAGCGAACAACGGGCTCTCGTGTTTATGGGCTGTGTTAATTTCCATATAGCTGTGCTGCCTTCCTTGTCATTGTTGGCCAAGGGTTAATTCACCGTGGGGAAAAAGTGCGACAAAATACATCACTTTAATCCCTTTCTTCTGTAAAGATGAAGCAGTAGGAAAGGAAAAGTAACAACTGGGAAAATGTTAAGATCCGGAATTTTTTATGTAAACTCGTCAGCCGCTCCTGACGTCCACAGTAATAAACACTCGACAATAAACAGTGAGGACTTTTCTTAAACCTCTAAAACGTAACAACTTTGAAAGGGAAAAAAAAAAAATTGTTCAAAGGCTTTTTCTGAACATATTTGCATTTCCAGGCTTTGTTGTGTTATCTACGAAAAATGAAGCAGTTGCTCTTTCACCGTTTAACCCTTTCCAGGGCACTCCTCAGCACCGAAGCAGAGTCCCATGGCTGAGCTTGGCAGAAGTTGTCAGAAACTGTGATGTCCTGACTGGTAAAAAATCCTGGCTTTTTGGAAGCTTTGTGCCAAGCTCATCCCAGACTTTTTTGAGTCTGCCTTTCATCCTCCATTTATTTCTTTCACCCCTCTAGTCTTTTTCTCCAGCATTCCTGTACTTTGTGCTGAACTGAGGCTCTCCATAAACCAGTATTTCCAAAACTCCTGGCGTTCCTTATCCCCTCCCGTAACCCCTGCATTGATGTCCCGGCCGTCCTCCTCCATACTGAATCTCTTCATACTCCGTATAGCTTCAGCCCCTGAGCGGTTCCTGTTTTCTGAGTCCATGTCCTCCCGAATAAAAGGCAAAGGACCTCTATACCAACATTTGCTTTTTCTATTATTAACGGAGACGGGCTGCTAATGCTCGGGCAGCTTTTGCACCGCATAAAACAAATGAATGAATGAAATGTTCAGAGGCCCAGATGTTTTCAGAATAAGATGGGGCGTTTGGTTCACACAATTGTTCTGCCTTTTTTTTTTTTTTTTGGTTTTCCTGCATGGTCCTTTCCTGTGGAGTGTAGGATATATTAACTTGCAGCCGCAGAGTACTTGAAACGCATCTACTGGAGCAGCCTAGTACATCAGTGAAAGATGGCTAACAGTCTTCCTTTTCCTGTGCAGCTGTTGTTTGCAGAAAGGGATAATTTTTAAGTTGATTTATTTACCTTAGACTTTTTTTTTTCCTTCTTCTCTTAATCAGCGAACATCAGCATGCTAATTGTTACTAGTAGCTTTGAAACAATGAATAAACCTCATTGATACAACTAGGATTTTAATAGAAAAACATCCTTGACTCGCAGGTGGAAAGCTAAGGACTTTTGTCCTCAGGAATGTTGATATCACTGAGTTCCCAGTTAAAAAAANTAAATTCAGAAAAAAAAAAAAAAAAAAAACAAGTCCTCAACTTGGTCTTTTAATATGAGACAAAATTTATATATGGTTTTCATTGTTTTAGTAAATCCCTACTGGCTGTAAATTATTGCTCATTCCCTCTTTAGACTGCCCCGTGTGCTAGAATGGGATGGTCTCCACCAGCAAGGTCCCATGGTTGCAGAAGGTGGGCTCAGGAATTCCCCAAGCCCTTCAGTGAGGGCACAGAAACCATCAGGATGGGTACCACTGCTGCCCCATTCCTGAGAACCAGCCACTACAAAGATGCTGCTGTTATTTCACACCAGGTAAAACTTTTGTTTGCCTTCACGAGTCAGGAAAACTTACCTGTGGCACTGTGTGTAAAACACCTCACTGGAGCGCTGCCTCCATCCACAGTACAAAGTGCAGGGACATTTCGGGAGCAGGTCAGGCACAGCCTCACATCCCGACTACACATTTCCTATTTTTCCATTTACTGATGCTTCCTACAAAGCTCCTCTTTCCCATTTTTTTTTTTTTTTTTTTAATCTTTTCTGTCTTACTGGCGGAGGCTGCCTCTCTGTGGCAAGAGCTTGAATGGGAGGAGGTTCCGCAAAATCCCCCTGCCTGCAGCCTCCGAAACGTGCAAGGGCCTGAAGTACGCTCTTGGGACAGTGTTCACGAACTCGCAACAAAACATTGGAAAGCACCGAAGAAACTCCTCATTGTGCTTTGAGGAGCTGAGGGCTTGTGCACCGCCTGGTTGTTAAGCGAGGAGGACTGCCCTGCATTGTGTTTGCCGCAAAGACACAGGATGCGCGGGCTTCACAAGGATGAAGAGGGATCGAGACACGTGGCACTGAAAGCAAACAGAAGAACTGTGAGCTGGAGGTCACCGTTCAGGCTCTGCTTGACTTTGGGCGAGAGCAGAGGAATGGCTACGGTCTATCTGCAGGGCGCAGAGGGAGGCAGGAGCACTGCACGGCCACCAGCCAAGCCTGGTCCAGAAATGAAGCAGCAGAAGACTCCCCTGTGGGGCAAATGTTGGTCTGCAGACCTACAGACCTAGGCACCTGCCCTCCCATTTTGTGTAGGGGGAAAGAAGGGTGCCTTAGAAGTGCAACTCAAACCCAACCCTACACAGATCGGGGAGCAAAATTTGCAAGATGAATTTTCGTTCTGGCAATTAAAGTCCCACCAAGCTTTGCTCTGAGCACTTCAGTCTTCTTTTGGCTGTAGTCCTGAACCTCTCTGGGGCTATAAAACTGACGAAAAGTTTTTTGGCAGCCTAAGATTGCAAAAAGCATCGATGCTCTGGAGAGGGATGAAGCTTCCTTTCTCCACCCAGTGCAGTATGCTTCACTAGCAGATGATTTCAGAGCAACAAGACCAGCGAAGGGTCAACATTTTGGTATTTCAATAGGAACCCTCCCCACCAAGTGGAGCTTTTTTTAGCTTTTAACATACAACTGCCATACAGCGATGAGTTTGGTTGTAAACAGATATGAATCAACTTTCCACTGAAGTGTCTTGCATGGGAAAGTGCCCAGACATCAAGATGGAAGGGCTTCTCAGGAAACGTGTCCGTTCTGACATCTCACTTTGTCAGTGCCACACCACTTCTTGCCCGCTGACCTCAGGCTTCTGGGGACATCGGGCTGCCATGACCCACAGCTCCCGGGCAGGCGATGCTCTCCATCTCTAGCACACTGACTTCAATTATCAAACTAGAGACTGATAATTATCAGGGGGGGTGGCAGAGAAGGCCCAACCAAACAAAACATATCACTGCTTCTACTTTTTAATGCTCTCGGTTGATCATTATTGGCAGGATACAGCAAAGCGAAGTCTTAGCTTCTCCCATGAGCCAGTTTTTATAGTTTCAAAAGGAAAAAATAGATGGGAAAAGCAGTTAAATCTCTGCTGATAATGAATGGCCGCTGCTGGGCGGCCTATGAAAGGCAGGACTGTCTGCGGCACAGCGGGTGCGAGGACTTGGCAGAAGCCACCAGGACCCTTTATCTGTTTTCCCCTTTCGGAAGAAGGAAAGCTGCTGTTTTTCCTTTTCCTGTTTCTTTGCTTGGAGAAATCTGTTACTTCCCCCGAGGTTTACATCCTGACCTATGCAAATCTTTGAACTGCTCTCTTTAGCATTTCACTCGGGGAGGCTCCTTGCTGAGAAACGAGGCTTCAGGAACATGGGATAGGGTTATTTATTCTTCTGACATTAGTAATCTATGAGGCAGTGTTCATCAAAGAATTGCTTAGGTTTTTCGTTGCTACAGTCACGCAGTGTTACTCACAATATGGGGTGATTTTCCTTAATTAAATCTCGATATGGTTTAACACAATGGCCTAAATATGCTAATGCTGTCAGTCTGAATCCACTTGTTTCTTAAAACAAAATTCAGCGAGGACTGAATATTGCTTTAGGTATACTTCTTAGTGCACGTCATACACAAAAAGAAGTGATGTATGTAAATATCTGCATTCTGTGCAGGCCAGTAGTGATTATATTGCAATTGCCTGATCATGGACACTTTAATAATGTTTAAATTATTCACTGCTAGGATGTAAAAAATTCAGGAGACGAAACGGGCGAAGAGTATTTCCAGATTTAGAATATGCACACACACATACATGCACACATATATATCTGTAATTTGTGTTCCTTAGTTAATTTAGTTCACCTATAAATGGTTTGGTTTGGTTTTGTTTTGTTTTCTTTAAAGCAGGGCACAAAGGACAAATATCTAAGAAAAAAAACCACACTTCTTTTACAAAGAAGAAACTTTGTTGTCAGCCTGTGACCATGGAGCATCTCTACTTCAGGTCTCGTGCAGGTCCCACCATCAACTGAGACAGAAAGAAAGGGCAGCAAGGATTCCTGCTTGTGCCTGAAAGCCCTGTGAAAGGAAGATGCGAGCAAAGGAAAGGTGAGCTTCAATTAGTAAGCAACTAAGAAAAGTACAGCCCTATGAAGAGAAAAACCTAATTGCTCTTTACTGTTAATGAGGATTCTGCAGGTCCGTACAGCTGCTCCTGGGAACCACACAGGTGTTTTGGGAAGCACCTAATGCTGGGTGACCTCCCTGGGTTTGGGGGTGGTCAGTGGGCAGCATCTTCTTCATCCCATCTCCAGACCCACATCCCTGCACTGAGGTTGCAGGTGCTGCTGGCCAAGTGCCGTCTGGCTTCCCCTTCCTTGCCCTGCTCCTGCTCACCTCCTCCCGCAGAGACAGACCAGCAGAAGCCCAGGGAGCTGGGGAATATGGCCCCAGCCCAACATGGGCCTCACCGGCATGGCACTACAGTTCAGGGTGGGCTTTGCTTTCTGGAGATGCTGGTAACTTCTCAATCACTGGGAACTATCTCTGAAGTGAGGGCATGCCACGAGTGCTGCTGGAGAGACATGTTTTCTCAGTGGGTTATAAATAATTGAATTCTGATGTTCAGGCAATCCCTTTAGTTTCCTCTGCTTAAGCGCTCTGGGAGTTTTATTGTTCTCAGGCTCTCCGATTCCTGTTCCTGTCAGTAAGCAGTGGAGAAATCAGCTCTTTCTAAGAAGGTTTTGCTTTGGCACTGTATTGGTTGTTGCTAATAACATCTTCTTTTATTATTCTTGTAACAGTTGTACCTGGTCACCTTGAGGAGGGACTAGATATCTGGACCACGTTCATCTTGCGTCATCAATTAGACATAGACCACAGTGGTAGGTGCCTGCATCTGAATTTGGTGCCTGGGTGCCCATCCTGCCTGAGGACATGTTGTCAGCTGAGATCTCGTAATCCATCTGGCCAAAACTAGTCGACTGCTTCAGGCAAGAGTAACTGCTGTCTGTATTTCATTAACTCTGCTGACTCTAAAGGGTGCTTCGTCACTAATTTGGAATGTAAATGTGCCTCACAGGCACCTAAAGTCAGGCAAGAGTCATCTCTCTCTTATTACTCTTACTGTGTGTAACAATCACCTGATTGCTGACCCAAACACTTTAAAATCAGAGCTTCTGGTCTGCTGTATTTACTGAAGTTTGTTTAAGTGCCTGAGAATTGTTTGTTTGCTTAAAAAATGCTGAAGGTCACCGCAAAACTCGCCAAGCAACGTAAGCACAGCGCCTCACACCAGTTCCCCAGTTTTGGCGGTTCTGTGATGCTGCTCAGTTCCACTGGACTGTATTGTGTTATTCTAGATCTCCAAATTAGGTTACAGTACATGGGAAAGTTAGGAGAGACTCCCAGGGCTCGTGTTTATCTCCTTGCTGCAGAGCGGCAGCTGAAAAGCTCCAGAAGAATGGCAGTGAAACTCACTGCCGATAATTCTTTATTAATTCAGGGAGACTCAGGGCTTTGGTTACACATACTTATTCGGAAACAATCACTTCTCTCCAGTGTACTGGGAGAAGGGAGCACCCGCTGCACGGGGCTGCAGGATCGCAGTAATTCTCCTGTATTAGCTGGTGACATTGTTTGAAAGACAAAAGACGTCGTTTCCAATGTGCTGGGCTTTTTACTAAAAATGAGCAGTGATCTGCTACCATATCCTCTCTCCCGCTCTCTACCCCGTATCCCGCGGAGAACAAGGGCACGAGACTATAGCCGGCATAGCCCTGACATTGTTTCTTTTTCATGGGAAACAAGACTTGTCCATAGGCCAAACAGCATTTGAACATCTCATATGACCTAACCAGACTTCCTCGCGTCACGTGGCAGTGACCCAACCTTCAGGTGCAGAGAGAAGAGAACAATCCCCTACCTCGGGGACACAGCCAGAGGAGCGAATTGCCATCTTGGCTACACCCGCTCATGCCTCCGCGCAGAGACGCGTGATGCTGGGAATGAAAAATGTGCCTGGGTGAGAAAAGGGGAAGAGAGCTGACTCACTGCAGCTGGCGGGTCTGTAAGGATCCCAAATGGACCAAACAGATTTTGCTTGCAAACTGAACGCGATTCCCGGGAAACTCTGGCGCCCACCGCAGTGAGACTGGGCTCTTAGTGCCTGGTAGTAGCAGCAGACAGGTCCAACACACCCCACCGCTTTGCACATGCAGGAATTTGCTAGCAGATAGTGTGAATGGTGGTTACATTACCACTGTCATCTCAACGGCTTGTTCCAGATACTGCTCATGTTTTGACTGATATCTTCACTAATCATTTCTGTATAAAAAAAAATGTCATTCATCTCTTCATCTAATCACTGTTGCTGGAAAGAAAAAAGTTTACACACACTTCTTTCCAGCACATAGGGAGGTGATTCTGCCCCTCTGTTCTAGTGAGACCCCAGCTGGAGTACTGCATCCAGCTCTGGAGCCCCCAACATGTGCAAGACATGGACCTGTTGGAGTGGGTCCAGAGGAGGGCCACGAAGAACATCAGAGGGCTGGAGCACCTCTCCTATGAGGAGAGGCTGAGAGAGTTGGGGTTGTTCAGCCTGGAGAAGAGAAGGCTCTGGGGAGACCTTATAGCCCCTTCCAGTACCTAAAGGAAAGCTGGGGAAGGACTTTTTACAAGGGCATGAAGTGATAGAACGAGGGGGAATGGTTTCAAACTAGAAGAAGGTAGATTTAGATTAGATATTAGGAAGATATTTTTCACTGTGAGGGTGGTGAGGCACTGGCACGGGTTGCCCAGAGAAGTTGTGGATGCCCCATCCCTGGAGGTGTTCAAGGCCAGGTTGGATGGGTCTTGGAGCAACCTGGTCTAGTGGGAGGTGTCCCTGCCCATGGCAGGGGGGTTGGAATTAGATGATCTTCAAGGTCCCTTCCAACCTAAACCATTCTATGATTCTATGATTCTATAAGTTGATGAGTTAGTCCAGCCAGCATTGGCAGCAAGACCCCTTAGTGCTACCTTCCTCTATTTTATAGAAAAACAACACTAGCATATCAGGCTATGATACTAGTGTAGATTTTTTTGTGATGAATTAATTCCTGTTTATGACCAAAGGTGCTAGTAATTACTGAGGAACACTCACATTTCATTCCAGTGCAAGAACCCTATTCTTTACAAGAGGGATGACGACTGGTGCTGGCCTGGTCTGAGTACAGGGCTCTTCCCTCCCAAGAGCTGTCACCTGATAGGGGGGAAACTGTAATTCAAGACATGAAGGTAAGCTACAAACAAGGGAAAAAAGCAGTGTGGGTTTATTGAAAGGCAGGTAGTGCCGCACCAACCCAGTATCTTCCTTTGACAAGACAGTTGATTTTCCCAGCAGATTTGCTCTGTTTTGATTTCAGTGAAGCATCTGACATGGTGCCGTACAAGAAATATCAATCAGGAGAGGAGCCATACCAGAACTGTGACCTGCCTAAGAAGCTTGCTGAAGAGGAGATGAGACACAGGCTGCTGAGAGGGGGGAAGCATGAGACCGCAGGGCAGTCACTAGAAGGGTTCATCAAGGATTGGGTTTTAATTAGTGGCTGCACATTCAAGCAATGTGAGAAGGCCACTGCCAGTGCCATCGAGAGCTCAGGACTGAGTTTTGGTAAGATGGAGAGTAGAGAGGGATTTGGGACTGGTCAGCAATGAGTCCACCAGGGCACCTGCTGTGCCACCGGTTCCTGCACCTCCTGTCAAACCATTGCAGACATTTCATATACTGATCTGAATACCTCTTCCACCTTGGATACCACAAGAGCTTCCAGCTACACCAGCAGGGGGGGATACCAGCGAGCCAAGAGCTGATGGTGCTGCTGGCTGAGGAGGTCTCCTGGCCACTGGCTTGCCCAGCAAGTGTGTCTAATGAGACGGAGCAGGACCCACCATCATCTTTCTTGAAGGTTGGGAGAGCTCAGGTTACACATCTGGCATTACACAGTCACATTATAAATGCAGAGAACTGGCCCCCAAAGAAGGTCCAAGGGGTTTCCATGTGTATATGCTATATCCAATGTGCAGAGATGTAGATTTTACATGGATAAATTGCATTTCCCCTCAGGTATGTCACAGCAGCAAGGACAAGAAAGAATAAGGGGGAAAACACATTGGTTTTGCTTCTATTCTTGTAATAATCCATACACTTGTCCAGGAATTGCAAGCAGCTCTTATCATAAAGGTCTTTTCCAACCTAAATGATTATATGATCAGGGTTTTACCTTGTGGTTTAACCTTGTTTTCTGGTCTTAACTTTGCTTTCTGATCTTTCTTCAGCAACAGGTGAAGCTCAGGTGAAGGAAAAAGCATGGGAAGATATAGCAATACCTTCTCTACCTCACCCTAGCCAAAAACATCAGGAATTCACAAAAAAAGAAGCTGTAAGGCAGAGACTTCTTATGTTGCAATAACCCAGTGAAACTACAGCCTCTAAAGAAAGCCTGGAGTAAACACATACTTTCAGGTACCAGTAGATGCTGTCAGGCAATTACTGGCACAGCCTTATATTACCAAAGTCATTGGCATCTCCATGGTACCTCCTTTCTCCTGAGGAGTGACCTGTGGAAGTGGTGCAGCCCACACCCCTCACCCTCCAGGGGACAGTTGCACAACCCACCACCTTATTTTTCTCATTTTTGTGCTCTGCTAAGGTATTCCATCTGCAAGGCAGTTGTCTGTCTGAAAGCACATCCATTCCCATGGTACTAAAATGTCCTAAAAGCTATTGTGAGCCAAACGTTTTTACAAACACCTTTTAGTTTAAGATGAGGCAAACAAGTGATTGTTTTTCCCCAAAAGAGTGATCTTCAATTAATAAAATTATTGATTGCTGAGTAGTTAACACAAACAAAAGCTAAGACAAATCTAAGATATTTTATTTAAACAAATGATGCCTTTTGGTAGAATAGCAGAGGAGGAAGCAGATGTCTTATTTACATCACTGCAGAGGGTCCAGCATCTTCCACTCACCAGCAATATTAAAGGTAGTTCACACTCCCCCGAGTAAGTGCTCTCCTTTCCAGTGCCTCCATCAGTTTCATATTCCCTCTTTCCCCCTGGGACACCCAGTTTCTGCCCAGCAGCTGGACACGACGCAGCCCCAAAAGGCAGCAGCCAGTGCTGTGCTGTACCTGGGTCTGCAATGTGCACACATTTATTTATTGTCTGCCTGGTACCTAGTTATTGCCCAGCGGGTAGACCAAATCATACCAAAACCAGCTGACTTCATTCCATGACTTGTCTCTCCATGGAGATACTCATTTGGGTCTCTTTCCTCCACCCAGTGGCTGATTTTCATGGAACATACAGGAATTTCATATCTTCGAAACGCCAGCCTTCCATCAAACCTGGCCAGCAGGTTCAGAAGTTATTAGTGGGAGTCAGACAGTGTGATCACACACACTTTGTTTCTTAGGAAACCAGCCTTAAAATAAACCATCTCAGTGGAAATCTGAGGTTACCCACTTTCTGCCAGATTGCTTTCAAGATCCTGTTGGACTTGCTATTTCCCAATACTTAAACAGAGGCAGAAGTGATAAATGCCTCTCTTTATCTAACATGGGTATTCATATGTTTAAGTAACCATATCCCCCCTACCACTGGACCCTTTCAGCTCTCTATTTATGTTTGCCCCTCTTTTTGGATGGCAGCTTATGTATACCATTTTTTTCTTCCCCCCTTCCAAAGTGGATCCCTGAAACCTGCTCTAGCTGGACTTGAGTATAAAAGGCATCCCTTAGAGGTCCTCTCTTGTTTAGGGTAGAGCTGCTTATCTTTTGCAGATCATATTGGATAACATATATCACCACACATACAAATGAAACACATCACCAGTAGCCAACTGTCAAGCAGTCAAACATAATTTTGAACTAGGGAAGCTTTCTAACTCCAAACTTCTCATTCATTTTCAATTGTTGATTAATAGACCCAGAACAGACATCTGCATAAACCCTTTCTGTTGCCTGAAACAAGTACTTTGGTCACAAAATAAAACTGTACCTTTATTCAGCTAACCAGTTCTCCGGCTAGTCTGCCAAATGACACAGTTTTATTCCATCTCTAGAACAATTAAGCATTATCTTGTACAGAGTGAACTGAAACATTCAGTGTTCATGAATGTAGGAATTGTGCATGTGCATATATATTACATACGTTACCCCTCCTTACCCAGAGGGCCACCAGTATTCACGAGCTACCTGGAACTCCCCATAGTATTTCCCATTTGACCCCGTAGTCCTGCTTTTCTGAGCACCCCACGCTCAGACCTCTCTTTACTTGCTGTATTCTGGGATTTCTGCAGCCCTTCAGACTGTTTCTACCCGACCTGAGGTGGCCACCCAAGCTCAGCACCAGCTATGTCACCTGTAAGGCCCTTCTGCTGCCCTCATGTTGCACTACCGAAGCCTTGGCTGAAGGGATAGACCCTTGGAGAAAGGGGTAGATAAGGAGACAGCTCAGGGAAGAGCAGAAAGATGGTAAATAGGTCCCGCAAACCCCACCGGTCAGGAAAGGCTGTAAGGTTTACACTTGCTTTGTACAGAGAAAAAGGAGCAGAGGAGGCACATCCATTGGTAGACGAATGTAACAACAAAGGCAGCACTGGTCAAATGCCTCTGCTTTTTCCAAGGCAGAACTAAAAGAAGCCACCTAAATTTGCAAGAAGTAGACTGAAGCTAGACTTGAGGGTAACTGCCCAAGTGAAAATGAGTAAGCACAGGGGAAAGGCCGGCAAGAGAGAATATGGAATTCCTACCTTTGGAATGGGGATGTTCTGGATGTTTTTAGGGACAGGATAGACCAACATCTACTAGGGTTAGCCTAGGTATAATTTACCCTTTATGTGTTGCAGAGGGTTGGATGAATAAAAGGGTCTTTGCTCAGCTCCATCCCTGTATTTTCTATCCTAAGGAAGAAACAAACACAGAAAGTTGGACCTACCATCATTTGTGTATGGGTAAGGGGCAGTCAGCGTGATCAGGCAGTCCTTTCATGCCCAAAGATTCCTAAAGACTGAAAAGCAAATGAAGAGAAAAGAAGGTAATGCAGAGAACAAAAAGGAGCCTGAGAAACTTGGGCTAGCGGGAGGTGTCCCTGCCCATGGCAGGGGGGTTGGAACTGCATGATCTTTAAGGTCCCGTCCTACTCCAACCATTCGATAACTCTATGAAACGGTGATAAAATCTTTGAAGTATGGAACGGGGAAACCTTTGGGTAATTTAAAATAAATGGCAAGGAACGCTGTATGGGGGAACCCTGCCCTTCCGACACTAGATGGCTCTGCAGCCCCGGGGAAAGCTCCTCTTGCTGGACATGCCGCCTTTTTCTTGGGAAAATAAAGTAGCAAACGGAGGCAATGGTGGTGAGAATGCTTCCAGTCTGTCTTTACTGAAGAGCAACAGCAGCACTGCAACCGCAGATCATCGCTCCTAGATTAAGGAGTTTAATTACGCTAATGTATTTTGATTGCGTGTGCTTTGTGCTTCATAATAGCCTTTAGAATATTTTATTGAAGGTTATTGGATGCATTGCATAAAAGTATACATTGCATTACCATATATGCAATATAAACTTAAATTAGTTAAAATACAAGAAAAAATAAGTTTTTAACTACTGACTTAATATGCTATAGACAATTTGAACATTAAGTATTGCCAACTTGTCTTTTTTCTTTTTTCTCTTTTTTTTTCCCCCCATGTGATCCACTTCTCCTGCTTAGTTTTAACAGAGCTGAGGTGCACTGATGACTTGGATCTTATAGCACAGTCTGTACAGTACTGGCAAAATGAAGCTTTTTAGTAAAAATCACTGATGTAATACCAGATATGACCGGTTTTACAGAAGGACAGTGAGGGAGCAGTGAGCTGGTGTGGCACAAGGACATCAGGAGAACTGAATGCCCTTTGGGTTTGGGGAACTTTAATAACCTGGCTATGATACAAAATTTTTAAACAACAAGCAATGCAACTCCATAAATAAACTTGTTTATTGCCAATAATTTATATGTTTTTTACTTTTTTTTTTTTTTTTTAGTGCTTTTACTTCAGTCAGAGAGGTAGAAGGAGATCCACTGAAGTCAGAGCTTTCTAGTTTCTCTTGTAAAACATTGATGCTGAGAAAACCATTAGCACAAAGGTAATTTGGTTTGGGAAGAATTTGAATTCACTTGGCATAGAGACTTCCCTTCTTATTTTAGACTGTTATATGTAGCCGCTAAAAACTTTCTCACATTTTTGTCACTTTGCCGTTATCCTTGTGTATTTTTGTTGGTCTCCTGGTAGCAAACTACACCTTTATCAATCTACCCAAACCATTGCTGCAAGGGAAGGTCACCTTCCTTTTCTGCTGTTCTTCCTTTGTCGCCTCACTCTGAAAGCTGTCACTGGCTTCCTGTCTCTTCGTGCATCATATCAAATCTCTATTTTCTCATTTTCAGGGGCTTATCTACTATTATCTGTATGTAACCAGGTTCTGTATTTTATGAAGAGGAATTACACAAGCTTGCATAAATGACTTATTTTTTAGAAGCTCATTAAAGCTCCTAATGCAAATATTTGCCAATAACATGAACGATATGTTTGAGTGATATCTGAATTTGTTATTTACATTGTGATTTCCAAATTAAAGTTTTCTCATTGCGCTCCTTATACATCTGGTTGAGAGAGAAACATTTCTTCAGACTGTGAAGTTTAAAATCTCTATGATTACCATATCCAGGTAGAGTCTCTCTTAGTTTTGTTCCTATTACCTGTTGCGTTCTGCAATAATCTGTTCGTGACGGCTTAATTAAAAAGAGTTTTGATGCTGTGTATCAGAGGGAAGAAATGTGTAATAAAAGCCCAGGAGCAATTTGAGTGAAGAAGGGATATCTGAGAGGGAAGAAGGCACTGGAGGCAGCAGATCACTGTGTGCAACTCCTCCGGAGTCTCCTTCATGTAAATGAGTATGTATGCTCGAGTATACATACTCAAATCCAGGTATATGAGTGTTCAGCATCTATACATGGATTTAAGCACAGAAGAGATATAACTTCATTTAGTCTCCTCTTCATGTTAGATGATCCCCCGTTTAGTAGCTACTTGCTCACGTTTGTCACCTTCTGTCCACCTTCCCTTTCCTCCTTTTGCATCACAAGCAGGGAAATCCAGAGCCCGACGTGCCTATAGGGCATGCTTTGCTGGGAGACGAGATTTGAACAAATAACTTCCAATTTGTTGTTGTTCAAAAACTACATCAATTAATAAATACCAAATGTTTTCCTCCTAAAATCCCAATTAGAGTCTCATATACTGCACTTATTCCTGGCCCAGGAAACATTTCTATATTTCAAGAAATAATATTTAATTTTATATTTCTTGGAGTGTTTTAGTTAGCTTCTTGTCCTCTCCTGTGAGACTGCAGTGTTGTCATTACAGCATCAAGCCCCCATCTCTTGGTGCTGTGGACAAAAAGTGCGAAGCTGCTGATGGAGAGTTGTTGGTCCCATTAAACAGTCTCAGCTCCTGCTAATGAAGGAGCGCAGGAGCAGGATAGGATCCCACAGCACTAAGCAAGCACTGTGCAAAATGGGAAGTGAGACACAAACGCAACATCCAAAAGCTTCACAGCAGCCTGTTTTCCTATCAGCATCATTTGCATCCTTTTCTTTCTTGGACCCAGATGGGTTGGTACCCTGGAATACCATAGAAACTATTGAGCACAAAAAAATAATCCTGATCTGTAGCAGCCGCAAAGATTTCGTATGAATTTTGACGGCATACACAAGGGAGAAGAAGCAGAGGAATATTTTTCTTAATGTAAAGCAGAAGTAATGGAGACCATGTACAGGTCTGTGACCACATTTGGGGTGAGGGCATTGCAGCTCAGGAGAAAGTGCAGAAGAAGGTTGCAGTAAAAGAAGGAGAATGGAAAAATGAAAAGTGTTTTGATTATCATGAATTTACCTTCAGAGGCAGAAAAACCTAGGGCCCAGAGGCATAGCAAGAACTGGCAGCTGGAAGCCAGAGCCATAGTGATCTGATCAGCGCTGGATCAAGGGCAATTATCAGTGAAGCAGACTGCCGGGGAAGTGGTGCGTTCTCCACCTCTTGCTGACTTCAGATGAGCACTGGACTTCTGGGAACTGCCGAGGCAGGAGCACTCTCAGGTGAAGAGTGGAGGTGAATGTGCTGCATTGCAGATTCCTGCTTGCCCAGGTTGTGCTGAGATACGTTGTGGGTGAGAGGAACACCTCAGCAGCACCCAGAGGCAGATGACACACTCCATCCCACCAGCATGGGTGAATCAGTCCTGGTGTTGACCATGCACCAATTATCAGACTCCATGCAAATACTGCTCAGTGAAACCTGAGGTTCTCATATCAAATCATGGTAGTGAGGTAATGATCCCCTNAACCTGAGGTTCTCATATCAAATCATGGTACTCATTGTACCATGGTACACATGAGGTACACTACTACTCTACTAATGTACCTCTACTAATGAGGTACACATACTACCTCATTAGTAGAGCCAGGCTAGTTACAAGGAGTCATTGAAGGTCCTTGAGGCATCATAGCCATTGCATCCTGCTGAGTAGCCAGGAGTGGCAGCTGGATAGAAAGTTACCAATGTTGCCATATCTACCCAAGAACCTGAGCTAGTTTGTGTGATGGTTCCTTGGCCATCTCCATGCAGGCTGAGCAGCACGCAGCGCTCTTAACTTGGTGTGAAGGAATAGCATGCAGTCAAGTAGGGAAGGGAGATTGTCCCATATCCTGGACTACCAACCAAACCTGCACACTCCTTACTCTTGCTGCCATGCTTATGTCTGAAGTGTGGCCAAAATCATTGAATCATAGAATGGTTTAGGTTGGAAGGGAACTTAAAGATCATCTAGCTCCAACCCCCCTGCCATGGGCAGGGACACCTCCCACCAGACCAGGTTGCTCAAAGCCCCATTCAACCTGACCTTGAACACTTCCAGGGATGGGGCATCCACAGCTTCTCTGGGCAACCTGTGCCAGTGCCTCACCACCCTCATAGGGAAAAATTTCTTCCTGATATCTAATCTAAACCTACTTTCTTCCAGTTTGAAGCCATTCCCCCTCGTCCTATCACTACATGCCCTTGTGAAAAGTCGCTCTCCAGCTTAGCTTAATTTTAAACATATTAGTTAAAAACTTTCTTTTGAGTAAGTAACAGCTGTTACTTACTGTTTTTTCTCCCCTTGGGCTTTTGTAAAATAAGAAACTCTCCAGCAACTCTGGATTTGAGAGCTGACCCAGCTGCAGCCCCAACTGAAGGCCAAACGGCTATGACCAACCTCATTCTGTGCCGCAATTTGAGGGAAAAGAAACACAGAAACCTTGATATGAGTTAGCCTGTTCAAATAAAGCTGCATGAACTTTCACACTTTATATTGTTTGTTATGATGTTTTCAAAATGAGCCACAGATGTTTTACTTTGTTAGGGCTTTTTTTCCCCTCTGGTTGAGTCACCTATTATCCCAGCCAGATCGGGGCAGCTCAAACAGGAGTCACAATGAAGAAGTCTCCAAAAGAAGGTCAATAGTTTATTTGATTTTTAGATAACCTTCTGCGCATACCTAAAAAGATCATGAAATAAACATAATCTCTACTAATGACATGGTGTAAAACGTTGGGAAGTAATGGATCCCATCCAAACCGCTTGTGTTCCCCATCACTTAAACTGAGTCAACGAGGATGAGTCAGGATTGAATTGTGCCCATAGCTTGCAGCTTTTCTTTAAATACTCTGCTCTGGTTGCAATGTAGAAGTAGAGGAGAGTGAAACATTTCTGAGACAACCTTTAATTTTAACTACATATCTTTCAGCCCTCTTGAGCAAATGGGATCCTATCAAGCAAATCAAGCTGGGGACATTATGTAAACTGTCAACGTGGTGGCAAATGCCGAGACATACTCTGAAAATGCCGAGTGTCACAGCAGGAGATGGAGAAACCCCTTACTTTTCCTTTTTGAAAAAAATAGTCACATATTCTCTGACAAAACAGATCTCTGTCTGGCAACATGTTACCGCAGCATCTTTTGGGGATGACACTGATGTGCAGAAAATAAGACAATTCTCTGGCAATAGTTAACCTGACTCTCATTCAGTAGTCTGCTGAGTCCTTCCTAGAAAGGAGAACAGAGATCTGGCTACAGAGTGCTGCTTGAGAGTAGTAGATGTCAGCCCATTTAAAACAAAATTTCCCATCCAAACACGTCCCCAAGTTTTTTACTGCGTGCTTCGCTTGTTTTTTGTTTTCAAAGAGTTGTGTAATAATACATCCAGATCCCCAGAATACACGTTATAGTTTTAACAGAGCATTGTCCTTGGAAAGTTTTCAAAGTGTTTCTGTATATTTGCAGTATCTGTAGTTAGCACACTCAAAGCCAGAGTGATTCATTTCCTGCCCAGTGGCCATTTGTTGTTTTGTACTTTTTTTTTCTTGGCTGCACCTTTACAAGTATAATGGAAAAATCACTACTTGCAGATAATGAAAGTGAAGGAATTAAAAATTAATGCATACAGCAGAGAATGTCAGCCACAGAAATTTGCTTGCAAATGCCAGTGCAGAGACGGATTTTGTATTAAATAGCCATAGTCAGTGCCTAAATCTTTGCAGTTAGGGGGTCAGGAATTTAGAATCAGTTCGAGCCTTGGGTTACTTCTACAGTGTAAGTTCCTGAAGAGTCAAAAGGAACAAGAAACATCTTATTGCTTAATAGTTGATATTTCAGTGTATTTTGGTTTGGGGTGAATCTGTGCTAATCCATAATGCTTTGTATGTGACAGTTGTTAGTGATTTCTTGTTGGAAAGTGCGGTATCTCTGCAGGTTGTCAGATGCTACGCACACAGGTGAGGTCTAGGGAACGGAGCATTCCTTGCGACGTCTGACTCTTACCAAGTCCAGAGTTTGTCAAACCCAGGTCCAGGATAGTAAAGTATTGGACATCTTCCCTACATTTGGTCTCTTTTTACTGAAGAAAATATGAAGAAGCCATCAAGCTCTTCTAGGCAGTCAGGTCAAAGCAGCCACTAGTGAAAGAGGAGGTTACACACAGCTTTAACCAAAGCATTCACCTATTTCCGTGGCTCACCTTGTATGTTTGTACGTCCTAGGAAATCACTTAGCAATGCCAAGGGCCAGGCGTTACTTGTTTGAACTGATATTGGGAGAAAAACAGCAGAAAGGCAGAAGGTACTAATAATGAAGATACAGGAGCAGTAGACACTGAGCTTTCATATCGCTGGTCCCAGAAGTGAAGCTAATGGGATGAGACAAATGTTTGGACTTCTGGGCAAAAGACCTAATCTCTTTCCTATTTGAATTCAGGAAAATTGAGGAAAAAGGGGCAACACACTTCTTGAGAAGTTTGTATCTGTTTATATCTACAAGTTTATATCTGATACCTGACTCCATTCCCTGATTTTCTCTTCCTGGGGAGCCCTGAGCTTCAGCCAGTATTAGTTAGTGTCAAGGACTGTGGCTGTTTTCTTGTGGAAAGATAACAGGACTTTGTGGTCCTCTTCAAGCAAGAATGAACAAATAGTAAAGTTTTTCCCATACCTTAAATTTGGTCCACGATGTATGAATTTAAAGAAGCACCCAAATAAATGCTGGATGTTTAGCAGAAGAGTTTCAAATAGAATCTGATGGCTTCACAAAAATAGCATAGAAAAGGTATTTTGCCTGGGATGCTTTTTTTAAGCATGGATAAAATCAACAAACTCTTGGAGGAATGGGAAGCCCAGCTGCAACACTCCCAGTTTGGAAAAGCAAAAGTAGTAGCCTGGCTGCTATGGACTAGAAATATGGAGGCACTAGGAAACCTCTGCCCAACTTGGCTCTTGCTAGCAGAAACGAGTTCCTACAAGGGCTTAAGAAACAAAGAGAAATATTTGCCTAAGGAAACCAGAAGTTTTGCAGGCTGTTGTAGAAGTTGTTGTAGAAGAATAAAGGATCAGGTCGGTCTTATGATTATTATGATGGTTTTCCAATCTATTTCTAACCATGGAAAGGGGAGAGACTGAATCATCCCACTTCAGATACTACAAAGATCACAGACTTACAGAATGGGTGAGTCTGGCAGGGACTTCTGGAGATCATCTAGTCTAACCACCCCTCTCAGAGTAGGTTGCTCACAGCCATGTCCAGTCAGGTTTTGAACGTCTCCGAGGATGGAGGTTCCACAACCTCTCTGGGCAACCTGTGCCAGTGCTCAGTCACCCTCAAAGTAAAAAATGGTTTCCTGATATTCAGAGGGAATATCCTCTGTTTCAGTTTGTGTCCATTGCCTCTTGTCTTGCCACTGGGCACCACTGAGAAAAGCCTGACTCCATCTTCTTTACTCCCTCCCATCAGGTATGTACACACATTTCTAAGATCCCCCTGAGCCTTCTCTTCTCCAGGCTGAATGAAGAGTCATTCAGCCTTTTCAGTCATTTCAGCCTTTCCTCACGTGAGAGACACTCCAGTCCCTTAATCACCTTTACGACCCTTTGCCAGACTCACTCCAGTATGTCCATGTCCTTCTTGTACTGGGGAGCCCAGAACAGGAACCAACACTCCAGATCTGTCTCACCAGTGATGAGTGAAGGGGCAGGATCCCCCCTTCAGCCTGCTGGAGACAGTCTTCCCAGTGCAGTCCAGGAGGCTGTTGACCTTCGTGGCTGCAAGGGCACGTTCCTGGCTTGTGTTCAACTTGGTGTCCACCAGGAGCCTCAAGGCCACCTCTACAGAGCTGCTTTCCAGCCCTTTGGCCCCAAGACTGTCCTGGTGTCCAGGTTATTCCTCCCCAAGCACAGGACTTCAATTTTTCCCTTGTTGAACTTCATGAGGTTCCTGTCAGCCCATTTCTCTGGCCTGTCCAGGTCCCTCTGGATGGCAGCACAATGATCTAGTGTATCAACCACTCCTCCTGATTTTGTGCTATGCAAACTTGCTGAGTGCACACTCTGTCCCATCATCGAGGTCATTCCTGAGATGGGATTGTCTGTCAATGCCCTTGGCGTGAACGGTGCATCTCTTACAGCATTGCAGGACAGTTCCCTGGAAGACAGACTGAGTCACCTGCATGATGTACAGACCATTAGTGTGTGGCTTGGAGACAGCCAGCAACATGAGCAACCCAGGGAAACAGCTGAGAGTGAAGACAAAGGCATGGGGGCTTGGGGTTGGGAGGGAAACGGATGACTCTACCTGAGCTGCTGGAGGACCACTAAAGTCACGTATTCATAGCGGATAAGAAAGCTACCAAGGATTTCCAGGATAAACTGGCAATGAACCAACTTACAGGCTTTCAGCTGGTCTTCAGCTTATGGACCAAGGTCAGTGGAGGGACGCCAAATGACTCTGAATGGCTCTGGAATTTGCCATGTTACTTACATTTTTTGTTGTAGTAGTGCACCAGAAAAGGAAGCAGGTGCTAGCAAGGAAGATGGGTGCAGATCATTATGAGCCTAGTAACTCCAACCTTGCGTCTTGCTGAGAATCAGCAGTTCTGGTATGACTCATGAAAAAGCATGAAGAACCAGAAAACAATTACATTCTCTTTGTAATGGGCAACCATTCAGTTTCAAATATAAAGAAGTGGTCACAAGGCAGAAGAGGACAGAGCATCAGAAATACGAATCACTCTCTGAAGTGAATAAGGGAAAGGACACGGAGCAGAAGGGGAAACATCTGAGGGTATGAAAATCAGCTTTATGGTTAAGTCTGGATGTGTCAAGAGCAATTGTAAATGTTTCACTACTGCGTATACAATCCATAAGAACAGCAAATGCTGTAGTCATAAGACAAGACATGCAAGATCGTCTGGTGACTGGGGATTTTGGCAAAAACTGGGGTTGAAAACCAGACATTTCATTTCTCAGGGAAGAGGTCAACTCAAAAACCCATTTGGACTGCAATACAGCTTCTGAATTTGTAATAAAGGACTGCAGTAATATAACACACTGGCAAACCCAAACATGTAGATTATTTTTAAAAAGTGGTTTGTGCAATGTTTGTGCAATTTTCAGCAAAACCAGTTAACCTGCTTTCAGAAACTGCTATAGCATCCCCTCGCTGCGATAGGTACCTTGCAAAGCAAAATCGGGGCATGACCAAGCTACGCCCTGACACCAGCACCCTGGTTGGCTTTTGCTGCCAAAGTTCTTGTGGAGCCGAAACGAGGAATGTGATTTTCTTGTAGATATTCGCTATCCAACAAGGGCAATCAGCTCCGTCACTGGATTGTCCTCCTAATCTGCAGGATCCCACACATTGGCCAACTGTCTGTATGAGAAGAACATGTGCTGTACATGCAACCATGGGTATCCATGTTTCTCTCCGATGCCCCGGCACCGCCGCACTGTGCTGCGGCTGCCACAGAGATTGCATAAAGCCTGGAGAAGTCTCCCTAAACACTCCCTGCTCCCTGCCTGTTGCAGCAGTCTGGACAAGGATTTGAAAAGGGCGTTCTTGCTGTATGACAAGCATCTCTACCAGAGCAAACCTCGGCTGTGTTTACTCTGCCTTTCGCTTTGTGAAAAAAAAAAAAAAATGTTTATCACTGATCTCAGTTGGAGCCATTTGATGGTTTCTTTCTGAGCTCACGTTGCTTCCAATTCAATAAGAACTAAAAATAATAACATGGATAATCTAATTGCAGATCAGTAGATATCCTGACCACTCTCAGTCTCAGAACATGTATCCCACGTACACTAGACACACATGCAGTGCAGAAGCTTTCTAGCGGCAGTAGCTTTTCACCTAGACCAAGGGTGACATTTGCGAACCATGAAGCCTATCGATGTGATCCCACTCGGTTGATATAGTGCAGAGGCTTTCTTAAAATAAATAACAAATGTTGATCTCTCTCCCCGATTGCATACCATGGCCAAGGAAAAAATAAATGTTTAAACCCTTGAATTTCATATGCACTGGAGAAATCTTGGAGAAAAGAAAACAGGAAAGCATTTGTAATATTAAAAATAGATTGCTTCCTGGAAGTAAGAGCCCTGATGGTCTTGTTGACTTGTTTTTTTCATGCTAAATGCCACAGCGTACAGAAGGACAGCCAGCCAGCTCCCGATGTGATTTGAAGTTTGCCTGAAAAACAAAATTTGTGTGGTATATTTTATACTTTGTTTTGATTCCTTTATATTTATTTTTATGTAATACATTTCTATGTAAAAGATACCTTTATAGACCATGATGTGAAAGACTGACTTCAGAGCCCCCAGAGAAGTATCTTAGCCTTAAAAGTCATAAGTAAGTAGGAACAAGATAAATATTCCCCTGGATAATTAACGTCCAGGAAAAATAAGTGCCATTCTGAAAAGCTGGGTATTTCCAGGGGAATTACCCACAAGGAATATCGCTGGAAATGGTAGAGATTTCCAAAAAGGAAAAAACATTAAATATACCTACAGGCTGCACTCCAATCTAAACCACACATCAGGGCTGTGTATCTAAATACACACAGCGACCTCATTTGCCGTTATGATTTTACAGCGTGGCACCCCAGCTACCAGAAGCTGTTGAGACCGCAACAACCTCGCGTTCCGCCATCGTTACCGGTTTCCCAGACAGTAAAAGGCAGGCTTACGTGTGTGGTTTCATGTCAAAGCCTTGCAGCTCGAA
Organism: Anarhynchus alexandrinus; assembly: GCA_008711295.1. Lineage (NCBI taxonomy): Eukaryota > Metazoa > Chordata > Aves > Charadriiformes > Charadriidae > Anarhynchus > Anarhynchus alexandrinus. The sequence continues at coordinate 402,226 of VUYV01000164.1, read as the reverse complement.
TGCCAGCAACAGCCCCCTCGCTGGGTAACTGTGAGCTCTCGGCGGAGTCTTCTTGAAGGAAAAGGCCACCTTCAGGGATGGGGAGGACACCTCTTTCTCTTCAGCTGTGAAGGTCACCTATGGATTCCAGCAGGCAAAGTGTACTCTCAGCATCAGCCGAAGTTAAAAAGTCCATTTCTTTGTCCCGGTAGCCCATCAGTGGTCCATTACTATTGGATAGATACAACAAACGAATGCAGTGCAAACTCGTTACGAAATTGGGCACTCAGGATTTTATGAGGACTTACACACTAGCAAGTAAAATGCCCAGTGAGTAACAGTCACCCAAATGCAGAGACCAGAGACAAATCATGTTCCCAATTGCTTCCCAATTGCAGAAGAAAGAGAATATTCTTTCTTCTGATTTTTGCCGTCCCAACTTCTCAAACTTATGAGTGAAAAAAAGAGCAGCTCGAGCCAACACCTGGAGGTGGCTTTTGATTTTGATTCTCATCAACTTATCTGTTACTCTGCAAAAATGGATATAGAAAATACACTTTTTTAACTGATATCCCTTCAGACATAACCTTTTCTATTGATTATGTCTTAAATACACTTTTTTTTTCCCCAAAAATCGGTGTAAATGTTATTTCTGCTGCTGTAGTTTTCTACTCAGGAAGGACTAAAACGAGGGATATTTTTTCCCTAAAAGAGACACAGGTTTTCTTTAAACAGAAGGGTTTTTTTTTAAAATTCATTAAAACAATAATTTTAGTGTTACTTGAACGTTTTTCCACTTGCAGTTTCTATTCAAGTCCTTCTCTCAGGTTTTTCAAGGCAAGGAAAGTGAGTTTTCTGACTTTTCCTCTGGTCCCTGGGCAGTTGTGGGTTCTCCTGCTCCCAGTAAGATCCCAGTGAAAAAGACCCACAAGGAAGCCGGAAGATATTCTCATGCAGTTTTTTCTGCAGTGAAGATTTTTTTCACTGTTGAAGACAATGGTGGTTCCTGGTACGTTCCAGCCTACGAAATCCGTCAGTCTGCAAATGCCGCTAAAGATGCTGTGAATTTTGGCATGTGGGAGTCTTTTCACTCAGTCACTGAGATACGTCTGGCTCCAGACGTGGCAGGAACACTGGCGCAGGGCTGGGCTGCCAGAGCAGCCATACCCTCAGGCTGGCATTTCTAATCTCTGCACTTCATTTTCCCACCTGTAAAAGGGGGAGAGGACATTTCCAAACTTGCACATGAACAGCTTCACAGGAGCTCACACAAGTATACCTTTTTTCAGTTTTTTTTTTTATTTTTGCTTTTACCTTTGCTTTTGCTGGGTGTCATTGCAGATAAAAACTTATGTCGCAGCAGAAAAATGTCTACAAAGTTAAATATTCTGAATAACATTACATATTCTACTAAAACTCTTGCCAGAGACATTTCTGAGTTTCAATGGCAGCTTGTAGCACATTGTACCTTGCTGCCCTGTTGATCCCTGAAATACAGACTAATTCCCCATGAAATTAACTGTTTATACACACCTAAGTTGTGTCCTCGTGCTTTGGCTTGGATAAACATTGGCCAAAGTGGTTTATACACTAAAGTTGTTTTCCTTCTGGAAGACGATCCCTAAAGTAACTTCAATCAAAAGACGTGCAAAGATGAATGATGATTTTCTTCTTCCAAAGGTCTTTCAAGAGATCAGCTTAAGGTACCATTCTTCACTTGTGCTCAATTGTTCTATGAATGAATCACTTGTTTCTTGCTCTTAATTACAATTTTTATTAGTCAAACTTTTTTTTTTTTTTAAATATCACACCTCAAGATGAGGACACTGCCAGTCATTTTTATTAACTAGATAAACACAATGTTTTATTTTAAGATTATGCAGATTAATTGCAGGATAGATGAGACAAGTGCTAATGACAACCAAATGGTGACGGTAAAATCAGTTTGTTCACGTGCAAGTCTATGAACTCTTATCCTTTCAGTGTTTGGATGTGGCTCAGTGTTAAAACCTTGTCCTTCCAAGCACATCTCATTTCTCACCCCTCAGCCCCTGGGACTTGTCCCTGCAGGTTAAGATGTAAAGCCCTGACCAGCCGGAGTGAGCTCCATCCTGGTCACATTTCTCACTTAATTCGCTGCTAGTTCTGTGTGGGAAAAAACAGTGAAGGCAATAGAAAGTGAGGTTCCCAACCAGGCAAATTGGCTGGAGGAAAGGGAGTGAGAGGGCTCTCTCTTACACTTTTTTCTCTCTTCCCAAGGCCTCTTGAAGAGGTTATCCTAACTATAAAGTTCAGCATGGCCAACGCAATGAGACAGCCGTCTCCCCACTGTTACTTTTGGCTGCTTTTCACTGCACTCCTCCAGTCTCTCTGCGTAGCAGGTCCAGTGGGGCAGACACATATCTGCTACCCTGCCTATTCGTCTTTACCTGTCCTAGCTTCATCCAGGAGGTGAAGAACATAATTTTCTCAGGCCAGTTGTCTCCATTTCTGAGCCCATGGTTGGTGGCTTCTCAGCCTTACTTACCAGGGGCAGAGAAGCAAACGTTAAGCATGATTTCAGACTCTATTATGTCCCTGTAAATGTGAATTGGGTTATTGCAAAACTTGTCTCCTCTTATGCTCGCTTATAAAATCTTGAAAACTAAATCAAAATAAATCAAAATAACCACTAAGAGTAAAAACACAACAGGAACTTGGCTTAGAAAAATGGAAGCAAAACGAGATGATCAGATAAATGCAAGCTAGCAGGAGCAGAAAGAGAAAAAATCATTTGTTTTACCGAATGAGGAATGCAATATTGGGAACCACTTTCAACTGTAAGAGTGCCAATACCATGCATGAAACATTGGGCTGGTGAAACTGCCCAGTTTACAGAGGGTTGAGCTTATCTTTCCCTTTAAGGATGGATTCCTGGGATTTCAATGGCTGATGTGAAAGAAGATCCTATTTCTTTAGAGAAAGTCACCAAATGCTTCGAAAAGGGGATGTGGCATATCTTCTGAATCACGAAGGAGAAAAAGATTTCCTGCCCCAGTCTGGTGGTACATCCCTTTTATCACTCAGATGATACAGAGATCAGAATTGAAAGCAGCCAGAGACAACATAGCACATTTTCTCTCTGTACCAAAACCATGGGTGGATTCTGTGTGAGGCAACATAAAAGTAGGCTGTATTTGGCATGATACATTTTATCACTTCCGTGAGTTAGTATACGATTTATAGATGACAGAATTCCTACCTATCATCTGCCCCTTTTCAGGTAATTCTGACTTTTTTCTCAGAAAACATCTAAAAGTATGTAAATTTTTGCAGAAAGTATTCCAAACCTTACGAATTTGGAAATATCAGCCAGACCTTATCACAGTCATTTGATAATGTAGAACTAATTTTCACAGTAGTTCAATGTTACAATAGAAAATCTACATATATATAATGTTACAATATAAAATATACGTATATACGTATAGTACAAATTTGTAAAATATGTATAATGTAACAACTGAAATAATATGTCCTATCTCAGTTTGGAGTTGTTCAAAAGTTTTTTTGAGATTTTTGAAAAGCTTCATGTCTAAGTACACATGGTCCTATGAAATAGTTTCCATTTCACTAGAACATAATTGTTCTATGGAAAGCTTTCTGCTGAGATATTTTCCCAGTTTACCCTATCACTTTGAGTCACAGAATAATTCAGGACTGGAGGGAGCTCTGGGGGTCATCTAGTCCATCCTTCTGCCTAAACCGGGGCTAACTTCAAAGTTCAATCAGATTATTCAGGGCCTTAACTCAATCAAATTTGTAAAATCTGCAAGGTTGCCTCTCTGGGAAACCTGCTCCAATGCTCATAGTGAAGAGCTTTTCCTTATAAGCGTTTGAAATTTTCCTTGCTCTTACCTGTGACCAATGCCTCTTGTCCTTTCACACTGTATCTCCAAGACGAACCTGGCTCTAACTTCTCTTTATGCCATAGCAGGTAGCTGAAGACAGCAATTAGGTCCCCCTGAGCCTTTGCTTCCACAGGATAAACATACCCAGCTCCCTCAGCATCTCCTTATCGTTGGGTTGTGTTCAACCTCTTGTCCAGCAGGTTCTGGTTTTCCACAAAACTGGTGCCAGGCCCTGCAGCTGTGTTACTGCACCAGGATGCAGGATGCCTCATTTCTCTGCAGGTCTTCATTGAACTTTGTGAGGTTCCTCTTAGCCCATGTTAGCCCATTCCTCCACCATCTCAAGATCTTGCTTGAGATGGCCTGGAATGGTCTGGAATGGTACGACAGTCCCCAGCATTTCTGTCCAACACATCACACTACTTAGATATCAAATCCCCCGTGACTATGAAAGGCATTCTGACCTCCAGTGATCGTCAGCATGCTTCGTCTGCGAAAAAGTATTGAGCATCATGCATTGAACATCACGCTTTTTTGTTTCCTCCTAATGAAACACAACCACGCCTGCATGTACTCGCGAATGCACGTGCCCTGTGACTGTTTTCAGGCATCCAGAAGCTTGGGTGTCTTCCCAAAGTCAAAGCAGAAAAAGTGCTTATCATCAGCCCAGAAGCCAGAACTGCTTAAGGTGATGGTGCTGACAGGTGTTCTGTTCTCCCTTGTTCTTTTTATGAATTCTGGATTTTAAGATTTAGGGCTGATTTAAGTGCAGAATCCTGTCTTTTTTCCTTTCCTTTTCTTTTTTTTTTTTTTTTAAATGAGAGAAATGCTCTAATATCTCTTTCAGCACTAACACTTCCATTAATCTCAAAGAGCAGAAGCTGACTTTCTTATTATCTTTCATTTGCCATTTATTACAATGGGAAGAAACCCACTTAACTGATATACCACCTAGTGAGTGAGCAAGGAGGTTATAGAAAGGTAAGCAGTAGTAATAACAGTTGTAATGGTAGCAATCAGAAGCCAATAAAACACATCTGATGCTGACCTCAATTAACACCGACATGCACTCTCATTTTAGCAGTAATATCAAGTGACTGGTACAACATAGTTAAAGCCCAGAGCTCTGTTTTCAAGGGATGCTGGTGACAGTTCTGTTTGCAAAACAAACAATTAGAGGCCACAAATCAGGATACCGAGTTGAAATGTGGTCTCCTGAGGACCTCGCGATCCTGAGCTTGAGCTCTCAGATAAACACAGTGCTGCTACAGAGAGAGTCACGTTGCTTTTCTCATTCCAGATGATAAACAGGTGTAACCTGCAATTTTAAAATCCTGCCAGGAGCGGAGCAAACATCCGCAGCTGGGATGACACAGGCCCTCTTCCAGTTTATAAAGGCAGATAATATAAGATGCTCACTGAGTAGCAGGCTTAACCTTTGAGGTTAGAAAGTTCAAACCAATTTGTTGAGAAAAGCTAAAGGCTTATATTAACAAGTCTCAGGAAGGGTCCGGGCAAGGAGAGGGGCCTGGACTAACAGTGATATGGGAACTCCTACAGTCAAGAGCAATATTCATGGTGGGTAACTCAGGCTGCGCCTACATTAGCATTTTTGTTCCTTTTTGAAGGAACATTTTGGAAGCCAATCTCTCATTTTCCCCACAAGTGAATACTTTGGTTGTGTTGGGGCACTATCGCTCTGTGCAAACTGATGGAGCCAGACTCTTTTCAGTGGTTCCCAATGACAGGACGAGGGGCAATGGGCACAAGTTGGAACATAGGAAGTTCTGTTCAAATACACGGAAAAACTTCTTTACAGTTCAGGTGACAGAGCAGTGGCACAGGCTGCCCAGGGAGGTGGTGGAGTCCCCTTCTCTGGAGATTTTCAAGACCCGCCTGGATGCAGTCCTGAGTAATGTGCTCTGGGCAATCCTGCTTTGGCAGGGGAGTGGGACTAGATGATCTCTAGAGGTCCCTTCCAACTCTGAAAATTCCGTGATTCCATGAAACTGAGGTCCCTTCAGACGACACTGGACAGAAAGGTGAGCTCTCAAAACACAACTGACGTGTCTCAGCCACTAATCGGCATTCAGACTATGAGACCAGACTAGAAATAGTTCAAAGCAACCTCCTCTCCCCTGACACACTGAGTCCTTGGCATCAACTGATTTGCTCTACAGAGCTGCATTCATGCTAATGCAGAGATAGCCTCATAGACAACAAATATAGAGAACCTGAATGTTTGCCAAATAAAAGATGTTCACACCAACAGACCAGATGCGCTGCATCTGAAGGTGCTGAGACAACTGACTGCTGTCATTGCAAGGTCTATCATCTTTGAAAAGTCACGGAAATTGGGAGAGGCCTCTCTCTAATGACTGGAGAAAAGCAAATGCTACATACAGCTTCAAAAAAGGCCAAAAGGACAATCCAGGGAACTGCAGACTGGTCAGTCTCACTTTGATCCCTCGGAAAATCTTGAAGCAAGTCGTCTTGGAAGATATTCCTGGGTATATAAGGGAATGAAGGTGACTGAAAACAGTCAGCATGGATTTACCTATGGTAAGTCATGTCTGACCAACTTGATTGTCATCTGTGATAAAATAATTGGATTTGTGGATGAAACGAGAGCCGTGGATGTCACTTACCTTGACTTTAGTGAGGCTTTTGAGACTGCTGCTCACAACATTCTTGTATCTCAAGTGAGGACATTACAGTCTGGGTGGGTGGATAACAAGATGTCTAAAAAGTGGTTTGATAACCAAGCTTATGGGTTTAATGGGTCACCCTCCACCTAGAGGCTGGTAACAAGTGGGGTACCACAGGGGTCTATCTTGGACCCTCTTGTGTTTAACCATTTTATCAATGACCCGAAGGAGTGGTGAAGTGCACTTTCATCTGATCTCAGAGCTGATCCTGCTTCAGCGGGATGCCGGAGACCTTCTGCAGTCCCTTCTAACCTGAGTTACCCCATGATCCTGTGAGAAGGCATCAAACACAGTCCATGCTGTTCCTTCAGAGGATATTAACATTTTAAATGCAGTATGCATCAGTATTCTTTGCACTTCATCACAGCGCCTGCTGCAGGTAGTTTCCCTTTTTCTTTTTCCATGCCATGGGTTTGCTAATCGCAGAAGACCACGATGGGTCAAGCAGCTCTGTTGCTCACAGATCACATGCTGAAGCTGTGATTTCATTTTCTCTCCGTTCTTACTCAGGCAATGAATTTCAGTGTTCAGCTCTTACTTCATATATTCCAGCTGTCAATATGGTTTCGAGTCAGTACAAGGTTTTCCACTCAAAGAGTTAAAAAGAGGAGAAATATTCCACCACTAATGAGTCAAACGCTATAGCTGAAAAGGGGCTGCGTGTCCTGAAATAGACGGGAGAGGATCAGCGCTGTAACTAAGTTTCCGTGTGAACCTCTGACTTTTATAAATACCAGAGACTCTTTCCTTTCAGATCCCAAGTTTACCTTCCTCATCTGGCTTGTTGCTTCCTTTAGCTGCGCTGGGAGGGGACTGCTGTTTTGTAGGGAGAAGCCTGGGTTATTGTTGTCTAATTTGCCGTGTTGTTTTTTTCCACAGATACTGTCCCATGGGCTTCAGAAACTGTGAGACCAGCGAAAGGTGATTTTTCTATGCACAGCGTGTGAGATCTTGCAGCGACATAGCAACAAGTAAAATCTTGGCTGGATTAAAACCAAAGGTGAAACACTCCCAAATTTCAATAAGGACAGAGTTTCACCCAGTTCTTTTTACAGGAGGATGTTCCTCAGAGGGAAAAGGCTTGTATAAGGGCAAAAATCCAGTGAACTTCGGATGAAACTCTTAAGTTTTCTCTGAACTCTCTAAAAAAAAAGGGTATTCAATGGTTGTAGCACGTTGTGTATGGCATTTAACTTTTTGCATAACATCACTCTGATGGTTCTTGCAGACCTCAGGCAGGAAATCACTCTAATGTAATCACATCGTCTGTCTGTCCTCCTTTCCTGCCCCCTGCAGTGACTTTTTAATCCACTGACCATTTTAATCCATTAGTTTTCCATTTTATTCTTTTATATATACTCCAGTGCCGGTGAAAGCCTTCAAATGGAGTTTGTGACTTAGCAGGCACTAAGAAATCTGACCACCAGCCCAGGAGCTGCAGCTGGTTCAGCTGTGCTGGTTCCAGGCTCGGAGGGCAGACGAGGAGCCGTTCCTGCTGAGGGATTTCCCATACCTGCCGCCCCCGGCTCCATCCACCCACAAGGACCCACAGCTCCCAGCTCCCACCACAGATTTTGGAGGAAAAACAAATTTCCTCCATATTTGCTAGAGGAAAAAAATTGAGCCAGCAAGTTTGGGGTGGAGAAAAGCAAATTTTGTGCACAGGTTGACAAGATTCCTGGGAAAGACCATGGAGTTGTAGCAAAACAGATTGTGCTCTGAGTGCATTAAGGGGGAGTGATGAGGTTGTGTCAATGGGGGTTTGACTCAGTTTCTCTCTGCATTTCTGCAAACAGACCTGTCTGCTTTCCCCTTTTACTCCAATCTCGGGTAACACTAACATATTCTTCCTCTAACGAGTTTTGTTTTATTTTAAAATGCCCTTATCTGGGGAGGGCTGAGTTTAGAGAAATCCAGCTGTAAATTGAGTTTTCCCTACTGCTTTCCTAGCAGAACAGTAAACACTGGTTCCCAGGGGCTGATTAGCTCCTGCTTTGACAATGACAATCACAGCCTTACTGGCATCTCCATCTATCCCCAGCAATAGTTCAGGAAACCTAGAGCAAGTTTACACAGCCTTACTCTAAAGACAGAGGGGAGGATGACCGAAATGTTAAGGTATCAGTGTGCACGTGAAGCAAGGGAATAAGACGGCAAGAAAAAAAAAAACCACCACTTTTTGAATATTTAACACCTAAGGGCTTATCTTCAATTCTTAAGGTAGAGTCTTTTTAAAGGGGTAGCCAAGTAAGTTATTTCTGAAATTTCCCGGGCCCCCACCCCAGACTTATAGCAATATTTGCAGAAGAAACTTGTTTACAAGCTCATATCATATCTCTCACATGGGAGAAGGCTTAAAGCGAGACAGCGGGTTGCTGGAAAGGCACACAGATAGTGAGGCGTAAGCTGAAACGGGGAGCTGGACTTTCTGGAGTGCACCTTGATCAGGCTGTCTGCTCCGTTTCTTCAGCCTTATGGGAAAGGCTTGGAAGCAGTCAGACAGGTTAACCGCTGTGTTATAGTCCTGTGAAGGTCTCTTACACATACGCATCGCGCGTGGCTTGTACAACCCCTGGGTGCAGATGTCTCACCTACGTGCTGTGCATGGGCCGACAGAGCTGTAACAGCACCGCCAGGTGTTTGCTGTATACCAAGCTTCAAATCTCATGGGGCTTTTTTGCTTGAGCTCATATTCTGGGCAGTTACTCATCTGCAGAGAAGCTGTGGATGTGCGAGTCCCAGCAGCTTCGGGACTGAGCTCACTGTATCTAGCTACCTTTTGTCACTGGCCATTTTTCCCAAAGACAAAATATCTGAGTACCTCTTAAAGGTCAGGCAAGGCAACATGCAAAGACACTAAAGTAAACCATGTTTACGTCTCACGGCCTTTCAGCAGTTGTTTAGCACTTCCACGCTTTGGCCTCCAGGAAATTTTTCCTTATGAAATTACCAACTGTACGTGCTTCCAAATGATGCCAATGAAGTTTCCCTCTCTGTGCATTGCTGAGCACGGTCTGATGCAGCGTTCAGTGAACTTTGAGCTAGAAGCATGGAGTGGTAAGAAAAATGCAATTTAGTTTTTCCTTTATTAATTACCACTTTACATTTACCTTCTGTTTTTCTCTGTCTTAAAAAAAAGAGTAAACAGGTTGACTTCTTTGCCAAGATTGTGTGGAAATACAGGATATATATATTTAGCGCTAGTCAATCTGTTGAGAATGAGTAGGAAACCCATCAGTTCCTGAGGCTGTAGTAGATTTCCTCTGCACAACTTGTGAGCGGCCCACTGGAGCTGAGGATATTCTGACTGTGTACTTGAAATGTCAGGAATGCATTGTTTACTTGCAGCCAAAAGGCTGAAAATCAGGGCCTAAAGTCTCTCACCCGGAGGTTGCACCGCTCTTCGACAAGGTGCTGACACGAGGCATGAGCCGTGCAGCTGGTACCCAGCGGTGCTGAGGCATCGTTGCAATCAGACCGCAGGCTGCAGTCGCTCACACAAGCTACGGCGTCTCATCCACTGGCCCTTCCTTCTCTCTTTGGAGCCACGCTCGTTTGCCGAGGGCTCGGGACCGCTTAGAGCAATTTTAGCAGAATTCCCTTTACGAACCTACACGGTGCTCAGGGCAGAGCAGTTTAAGCACGGCTTGAAAAACACACACTTGCAGTCTTTTATGTGCAGCCTGAAAACTGTAACTCTTGCAGAGAATTACTGTGTCAGAGCAGTGTTTTAGTTAAGAGTAAAAGCTTATAAGTTAACATAAAAACTTCAGGGGGGTGTCATACCGCAGTATACTAAAGCACCCTTCTAGGAGTTTGGCAGTCGAGAGTGGAAGCCTAAGGAAGAGTAAAAGAGCAGGGTAAGAACATAGAAAACTTCTCCCAAATATCCTATCTCAGTTTCCCACAATTTGCTGCTCAGAGATTGCTTGAACTTGTGATAGCATCCTTGTATTTAGGACCTCAGAATGTTTTCTTCTTCCAGTAATTTGCTCCACAGTTTTGTGAACTGATGTAAATATTAGCAACCTGTGGAAAAGAATTTCACATGAGCACAGATGAAAACTATATTCTTGTGTTAGTTTTGAACCTGTCCCCTGTTACTCTCAGCTGATGCTCGCTTGTTCTTGTGCTGGAAGAGACAGAAAACAGCTTTTCCCTACAACTCTTCCCCTTCTGTGTGATACACACAATTCATGTAAGGAGCTAGTGAAGTATTACCATTCTTCTCTAACACAAATAAAAGAAATGCAGAGAACTGTTTTCCTGAGGACTGCAGGAATATCTCCAAGTTCACCCGAAATCCTTTCAGCTAGTGAAGAAGCTAAACCAGTATATAATGGACAGGGAAAGATGCCTTTCTTGCCATTCTGAAAAATACTCCAGATGGAGGAGTGGGTGGGTTGAAGGAGGATGGAGCCAGACTCTTTCAGTGGTTCCCAATGACAGGACGAGGGGCAATGGGCACAAGTTGGAACATAGGAAGTTCTGTTCAAATATACAGAAAAACTTCTTTACGGTTCGGGTGACAGAACAGTGGCACAGGCTGCCCAGGGAGGTGGTGGAGTCCCCTTCTCTGGAGATTTTCAAGACCCGCCTGGATGCAGTCCTGAGTAATGTGCTCTGGGCAATCCTGCTTTGGCAGGGCAGTTGGACTAGATGATCTCTAGAGGTCCCTTCCAACTCTGAAAACTCCGTGATTCTGTGATTCCGTGATTCCCCTTTTGCTGCTGTGCTGATACCTGCTTAGAGCCGCGCAGACGCACCGTGGTGCTGCTGGAAAAGGCCACAACGGCGTTAGTTTCCCAGGCGGTGTTAGCTGGGGGAAGGAACGAAGCTGTCCCTCTCTACCGCTGCCAGCGCCCACCGCTTTCCCTCCTGTGGCTGCCACGTCCCTTTGTAGCTGTGGGGGCTTGGCAAACTGTGTCCTGGCACTTATCTGAGTTCAAAGCAACTTGAGAAAACCAACAAACCAAACAAAAAAACCCACCCCAATTTGTTTTCAGTCAGCTCTGTCCTTTGACTGGATTCCCTCTGTGGTCAGGCAGCTGCTTTGCTGGCACAAAAAAAAAAAAAAACAGGCAGCATGGGATAAGGGTTAAGCCTGAGGAAAGGTAGGGCAGTTTCTTCTGGTGATTTTGCCACCTTATGTCAGAGTAAGTGTCAGAGAAACGCTGGGATGAGCTATACTGAAAGTAGAGACACTGCAAGTACAGCTCCTGAAACAAAAGCTGCCTGAGATGCACCTTGGGGTTTTTACACAAAAGAAAGTCATCATATTTAAGCTCTGATCAGCTATCATATGCCCAGACCTAAGGGAATGCTCTTGAAAAAGAAAAAAAACCACCATACAATGAAAAATAAAAAACACTTCATCAATTCAGAGAAATCTGTCACAGACGCTTCCGTGGCAGACAGTTCTCCACCTTAGATCACCTTAGATCAGCGAATTTTTGCAACGGGTGACAGATAGGTTTATGGCATGGTGATTTGAATAAACATATTTATATCAATACAGCAATTTGCTTGAAAGCTACGTAGTGGTCAGGAATTTTAATTGAGTTTAGGGGTCAGAATGGAAGGAAGATGTTTAAACATACAGCAATGATTTCCTGTAGTCTACTTGTAAAACTGTCACCTGTATGCAAAGATCCAAGACCGAAGACAGATTTTGCAATCCTCTCTTCAGTGTCTAAGGCATCTATCTCATCATGCAAAGCCCAATTCCAGCAGAATTATAAAGATTCCTCCTTAAATTGACTTCAAAGCTGGTCCCATAACAGATTCAACAAACTGTATAGCCATTAAGGGGCTCTACATTATACAATATTGATTTCTCTAATATCCATATAATTATACTGAGATGCAAATTGCTAATAAAACTTAATAATCCTCCTGAAAAATTAGCGACATTAGCCTGAAAGCAGGCTTGAAATGCCTAAAGCCATTGTTTTGATAGCATTACCAAGCCATACGTTAATAATTGTATCGCTTTAGCTGCGTGCTCCCTGCTGGTTTAGTACTTAACTAAACTGTACTGTTAAATAGTTGTTGCCAGTTTAAGAAGTTTATCAGACAACATAAAGATGTCTTTGCGATTGTAATTTAAAACTACACATAAGTGCACCCAAAAAAAGTTCCACTTGTGAAGTTATCTCCTCAGGGCTCCGTTTATGGGTATTACCCAGAGTTTAAAGAGAGATTTTATACCCCCGAGTCTTAACTCGGTAAGTAACTGATAAGATAGGCCCTGCTTTCACTCTGTTCTGCTGGTTTGGGGTGGTAAATGTCCTCTCCGTGCCGCGTTTGAGCCGTACAGCCTCTGCTTCTGCATCTTATCCCCCCCCCCCCGCCCGCCACCTTTCCCGCAGCCAGCCAGGAGCCAGCCCAAACAGCCTGGGAACGGGGCGGCGCGGCGCGCACGGGGACACAAGTCCAGCCCAACCCTTGGAAACATCTCACTGGCCAAAAATAGCAACCCTGAGAAGATGCCAGCGAAGTCGGGTCTTGACACGGACCAACGTTTGCCGATGCTGCGGTACATCCGTCACGCGAAGGGGTTGACACAGCGCCGTCCTCCGCCGGCTGTCCCACACCCTCCTTCCTCCCGACGGAAGCCGGGTATCTTGCGGAGACCTGCTCGGGAACCGCGCCAGGCAGAGGTCACCTTCTCACCAAGGGGCCCTGTTTACAGCTTTGGGGAGGTGCACATGGATTTTGCTATGGGCTAGGGATATTCTGGCTCGAAAGGGAATGAGTGAGGGGATAGCTGTCCATAAAATCCTAAAGAAAATGAGTAGGGAATACTTGGTCAGTGTACTGGAAAACAGCTGGGGCCATCAAGTGAAAGCCTGCGTGCAGGAGTCCTTGCTGCAGGATGTCGCAGGTGCTCGGGGTTTTACAGGGGTTCAAAAACCAAGTGGAAAGTCCATCAAAGGATATTAAACATAAGGGTCCATTGCTGGTTCAAACTCATTGCCCGCCTGATCAGCTCTTAAAACCTGGCCCGAACGTGGTGAACAGAGTAATAACCAGTGCACCCTGCAAGTCTGCAACTGAAGCCCTAGAAAACATTCGGGATAAAGGGGCCTTGCTCCCACAAGGACTATGCACTGCAAAGCAACCTCCCAATGACCAGCAGCAAGCAACGCTGCTCTTCCAGCCCTACGGAGCAACCTGATGGTCTCTAACAAGCAAAACCCCGTTGCTCTTCCTGGGTTCCCGGTGCTAAAGTCCATCTCTCCAGTATAAGCACCTATGCGTATGTGAAAAGGACATACACAATTATTAAAACTTTCTTTCAGCCTTTTCCTCCTCTCCCCGGCTCTATGGCAGCGCAGCACTGCTGGGTCCAGGCTGAGGGTCAGTCCCAAACCCAAGGCCACAGCTGCCCGCAGGTCCCCATCAGCTGCGGGGTTAAACAGCGTCCATAGAGCCGGGGTCTGGTACACCGGGAACGAGCGGTGGAAAACAAACTGTGATCATCTCCAGCCTCAACCAGGTCTGGGAAGAGATTGTGGGAATGACATTCTGAAACCAGAGAAATGAAACATCACAGATAATCTTTGCCACCGCGGTGCATGACAGGGGTATAACCATGGGTTACTGCAGTCCACCAAGAAGCAGAAGAAACTCCAGTAGCCAAACACGACTAGCATCCCTGTGGTTATTCCTGGATGGGGATGCCCTGCAGCTGAAGGTGTGACTGTGGAACGTGCAGAGGTGTACCCTGTGGCCGTCTTTCTGCTGGTGAGCCTGGTGCCAGCAGCACAGGCTTTGCTGTGTGCCCCACCATCGATGGGTGACGCTGTGCCAAGCAGAAGCCCAGGCTGCTGAACCCTCGCTGGTACTGCTGCTCAGCCCGGCAGGACGAAAACTACCTTGTGTCTATCTACAACGTGACGCAATCATGCTTGTGGCTGTGGTGTGAAAACAGACCGAGAGAAATAAAACTAAAAGGAGCTATGTTTCCACTCGCTTTTGAGAAACCGTTGCTAATTGTGCCTCTCAGCATGACTATCCTGAAAGAGAGAGCAACACGGAGTCCAGGGAAACAGCTCTGTGAGATGCTGAACAGCTTCAGCTCCCCCTGGAAAACAGAATTAAACCTCAGTTCGTATATTCCACTGCTGGCACAAGCCTTTTTTGGCCAAGACTCAGGAAACCACATTGCTCTGCCATTTTTCCTGGCACCAGAGATCGTGTCTGGTGCTAGAGATGGACCTGGAAATTGAATTCATTTATTCTGCCCCCAAACTTACAGAGCAGCCATCATTCATCATCACGTGTCATCCTAACAAGCTGCAAGGCAGAGATACTTCACGTTTGGACCAACTGGTGGCAGTCGGTGAATAACATCTAGGTAACCAGAACACCCTTCATCATGAACCTGATACGTTTAACAGCTAATTAAATCTGTGTAGGGATTAGGCTTTACATCGTATAGTTTTATGGCAACAAAACCTGAGCTTCCTAAGATTACATTGACCAGCTCCTTATCTCTGATGCCGAGATGTTTATCAGCACCATATGGTACGAGCTCCTGCTATGTTTCCCAATGACCTTCTGGGGCTTAATCAGCCCGAATGTCAGGGGTTGAGGAGCTGAGGACATATATTATGACACAGAATGCAACGCTTAGCCAGGCAGAATGAAAATCCAGGGCTGAAGTCCAAAGAAAAGGGCTTTGTTGGTTAACTTCTGTCCCTAATAAATTTGTCAATTAGGAAGAACAAACGTTAACTTTGTTTTCCTTGCCCTTGCTGTTGCTTTGTGAGGTCCCATACTGCGAGGTAACACAGGGTGTGTACTCAAGTATCAGCAATGAGGGGAAACCTCAGATGATTCACGGTTTGGGAATGTTTCACATAAAAATAGCAAATTCCGGCTTTATATCTGGAGGCTATCCGTGCTACCCCAACTATGTTTTCCAGCCTTAGAACTGTCAGAAAGAGATGCAATTAGCAGGAAATTTTTGTCCCCAGTTTCAACAGCTCTGAGATTGTAGTCTTTTTTTAGTCACATGCTGCTTTTAGAATTAACAAGCACTCCGTCCTAAAAGTCCCCAGGCACGGTGCTTGGGGACGAGCCCATCAGAAGACAACATGGAGGATCATCATAGCACTCATGATGCTTGTATGAAATGCAGTTGCTTGTGATTGGAGACGCGTTAATAAGAAAAGTTTAGGCGAGGACTGGATTTGACAAGACATTTCCATGCAAAGAATGAGATGAATTTTACGGTATCTTTTGCAGGGAGAAGGACCTAGCTACCATGCTTGAATGTCCCTGCAATCTTCAGATGGTCTGTGTTTACACTGATAACAGCAAACATGAGCCATCTTCAAGCCCCAAAAACTGCCTGTTTCAGGCATGGCTCTGCTGCATTCCCCACATCCAAACCCACCAGCAATTACAGTTCCTTCTGGCAGTTCTTCTGAACAAGAGGAGTCAACCCCATCACCGCTCCTCCCCACTCCTACCCAGCTGCTCACCGTGATACGCTTGGATCCCTAATCTCACGAGTGTCCCCTCTGTTTGCAGCTCATTGGGCTCAGATCCAGGCTGGAATCTCCCATGCGTTTCAGGGATAAGGATGCTGATCCAAATGCTGCCACTTCGCTGCATGGCTGCAGAATGGAGATAAAGCCAGGACTGGTTTGTGAGGCATTTGCAAATCTGTGCGCTATATGTCTGTTGTTTCACTGAAAATATCCTTTTTGGTATTTAAAACAGCTACCAAGACAGATGTGGCCTGACTGGGGTTTAGCTGAACGTGCTGGATTCAGAATACAACAAAAAGTCCAGGTGTTTTAAAGGATGTAACGGCCGTGATCTAAGAAAAGAATTGTGTTACTGGATGCCAAATATGTGAACACATTTATAGAAATATTGCTTGCTCCTGAAACTGAATATATATATATTTTTTTTTAAAGAAGCTAATTTCCTTTCCTAAAGCAGGTGTGTACTAGTTCCCACATTTTCCAGGCATCTTTAAAATGATTTGTACCCACAAGAGAGTTTCATTGGCTGACGAGGATTATAAATGAGAAGCCATTAGCGGAAATGGCTATACTGCAACTTCATCAGTCTGCAGTGGACGGCTATTTTAGAGGTACTACAAGCACACAGGGAGGCATCTGCCTACGTGTATGTGGCACATATTGCGTGTCACAGCAAGCTGGAGAGAAAGCTACAAAATTTAGATGTCAAAATTGAATATCCCAAACCTTGGGGAGGTCCAGATCTAGGGCAGATGGACATCAATGACAGATCTCCATCTCCACCTCTGCGCCAAGACTCTCCAGCATGTGGCTCAGCTGGGTACCCATAACAATTCTGCCAGTGTCAGTATTTCATGTCCATTGTATAATAATACATAGAACACTTTCATTAAAGATATTGAAGAATATTGGGGACAGGGGACATTAAAGAATGTGGCATTGCCTGTTGAGCATACTCTACTGGCTAGACTCTTGCCTGGGAAGCAAGATAAGTGTCAAATATATACATGAAAATACAAGTCCTTCCTGGAAGCCCTTACAGCAGATTTAGGAAGCCTCTCCCTTATTTTTCTGCCTGACCTCCCAGCTCCTGCTTTCCTGGCTGTAAAATGCTTTAGATTCAGGGAGAGGAATGGAGAAACATTTGAAGCTTGACATCCCACAGCCTTGTAGTTGGGGCATGCACATAGTCTGTAGGAGGTATTAGTCCCATATTCAGCCTGAGACGAGTTTAGCAGTGAGATCTCCCACTTCCTAGGCAAGTGCTCTCATTACCCAGTAGCCTACACAGGTCTCATTTCAAACTGTAATAAAGAGCAGTTGAAATAAAGTCTGTAGTTGTGGTTTAACTTCCCTGGCACTTTTTTTAGCATCAGCTGTTCTGATTCTTTGAGTCGTGATAGCCCAGCGGTGGCCAGCCTTGCACCCAGAACGAAGGCGTACGCAGTGCAGAAGAGAAAGTCAAAAAGTGGACAACAGAGTGAAAAGGTGGGAGCTTTAAGTACAGATTTAAAACAAAGGAAGACGCTGTTACACAAGAGCAGGAACAACATTTCAGCTATACGAAGTGAGACTGAAGAAACACGAGTGGGAAAAGATGAATAAAGCTTTGAGGGAAACTGCTACTCCCCCGGCAAAAGCCGCAATACAATGAGATCAACCATTCCCTAACTGAACATAATAAACTCTTTCAGAGCAGATTCAGTCTGTACACGCAGTCTGTTCCTCTGGCTGTTCCTCTAAAGGCACTTACTGCCAACTGCTAAAAATCACTGAGGTTTCTTTACTATAGGTACTCACAGAAATGCTCTCAGACCCATACAATGGTATAAATAACTAGATTCATTAATTGGCACTTGGAATAAGTAGAACTTGATAAACTTCCCTGTCAATAGACAGGACATAAGAACATACATGCAAGAAAAGCAAACAGATCCACTCATAGCCCCCACCTCTAAATTTCCAGTAAATTCAATATTACTTCACTTTCAATAAAGTGAAAAGATTTAGCTAATAAAAATTTTGTGAACCTCGTAATGCTACAGAACCCTGATACAAAATGTGAACAGTACAATATCCATTATATAATATATATATTTATATTTTAATATATTACATTTATTTCTACATAAAGAGGCTATAAATACTGTATATGCCTTATATTCGTGGTTCCCAGCATTTGACATTATAGTAAGTACAAACAAACAAAAAAACCATTATAAAAATACAAAAAAGGACTCAGTAGAAATAGCTTTACATTTCAAAATCTTGTAGCCTGCATTGTGTCTACCAATAGAGCTCTGGGACTACAAGAGCACAGGTAAGAAGTCGTCCAACAATTAGTCACAATCTCGCCTACTCAGAGAAGAGCAGAGGTGCCATGAAACCAGTCACGGATTCCCAAGACTACAGAAACCAAGATCTCTGCCGGCGCAGACAGACTCGGGGTTTGCAAAGTGAAGGAGTCAGACCTACATCTGAGGGAGGGAGGGGGGATGAGATGAGAAGGTAGGGTGCCCTTAGCACACCCCATCGGGACCACAGGGCTCCCTACAGTCCTAAGGTAGATTACATCGCCCTTTCTACCTGCTGTAGAGGCTGTCCCAGTGGGGATTCAAAGCTGGGACGGGATTTCTGCAGCCGTTTCAGGCTAGCTCAGAAGCAGGTAGGTGCCTGGCATGGACCATGGGTGCCAGGGAGGACGGGGAGCAGAGCCACCCTGAAGCCAACCCCGGAGGGGATGGCTGTCCCCGGCACCCACGTCCCATCACTCGGCTCAGTGCTCTGCCTCCTCCCTCCTATCCCACCTCACCGCGCAGGTCTTCCAGGGAAATGCAGCTCAGGAGCTCTGGTACAGCAACTTTTTTTTTCCCTCCACCGAGAACAGAGACCATCACCCCCGCCTATATTTAGCCCAACCTATGTTTAGTCTCAGGCGGTCGGTGAGTGCCGCAGCCTTGAGCTGGAGGTTCCTTTTTTTGTTTGTGGAGGTGCAAGCGAGGGATAACTCTGAGAAACAAGAAGCCAGTGCCGTGCTGTTTCCTTCCTGGAGTCCAGCCGCAAGGGGAAAAACAAAACCAAAAAAAAAACCAACCCCAACCAACGAGCAGGGCTGTGCCGTGATTTCGTACAACTAGGAACAGTTAAGTTGAACGCTGCGCTGCTGCCTGCGTCGGGCAGACGCTCGGCGTGTCACCGAGGTCCCAAAGGCCACCACGCTGCCTCTGCCATCAGGTTGGCACAGCACCCACCAGCGCCTCTCGAGGAAAGCAGCCCGGCACGGTGCAGTTTTGCTGCCAGATGCTTCCGCATCCTCTTCAGAGAGAAACAAACGTCTTGTCTTAGTCTCACGGACGTGGTCTTTCTACGCATCAAACCCCAATACCACCAGCCCAGGCAAGGAAGGCACATCCCGGGGCGACCCGGAGCCGCCGGCTTCGCCCTAGAGCGGCGGGGAGGCGAGCGGCGCGGTGCTGTCATAGGCGAGCGGGTGAGCGCGGCAGAGCTGGGGCGAAGCCTCCCGGGCGCACAAGAGTTCAGTCTCCTCGCTGGAGTAGATGGTGGTGTCCATGTCGTCCGAGTGGTACCCGGACTGGTACCCGCTCGTCTGGTTGGAGGTTTCGGACATGACGGACTCGTTACTCTTGCTGGGCACCAGCGTGCTGCGGAAAACAAGCAGAAACGGGACTGAGCGAGCTGTGGGGACCGTCTTCTGGAGGGCAGGTGGGCGATTCCTGCCGGCAGCTGCTTTCCATCGCAGCAGCAACCCAAGCGAAGTGCTGCATTTAGCAAAACTGGCTTCAAGCCTTTTCAAACATGCATTTGATCATAAGGCGAGGCCTTTTTATACACCCTAACTTCACTAACGCACAAAAAAGCTATTTAATTTTATGACAACCCAAGGAGTTAGATTGCGACCGCAGGTGAAATGGAGAGAAAACTTTGAGACGCTTCACACATTTTGGCCGTGGCGCAATCGTAAGTGCAGTATACCTTTGTTTGCACTGAAGCTGTCCTGGAAAAAAAAAAATAATTCCTGAGAAGCTTTCAGAAAGCATACGTGAGGTTTCAGGTCCATGAACGCCACTGTGCTTCCTGTGAACCGCACAATGAAACTCCTCGACAATGCTCTGAAAATACACCCAGGTACATCCTGAAAACTCAGGAGTCAGCTTTAGAAAAAAAGAAAGAAAAAGAAAAAGGGGAAAAAAAAAAAAGAGCTCTTTGTCATTGCAGATTGGCCTTCACAAATACGCTCAATTGTGTGCACCGGCTCAGTTCCTTCAAGAGGTGGTTGATGGTTTTGCAGCTGAGAAATACCAGTCCTTCGGCCGATGCTTCCAACAGCTGCGTTACCTCTCCTCTCCTGGTACCAAATGCAGATGACCAGGCATACACTGCACAATTTTAATTTGTGCTTTTAAAAATACAGTAAAAAAAAATTTTGTCTTCTAAAAAGTTTTACAAACCAATCAGTCTTCTGACATACTGCAAGCAAAAGGTCGTATTCAATCCTATGTGCAGCCTGAGCCTTACCTAAAGGGTATTTTCACTTGTTTATCGCTCTCTTCCAATGTCTTCAGCTCTTCAGAGGCAAGAACCATCCCACTATCTGTCTGGTTTTCCTGCAAAGGTGTTCGAAAAGCATTAAATGGAATGGGATTTAAAAAAAAAAATATGAAAAAAAGACATCAACAGAAGGAAAAGACATACAAACAACAGACAAACTCACCTCCTGAACAACTTTTACAGTGGTTACCAATGGGACATCTTCAAATGTTTTCACGCTCACAGGGCGGCTTTTTCTTTTGCTACCTTGTCGGTACTGACTGAAAAGAAAACAAAACAAAAGAAGTTTGGTGTCCACTATCCACAACTTGGCTGCAAACAGCGCAATGATATCAGAATCCTTTTATCTCCCTACAGAGAAGTTAATCCTTTTGTCAAAACATATTATGCAAACCTCAAAATATCCATTTATTGAAAAGGATGAACCGCCCGCAAAGTGGCATGTTTCTGACCTTCTGCTCCCGACAACCTTGATCTCTGAGCAAATTCTAAGAAATGGCTTTGAGAAAACAGCTCCTTTCCTCAGTTATACTGGAGGGCTTCGCTTCCTGCAAGCTTTGCTTAGAAGCATAATAAACAGAGGAGCCTGGAGCACAGACGTGTGTCTCTTCCTTTGGACCGCACTTCTGAGACCCCTGGCTGGACCTAGGACAACAACAGCAGACTCAGCAGACTGCCGCCCTCGAACCGTGGGGATCGGGACAGGGAGTGCTACATCTCCCTTGAAGGCTCTTCTCCAAAAGAAGCCCTCTGGTCAGGATGACATCCATAAAAAACACCGGACGAAAAAACATAAAATTGACTTTCACGGAGGTACTAATCCAGCAAACAAAACAGCTACCCGCAGCTTTCTGTCTAAGTGGATATGGAGTAAAATGGATGTTGTCCCAGTTAAACAGGAAAAATTTATGTTCCCAACAGCTAATGAAGAAAAAGCCATGGAGTTTCAAGAGAAGCCTGCACCCACCTGAAGCACAAAGCTAGAGGCAATTAAGAGCATCATTCATCCCATCTCCCCGCTTTGAGTCTGGCTGTGCTGAGCCCTGCCTGTCTCCAACAGACATCTATTTAAACTGGGGGGGGATTTTACACGTTCCCTGTGTAGGCTGCTCAGGTGCTCCATCACACTTTAGAATGTTTTTCCAATATTAAACCCAAGTATTTGCTGCAAATAAAATTTGTCCTATTGCTGGGATGCAGAATAATTAATGAATACCCTCTTTTGAGCAACTTTTCATATACTGAAAACTGTTACTCTGTTTGCTCTCCATTTTCTCTTCCTAGACTTAACAAAAACAGTTCTTTCAAGATCTCTACACTGACTATGTCTTCTGTTTCTGTTATTCTCCAGTGGTATCTAATCTACTTCCCACCCAACCCTGCCAGGACCAAAAGCATCTAATGGACAATCCAGCCCACTTACCCTCATGGACTATCTGACCTTGAATGATGAGAAGTTCATTTCAAAACTTTCCTTCTTAGTCTGAAAGCTCACTGTGTGCTTACATTTAATTGTCCACACAGGCACAGAACTGCGTGGCCAGGACTACAGTTACCAGGGTGGTGAGGACCGGGAATCCCAGCCCCATCATCTGAACAACTTCCCAGGTATGGCAGTCCTGCTTCTGCTCAGCCTGGAGAAGAGTCAGTCTATGTTTTCCACCTGGGCTACAATGAATGAGATCCTCCTGGTTAAGCCAAGCTCCTGTGCGAGCAGGACCAGAAATAGGGTGCAGGCAGCGAGGCCACTCGTGGAGTCTGGCTCCTGCCCGGTGGCAGTGAGGGCTCAGCTGCCGTACTGACAGTATTTCCTGGCACGTGTTTGCATTTTGTAATAGATTGTCCCATAAAAAAAAAAAAAGGCCAAAAAATGCCCCACATAAAATCAAAGTCCATCTCCCCTGCTAGCCACCGGACCAAATATTCTCCCTAAAAATGAAACTTAGATTGGTTTGACTTGTTTTGTTCTTGACGAATCCATTGCTGGCCATCTGCAGTTACTTCACTTTCCTGTAGGCATTTACAATTATTTATCTGATCATTTATTCTGGGATCATTCCTAAGATTCAAGTTAATCTGACTGAAGGGTTACTCCTTTTCTGTTCTTTCTAAAAACAGCCATTATCTTTACACTTCCTTAAATCTTCTTTACCTCACCTGACTGTTCTTAATGACAATCTTTCAAGATTCAGAAATTGCATATCTACTTCCTAAGCCAAATACAGCAGATGTTAGGAGGTCCTGCTGTTTTTAATTTACCTCAGCAACCTAAATATTCTTTAATATTCTCTGTGTTTTCCCTGTGCTTGATTTTCCTCTTCCAGCTTTGATTTAGAGATTGTATTTACCAGCCTCTCCTCATAGTTAGTACTTTTGTGAAGATTGAAAAAGACATCGCTGAACAGATCAATCTTTTCCATTACGTGTATAGCAAGATTCATGCCTACAAAACCATTTTCAGCTACCAGAACAGAAAAATAAAGCCCCTAAGCATGTCTTAAGCTCCCCACTTTGCCTCTCGTAGCATGGTTTTCACAAGTGCTTTCACAACCCTCTCACACTGTAAGACAAGAGACGAGAGGTTCAAAGTCTCTTTAAAAGGTTGATGGAGCGACTTTAATTCTGTTCATAACAGGAAGTGGGGACTGGGAAAAGCCATATAGGAAGTATTAGAAGTGGAAAATAGGTGTGATATTTCCAATGTTAAATCACGCTTTTGTGTCTTTTAAATATTTGCATTTTGGACCCACCGACTACATAAGCCCTGCCTAAGTGCAACAAGTACAAACTCCTGGCAGAAGTCACCTCTGCCACAACACCCAACAGCACCTACCACTACTTGACCACCGTGGGTGCCCCAGCAGCCTACCAGAAGCAAGCCATGGACAAAATCCACTGACAACACTATTTAGGTTGCATTCCCCTTGGCTACCAATTCCTTACCTATTTACCAACATTTCACTTTAGGAGGGGAAATGCCAGAGGGGTTATTAATGATAGATCTATTACCGTTAATATCTTAGGGAGCTGCAATACAAGACCACGAACACAACTGAATTGGATCGGTGAAACTTTGTATTTGTTCTGGTTCTTAAAAACCAAATAAAAAATACTCATGCAGGTTTTTTTTTTTTTTTAATAAGAATACCAAATCTTGAAAGGGTAGCAAAAAAAAATATAAACCATTAGCATTTAGGTAGGTAAGAAACGAGTTTTTGCCTACAAACCCACTACAGATTCTTTCTTATCCCTATGGAGGAGGTTAAATATGGACCAGGCAGCTGAAGTCTCTTCCTTTCATTTTCCCTGCCCCCCGCATGAACAAAACCTGCCCAGAGGCCCCAGTAGGATGTCCACCATATAAAATACCTAATTCCTGCTGTGTTGTCATAATGGAATTTAGGATCACAGACTTCCTCTTCCTCCCTACAGGAAGCAGGTGAAGTTGGGAGAGAGAGACCCGAATCCTCTTCCATATTCAGCGATACTGACAAAGGAAGGACAACGTAGTCTTTACCATCCTGTGGAATGCAGTGAAAAAATACAAAAATTAAATAGGCTACAGAGATACACAGACATAAACAGCCACACACACGTACGTGGAGAATGCATCAGTCCAACAGAGCTACCTCGGTTGTTTTATTAAACTATGAACATTACACCACTTTTGCAGGACCAGCTACGTTAAAAGAAGGAAACTTAATAAGAACCACTTCCAAGTAGTTTTAGCTAAAAAATTGAAATTTTTATATGATGTATTGTAACATAATGTATAAATGGAACTCTTTATTGATGTCTTTGAAACAAAGAATGTAGTTTTTAGCAATGTTTGAATCCCAATGACACAAAGAACACGAACCTGAGGAAAAACATAACTTTAAAGTGAAATTGAGACTGAATTAAACTACAGCATATTAATCAGAAAGACTAAATTAAGTATAAGAAGTAAATGAAAAAAGAATAAAGTGGAGATAGCAAAAAAGAAAATTTTCTATCAATACTTTGGCATCTAATTTGATGTGAATAACAAGGATGCAATTTTAAAAAATTTCTTCTACTTGTTTACATTTCTGCTCTAAAGTACAAAGAGAAAAATGGATTATGCATCCTTCAGTATTGCATACCTATTTATAGTCCCATAAGAAATCCTTTAGTAGATTCCACCTTTTCTCTAATTTTTTTTGCACCTATCCCTTTTGGATTACAATATAACACATGCATAATTAGCTATTAGTTATCAGACAGTAAATCATGTCTCTTTTTTATAGTCACAATACACTACAGTTCATGACAAGAGGGTCTAAATCATTAGCAATCCAACCATATTAGGTTATGGGCAAATATACACAAAGTATGTTCTGAACATACAAGGAAACCCTTTTTCACTATGAGGGTGACCGAGCACTTGCACAATTTGCCCAGAGAGGTTGTGGAGTCTCCATCCTTGGAGATATTCAAAAGCTGTCTGGACATAGTCCTGGGCAACTGGCTCTAGGTGGCCCTGCTTGAGCAGTGGCGTTGGACCGGATGACCTCCAGAGGTCCCTTCCAACCTCAGCCAGTCTGTGATTCTGTGATACATAAGACTTGAGCTGCTCTGTAGGAAAGTAAAAAAATTCTATCCTTTCTGAGTTTTGGTATGCACAGAAGAGATGATAGTTTGGAAGGGCAGGTAATTCCCATCATTACCAATAGGTCAGAATGGGAGAACTCGTCTAATATAAGAGCACGTGGCCAAATCCAGCCTCCTTTATCTAAGTGCTCACATCTACTGCCCTGGCCTTGTCCACTTACGCAGTACATGAAGAGGGAGCCACAAGATGGAGAACCTGGGAGAGAGGCCCATGTACCCCACCTGGACGCAGTGGGCTCTCTTACCACAACGGCTGCACACAGGACAAGTCTTAATACACTTATCTGCATGGAGCTGCTGACAGGCAGCAAAATGCCCGTATATTCCTTTTCCAGAAGAGTCATTAAAAGCATTGCAGCCCACATCCTCACATATGGGAAGATATCCATCTTTGGCACAGGAAGACCACCAGGAGCTACCTGCTGAAATGCCTCTGCAGTATGCAGAGCAATCATCAGCAGAGCCGGGAATCGAGCCTGTGCCCACAACCCCCCCAGCAAGACAGCTAAGTAACGACAGTGGTGGTGTCATGGGAAGCCCTTGCCGGCAGGGCAAGGTGGCTTTTGGTTACCACAACAGACCTCTGTGATCTTTCCCACCCACACATCATTCTTCTCTGCAAATTGTCCCGACTGCTGGTCAGTAACGGGAGCAGTGGAAGAAGCCCAGGCTCCCTGACGGCTCCAGACGGTACCCAACTATGGGGTTTTGTGGTGGCTGGCAGGATGGGAAGGGTTCAGCTGGTGGTTTTAGCAACCAGAGAATACGTTTCATGTACCTGACGGACATTGGCTTGCAGTAAATTCCCCAGGTGCTCCACCAGCTCTGAAAAAGTCGGTCTCTGCTTAGGATCTCCATGCCAGCAATCCAGCATTGTTTGGTACCTACAAGGACAAAGCCCGTTAAAATACCAGCATAAAGAAAAGAGCACCTACTGGTTGCTCCAACACCCGCTATTACTGCGGGGTAAATGTGGGCGGCTGGAAGAACAGTTTCTCACACTTCTGGTGTTGTATAATCTGGTGCTCTCATTCTTGTTCCTTCTTTCAGTCTTCTGCAAAATTCCTCATCAATTTTCACTCCAGGGTACGGCGATGCGCCTAAAATGAGAGCAACGGTAATTTTAATGCATTAGACTCTTAAATTTTGCAATTAATTGTCAAACAAATAATACGCTATGGCCTGAGCTAATAAGGTAATTCAGTATATTTGGATGAGCAAACAATTTATATTTATGATGGAAGCAGCAACCGATTGAGTAAATGAGGCACATCATCACAAACTGAAATTGTATGAAGAAGCATTTCAAGTCCATGTTCCTACATTTGCATTTTTAAGGAAATTTGAGTATTCTATTTTGATGGAGAAAATAAACAGGAAATTTTCAAGAAGTCAAAAAAAAAAATGCTAAAGAGGATCCAAGAACACTTTGACTGTTTTCTTCAGACTCTGTTGTTTAAAATTTAAGATGGCTCAGCAAAATTAACGTGACTCACCTAATGAAAATATTTCCCATAGTAGAACTCCAAAGGACCATACATCACTCTGAATGGTATATACTCTATCAAAAATGGTTTCTGGTGCCATCCATTTTAGGGGTAGTCTGGCCTGAAAGCATTTCCATAAACAAAAAGGTATCACAGTTTAGCAAAACACTGAGTTTCCACAAACCCATATAAGGTGAAAAAAAAAGGAGTCCTGACTTCATATTAATTCTCTCTCAAATAGAGAATCTGAAACTTACATCTCCTTTCCTGACGTAATCTGGGTCTTTGTAGATGTCTCGAGCCAAGCCAAAATCACAGATTTTCACCACGTTATTGTCTGACAAGAGGATATTACGAGCAGCCAGGTCCCTGTGGATGCACTGCAAAGAGAAGTAAACAACTTCATATGCTGCCTGTCGTCACAGCTCCGTCCACGGGGCTGATCTCTTTCACATATGTGCTCTCCTACCCTCAAAGGCCAGATAATTCTTAAAACCTTTTAAGAAAAAGAAACCTCGGCATCAACAGTTACCGATTTTAAGTGCTTTTTTGATGGTCACAACTGATTTGGCTCAGGGAGACTTGTGTTCCCAAGTCCAAACATACAGCTGTTTATCCACTATGCAGAGAGGGCCTTTGAAGTTAGCTAATTAATTATCCTAAGAAGCTGACACAAAACAGGTTCAGATCTGATTACCTTTAGATTTACTTAGGTTCACTCAAATCTGTGTACTCCACTCTCTCTCTGAAAAACATACCACCCTAAAACGTCGATTTGATTCCAACACAAACTACTCTTGACTACGGAGAGAAAAGTCCATGTCTTTACCTATGCGGAACACCAGCTTAGCCAACAACCCAAAGACTTCGAAACTCAAGCCTCAATAGCTTGAAGTAAAAAAGCCAGGCTCTGAAAGAGGCTGCAGGTTTGCTTTCAGTACGGACAAGAACTGCAGATCCTGGAAAGACATATTTTTACATATACACACCAACCAGGATGTATGAAATGTAGACAAATGTATATTTTTAGAAAAGACTCTGAAGCCTGCTCTTGAACACCCAGCCTGCACTCTAAAGCAGTGTTGTATTCCCCGTTTCTATTTCCTTTTCCCATTTCAAAGTCCTTTTTGTTTCTATACAACTGCAGGCAATTCCTCGCTCTTGCTGGAATCTACGTCCTTTGAAACACGTACTATACATATTTAGGATCAAACCACAGAAAAGCACTTCTGGAAGGCCAAAATTCAGGTGAGGTGCTACTGACTGCCAGGGTGTCTTTGGCACAAGACTCGCCAAGGAGTCACCCATGAAGTTTCATAGGTGAGCATCGTCTCTCCTCACACTGCCCTTCCAATCCCACTGCACAAGCTACAGACAACCTCCTCAGAGCAAACTCCTTTACTCCAGTTTAGCTCCAGTTACCAGGGACTTGCCCCTAATTCCTTTAATCGTCCTCCTAAGTCAGCTCCCCTCCGCCAACTACTTAATCATTCTTCTATGAATCGGTGACCCCTAAACCTTGTACAGATCACTAACATTTGTGTCAATAAAAGCATGGGCTGTTTCACTCTGTTGTATTAATGATTCGGGGATGTCTTAGGGCGAAAACAAAATGTTGCGGATGACTGCTAGTCCAAAGATGAACATGCTGTTTCCTTCTATAGACCTACAGCACCATTTCCTACAGTCAAATAAATAACATGCCACTCTTCCTGAGAAGTTCCTTACTTTGCGTGAAGCCAAGAACTCCATTCCCCTCGCCACCTGGAAGCTATAACAGATGAGGTCCTCCATGGTCAAAGGGTTCTTGCAAAGGTCTTCAGGACCAGCTGCAAAGAATCAGACGACAGTCAAACATGCCCTTTGTCACTGATTTCACCCATAACTGCTTCTTAGGTAAAAATCCATCTTAACCTTATGCCACATTGAACTGGAAGAGCAAACCAAACCCTTTTTTGGCTGTATAATTATCACTAACAACCCATTTTACACCAAACCGATCCCGTGTAAAATAAACTTGGATATGATGGGTGATACCCCAGGCCTCCTTGCTTATTTCCAGAGTTCCCACCAGTGGAAAGATTTGCAAAACAATCCCGAAAGAAAAACAACCAAAACTCAGTTCACAAGTTCCTAGGACAGGAAAGGCTTGCTGTGGTTTCAGCAGATGAATTTGGAAATCAATGAGAGCGAGGCCCCACCTAGTCCTTACGGAGGAAGAATATGCCATGGGGAGAAAGACTTGAATTTGGCAAAAAGCCCTGCTAATTTAGGGTAGAAGAAGCCTAACTTCATCCTCTAGTGATCTGGACAAATAATGTATCAAGTATCCAACAAAGATACCTAGGCATTTAGTTCCTGCTGAAATAAACAACTCAATGACTTTGCTCAGCTCTCGATTTTAAGAAGAAATTCCCCAAGAACTACAGCAGTGGTGGCTAAAACCCTCATCTCAAGGCTGGGGTGCTGAACTAGATAATCCACAGCTCGGGAACTTTGGTCATCCAGGAAATACCCTGCACACAGCTTTGAGGGAGCTTTGGAAATCACACAGTCCCCAACGTCCCTCGTCAGCCCCCACCAATGACAGCTGTTCCAACAGCAGAAGACATATCCTACCATCCTCCTCTTCCACGTCACTCAGGGACCGCTCTTCCACAAAGCCAGAGCTTGCTGAGCTCTGACTGCTTGTGATGCTGTCCAACCGACGCTTCAGGTCCGTGGAGACATCACCGACATAGTTCTCCTTCCCCTGCCGAAACCTGGCACTTTTGGTCTAGAAATGTGAGGGGAGAGTGGGAGAAATCAGAAGGAGAAAGCGCACCAGAAGCTTCCTTGGGGAAGGCAATGATGTTCCCCATGGTGTGTGCCACAGGCACCGTGGAAGGCAGGGAGAGCAGCCCAGTGAGGGCATGACCAGCCGCTCTGCTCCAAGCCAGCTCTGGTTGGGGCACCAGGCTGGCATGGTGACAGCACCAGCAAACCCCAACCCATGGCCATGCGAGCTCACCAGCTCAAGCATCCTCTGCCACTCCACATCATGGCCTTAGCCTGCTCCCGTGTCCTCCCAGCCACCCCCCAGAAGCATCTCCACATGTGGGGGAATAAATGCACACTGAGGAGATGGCCTTCTCAGCCCCTGGTGCCCACCGCTTGTGAAGCACACGCGGATGCTGCCGAACCCCCTCTCAAACACTCGAGCCTCTTCGTACCACTATGGCTTTGCTTCCCGCTGTCGCAAAGGCCCTTCTGCTAAACCTCTACCTTGGCCAAAACCCTGGCAGCCCTCAAAATCTGATTTATTTCCTTCTTCCCCTAAGCCAATGAATGCCTCTAGGGAGGATGCCAGCCCCACAGGCTTCCTCCACCACGTTTCCATTTTCTCCTGCTTCAGTTTGGTGACTTTTCTCCCCTGGCAGGACTGTTTTTTTCCGTTGCCGATTCCCATCCCCACCGGTTGTGTAAGCAAGGGTCAGCACCCTCGTGAAACCCTGCCTCTTCCTTCAAGGCCTCTCAGATATTTGTTTATCCTTTTTACCTCACAAGAGGATGCAGCGAGTTGCCTTTGCCAACATAAAATAGTAAACAATGACTCCAAGGATAAAGAAAAATAACCCCCT
Source organism: Anarhynchus alexandrinus (assembly GCA_008711295.1). Taxonomy (NCBI): domain Eukaryota; kingdom Metazoa; phylum Chordata; class Aves; order Charadriiformes; family Charadriidae; genus Anarhynchus; species Anarhynchus alexandrinus. The sequence continues at coordinate 371,838 of VUYV01000164.1, read as the reverse complement.
GGAGACCCGACGAGCAGTTTGAAGAAGCTCTGATCTAAACACGGCAGCTGCAGGAAGACTCAGGTCCACCAGCGTGGCAGAGGGCAGCCCAGGGGCCTCCTTCTTGGCCACGGGTGAAAAAGGGTAGAGTCCCAAGCATGATGCTCGGCGCTGAGTACATGCAGCCGTGCAATCTGACCCTCGGAGGGGACGGACCCTCCCAACCCTCTCCAGAAATCAGACCCCCTCTCAGAGGCGTCCAGAAAGGAATTCGAAAATGCCAGCCACCATCCTCCCCCTCCTTTCAACCCGGGGTGCAGAGAGGGGGTGCCGTAATGAAGCTCCCCTTCGCAAAGGACTCGGGAGGTGAAAAGCTGAATGTAAACTCATAAGATACATCAATTACTCAAAATTATTAACAGAAAAAAAAATGCATAGCCTGGTTCTGCAATGAGCCAAAGGGAGAGCGGAAAGGATAATCAGGTGATGGAAGATACCTACGGATATCTGATGGATACATACACTAAGCGGGGAGTGCAGTTATTTAAGGTGGTCTTGGAGCTTAACTAAGAAAGGAAAAAATTCAGGCTGATAATCAGAAAAAACTTCCTGACAGATACGGCCAAGTGCAGAACAATCTGCCAAGGGAAATAGTGGAAGCCCAGTTCCTTTGCACATTTTAAGCTAACAATAACAAAATAGCTACATTGCAGGGGCCAGGGGAAGGACTAGATGACCTCTCATGTCTCTGCCATCTCTCATTCCCATGAGAAGTACGAGATATTCAGCATCCCCAAGGACTGCCACTTCGGTCTGCACTAGAAACAGAAACATCGTGTGTGGAAAAAACCCACCAAATCAAACGTTACACCGCTAACCCTGACTCCTTACCTTGTACGGGACAAATTCACTCCTCTTGCTCCGTAGGTAAGCTGAGAGATTTCCGAACTTGCAGTATTCCACGATCACCATGAGTGGGCCTGTACAACACGCAAAGCAATTCCTTAGAAAGGCCATTTATATCCCACCTTATCTCACAGCATAATTTGTGGCTAGAAATGCGCACATTTCAAAGAGCATTCTACTACACAGAAGTTTTTAAAAATACCAGTAATAATAAAAAAAACCAACCACTAACCAAAGCAGGGAAATTATTCCTTTTCTGCTGTATAAAGAAGGAAAAGAAACCACATACTTTTGAAAATCACAGGCCTAATTTCACGTGTGAAAATGTATAGCAGTGTGCTTATACTAAAAATGCCAATAACTGCCTATGCTAATTGACATTGTAAGGATGCGACATACATATTTGAACGAACTTCAGTGCAATTAACCACTCATCTGCAATAAAGTACGCACATGATTATCCATGCTTTTTTTGTGCAGGCAGTTTAAGTCCTAAAAACTTAAAACAGGAATCTTGCTTTCAGACATAGATGCCTTAAGGTATAGTCCAAATGTGGTATGTCATGCTCATATGGCTTCATATAGGCATATACCACAATGATAAATTTCCATCCTAGGTTCCAGATACTGGCCATCTCTATTTTATTATGGAATAAACAAGAAAAGAAATATTTATGGATTACGTTTCCCTCAACTACTGCACTTCTGTCATGGAACTTTACAAATTAAATTCTGATCCCACAGTAAGCCAACAAGTCAGCTTCCCTGAAAAATTATTACTGAGTTACTTTACACTGAATTTCTTCCAAATTAGCGTGCAGTGCTGGATTTGTTAAACAAAACATCTGTCCCCGATTATAAAGTAAAATAGGTTCATCCACCCAGAGCTGGACTCCAAGTTGCAATCTCCCCTCCTACACACCCACAGAGGCACCCGCAGCCCATCCAAAGCCGGGGAAGGAAGCCACAACTTGCAGTTGCACTGTAGCCGGTGACAAGAATAAGACCAACTTGTTAAATGTGGTACTAGACTCAGACCCAAAGTCTGTTACACGTGGGGTGTCCACTATAAAAGTGGATCTGCGGAACAGAAAAGCAAAGTGACAGAACAACTAAGGGATGGAGCTGGATGGAGAACTCAGGGCTTCTGAGCCCTTATTCCACCTCTGGACCTGTTCATTCTTATCAGAATTTTTTTTTTTTTTTAAAGAAGACTATGTTTTCCAACCCTTAATTTTGAAACTCAATTTTCTATGCAGCAGAAATGGCAGAAATAGGGTTTTCATTAGCACTTTCCCACCCACTGAGAAGTTACTCACCTCCCGGCTTTGTGCAGGCTCCGAGTAAATTGACAACGTTGAGATGATGGCCAATATGAATGAGGATCTTCAGCTCTGACATAAGAGCTCTGTGCTCACTATGGGTTGCACCCTCTGCAGAGGTAAAACAACACAGATCAGGGGCGTTGCAGACAGAAAGGTTTTCCCCTCTTCTGTGTTTTCTGCTGTTATTTTTCCAGCCCATCTAGTGAGAAGTCTTGTTGGTTGGTAACCTGGGCCAGCTATGCTGCAGGACACTGATGAAAGCTACGCATGTGCATAATGGGTTGGTTTTGCTCTGCTTTTAAACATTTTCCAAAGTTTGCCAAGGGCAGTATGTCAGAACAGAGATATAAACAATCCAGATTAGCAAATATCTTTTTTCCTACAGATCTTTTGAGCAGTTTGTACTCTGCCGTTTGACCCTCCCAGCCAAGAAGAGCTAGAAACATTGTCCCATAGCCATTGCTGGGGTCCAAGCTAAGGGTCCAATGGGTCCACGGACTAGGGGAGATAGGGCCAGGGCCAAACATGCCTGACAAGAGGACAAGAGGTAACGGGCACAAACTTGAACATAGGAAGTTCCATCTTAACATGAGGAGGAACTTCTTTACTTTGAGGGTGGCAGAGCACTGGCACAGGCTGCCCAGAGAGGCTGTGGAGTCTCCCACTCTGGAGACATTCAAAACCCGCCTGGATGCCATCCTGTGCAACTGCTGTAGGTGACCCTGCTCTGGTGAGGGGGTTGGACTAGATGATCTCCAGAGGTCCCTTCCAACCCTGACCATTCTGTGATTCTGTGACCCTGCAGCCTCACCAAAAGCCTGGAGACGTGCCTGTTGTCCTAATCCCACACGGACAGAAGGGGAAGAGGAAAGAGCTGAAGCAGTGGGGAGAGCGGGGAGGAGGAGGCAGCTCTCTGTAGGCCTCCGGAGCATTCGGAAGCTGGAGGGACAAGGCTTTCCCATTTTTATTGTCATTACTGCACGCTCATCCCATTGCAACGAGTCTGCAACAAGTCTTGCCTGCACTTGCCACTGCTCACACAGTACTGCCAGAGACCCCCCAGGCTTTCCCACCCTTTCTCCAGCACAGCACAGGGTGGGATACAGCCCCCGGCTGCTGGTAGCCCCATTTTGCTGCCCCAGCCCCATCCTCTTGAGGAACAACATGTCTGAGAACCGCATCTTTCAACTTTTCTGCGGCGAATGCGAGGCACTATAATAGGATTTAAAGTGAGGTGAAAGCTGCTCAAAACTACGACTCACTTTGGAGCGTGCCTAAGCCATTGTCCGAGACTTGCCGAAAGCTCCCTACCAGGCTGCAGAAGGCAAAAATGGACATGTGTAAATTGCTCGCAGGAGCAAGTTTATATTCTGAATCTAAGTAGAATCATAGAATTGTCTAGGTTGGAAGAGACCCTTGGGATCATCGAGTCCAACCATCTACCCTACTCTACAAAGTTCTCCCCTACACCATATCCCCCAACACCACATCTAAACGGCTCTTAAACACATCCAGGGACGGTGACTCAACCACCTCCCTGGGCAGCCTATTCCAATGCCCGACCACTCTTTCTGTGAAAAATTCTTTCCTAATGTTCAGTCTAAATCTACCCTGTTGGAGCTTGAATAGATCCATAGCTTGAGTAGATCCATAAAGCAATGGCTGAGAAACCACAGCCACATCGCTCCAGTTACCGATGAGGGAAAGGCATGTACTTTCCCTAATCATTGCTTCATGACACCAACTGTTAAGCTAAACTTGTATACACCACTGCTACAAACATTTTGATTTTTTTCTATCTACTGGTTACAGTATTGGCAATTATCCCTCTATTGTGTAGTCAAGGTGATGTTTTAGTCATCGTTTTTACCTTTAAGCATTTTGACTGCCACTGTTTTGCAGGTAGCAGTTTTGTCGATCCCAAACGCGTCTGCTTCTATGACCTGGCCAAAAGCTCCACGCCCAAGAGGTTTACCTGAAAGTGAGAAAATGAACATACTCCGATTTATTTGCCTGGCACAGTGGGCAAAAGATGCAGAATAAACAGCAACTCTAAACGGAGTTTACGTATCAGAAATTAACAGAGGGCTGATAACGGGGAGAGGATGCATTATATCCTACGGGACCACCGAGCCCACCCAGGGGTTCCTGCATCAGGGCAGCCCCCATGGCAAGCCAGGACCTGAACCACCCCCCCAGCACAGGGCTGGCTGCAGTCCCCCGAAATGGCTCGTGCAGTGAAGACACACCTAGCTTTAGCCGGTCCCTGGGAAACTCCCACTTGCTGGCATCATACGGGAGCCGTTCGCAGTGCTCGTCTATAGGGACTTCATCAGGATCCATGATGATTGACAAGTAGCCAGTCTTCATGTCCCCTCCGTTGGCCTGGAAAATGGCATTAGTTGCAGTTGCACAGATTTTTTTTTTTGCTGGCGATGTGCAGGCAAAGTGCCATTTTCTCACTTCGCAGTGTTTCACTAGTTCCCAGAAAGGCCAGGCTCCCATTTCCCTACACCATGTCATCATGAGTGTGGTCATCGTTAATTACTTGCGCTTTTTTTTTATTTATTTGTTTGTTAATAAACAAAACCAGCCGAAACATTTTTTCTCTTGCAAGAGCCTGTTCAATTAAAAACAAATTTCTGTGCCCCCGGTTCCAGTCAAGAATGTTACAGCATGGAGAGAAAAAATGTGTCTGTTGATTTAAGAACAATGGAAAGAAACAACACAAAGGGCCTCAAGTCAGCTCTCATTTGTCATGCAAGACCAGTGCTGATAGGACAGTACGAGAATTTTTTCATTACCCGCTTAACGGTCCGGAGGATGATTACAAGAAGCAACCAGAAGAACATGGCAATCACTGCAGTGCCAACGAGGATAATGAGCTCCAGATTTGTTTTCTCTTCAGCGCCTGGGAAGAAATAAATGAATATTTGAGCGATAGCTGGAAGCGGATTGGTTTTGTTCATTCATTAAAGTAGAGAAAGGAGGTCCTTGTTCTGAAGGTTCGTTTTAAAAGTGCAACATGGAGCAAGGAAACGAAAGCAAAACAAAATAACAAGCTTGGGGTTTTATGTTGGAATATTACGCTTAGTTTCGTGCTGTTTTACACACCACCCAATTTCTTACCATCAGCTTTGTTCCAAGGGCATTATCTGGACCTTTGGAAAACAATAAAAGTAAAATCTCGCATTTTAAAAAGAAATAATTGTTTTGGAATACTCAAAATGAATGACTGTTTCTCCAGAAACTGAAAAAAAACCCATCATATAGTAAATAAAGCACTGAGAGAACAATCTCTCTCTTGTCTCTTCACATGCTTCAGCTGGGGCATGAAAAAAATGTGCTTCTACAATACCACATGAAAACATGGACTTATTTACAACATCCCTTTTCCAATAAAATAGTCTCCAGCAGATACCACTTGAATATCTATTAACGCACAAGAGTAGCTCTCTTTTCCAGCTCCCGTTCACCACCATCATGCTCCTGTATTTCCCCCCTGCACCATACGGATTTTCCTACACAGCAGCACACTCCATTGCATGACCCCAATGAGCTGCACTGTAAATTTCTTGGAGTGAAACAGTATGTCCTACACAGATTTCCAACTTTTACAGACGTGCCCCAGCCGTATTTACCACATCAGCTGAAATCTACATTGATGTCAGCTGTAGATAATTTCCACCCCACGTAAACATATTGTCCAACATCCTATAAGAATAACAGGATACTGCTTTAATTACCTTAACGGAACAGATCGGACAATCACCCTGACTTATAAGACAGAGGTTTGTGAAGGATTCAGTGACTAAATTTTGCAAATGCACTAAAATCAAGGGCAAGGAGCGTTTAGTTTGAGGCTTCTCATTGCAGCTCTTGGTGGCAAGTCCATCATGGTTCCAGCTACTCGGACTGCAGACAAACCTCATGTTAGGATTTATTGTTTATTGCGAATTGCATTTCGGTGTGCCACGACGGGACTGGAACATGTGAGAGATGGGTCTCACAAACGCTACTTTCAGAGCTTGGTGGACTGAGGCTGGAGTCCCCTAACCCAAACCCACCACCTGTTCCTATCACTGAAATGGGATGGCAATCACAACAGACTGCACAAAGTCTTCACTCAGTTGTTCTTAGGTGCTGTGACAGCAATTACATAGCTTAAAAAGTTACAATGGTTAAAAAACATAGTATGACAATTACATTACAACAGAGATGCCCCAGGGTATCTGCAGGTTTAGGTCGGCTCTGTTGCATAGGTCTGCATGGAACATAGACTGGCAGAGTTTTCTTTGCAACCATAAGTAAGACAGATTCAGCTTTTGTTGAAAAGCACTAAAAAAGATTGTGTAGAAGAAAGCGTCAACCTCCACAGCTGGGATGCCGATGGCTATGACAGCACCTAATTTAAGCTTGATAGGAATGGTCAGGACTTTTCACAAATCTCACAGTGTATTTTCAGATCTCCGATCAGGATAGCCAGTAGATTTTCCTTTTAGTGATTATAAAGGTTTCATGCACACTCAGGAAAGAAGCTCACACTAACCTTCCACTGAAAAAAAAGCCACTGCTTTTCTGCATCCGAGGACGTTGCAGGCAAGGCAGGTGTACAGCCCTCCATCTTCTTTCCTCACGCGACGTATGGTTAGTGTTTTGTTTCCATCTTTCAAAACAATACCTGCAAAAAATCATGATTCTTAGTTCTGCTATTTTTATGCCACTTTGTGTTAAAAATTCAAAATGAGACTCTTCATGGTGAAAATCAGCAGTGAGTCCCATGAAAGAAAGCCCTTCAGTGATAGCAAATTCATAGCAAAGGAGCTATCTATAGGAGATTCACCTGAATCTTCAACAAGGGTTTCGTTGTTTTTAAACCACATGATGTTTGGAGGAGGAATGCCATTCGCTGTGCATGACACTTCTATGGTTTCACCGATGTTTGTTGTTTGATTTTCCAGATTTCCTACGAGCGTGGGTGCCATGGGCTCTGTTGGTTTGCAAATACAGCAAAATTACTGATAATTAAAGAAGAAAACATCCATTTTTGCAGTAATAGCACCTGATGACGCTCTACACACTTGGCCCAGTAACAAAGTCTCAAATCCTTTTATAACACCAACAGCCACAGCGTTCATGTTAAGATCATAGTTAAACTTCCACATGACGTGAAAAAATGAAAACAGACAAGAAAATTTTAACAGTATTGATGTAACCTGCTTTAGATGGTTTAATTTGTAACTGCTGAAGGAAGAGGGAATAGGTGAGAAATTGCTTCCCTCACATTTCTATTTCCAGGGTCATTTTGAGAAGCCTGATACCACTGGTCCATCGATCGTCCATTCAGGACAGCCCATGAACATGCGTAGGAATTTTTCTGAATCCGCCTAACCAGCCTGGACATCGAGGTTCCAAAGCAAAGTCATCCCTATTTATGTGAAAAGCTGATTATCAGCTTGCATTGCTTGTGCCTGAATACCACCATCACTTCAGGACGGTTTTAAGTTAGAGACACTACTTCAAACTCAAGAGTCAGTGACACATAGCAGTGCTAAGAATACACACATGCATACACAGCCAGAGGGGAAAACATGTTTTGAAAAGTAAAATTGAGAAGTTATTGAGTTAAACACGTGCCATTATTTGTGCAAAAGCCCAACTCATCTCCTTGCACAGCACAGTGCTCACTGGTACCAATGAAACACTAAGTCTCTGCCGCCCGGAGAAGCCCCAGACCTGCGTGTTACAACAAATGGTCTAAATCTGTTCAACAAACTGAGCGCACCGTTAAGCCAACACATGCAAGACCTGAAGATACCAAAACCTGACACGACTGCAGTTATTTTCACACACAACCACCCATGCTGGTTCACAGTAAGAGATCCGTACCTTGGACGGTAAGATGCTTCACCAGGCAGTGCTGTGTTTTAGCCTTCTTGTCCTGGGCGATGCAAACATAGTCTCCTCCATCCTGGAGGGAGATGTTACGGAGGATGAGCTCTAAGGTGACATTTTCACCATTGGTATTTGAAACCGTCGCGTTCAGCTTCTGGAGAGCATTAAGGTTCTTGCAAACGGGCATGGGCAGCCCTCCAAAGGGAGCCTGCGAAGCGTGAGCGCTGAGTTTGTACCACGATAGCTTCTCAAAGGTGAATTTGTCTGCCGTGCATTGCAAGGACATGTTATCCTTCTCTGTGAGCTGATTCCGAGGCTGGAGATTAATTTCAAGACCCCCTGCAAGTTAAAAAAAATGAAAGAAGCTCCTATTAGGTTGCACATTTTGTTGCCAACACTGACTTGAAAGAGCCTTTTTACAAATACAGCCTTATCCTGATCTTAGCCAGCTGTAAATAAGGAAACAAAATACTGAAAAAATCAATCAATCAATCATCTAAAGAGTACAACCTCATTAAAAGAAATACATTTGAAATGAATCAAAGGACAGAATGTGTAATGAACACAGTTCCTCTTCCTGTAGAAATTTACACCAACCTAAGACGATTCTTAGCATTATCTCACAGTTCATTTTTAGATTTGGATTAAAATAATATTTCAGCATGTGAACATGGGGACTGATTTTCAAGAAGACAGAAGCTCTTTGCTGCTGGTTTCGAAAATGCTACTCTTAGCTTTTACAGTACATCTTTACGCATTTTGTGACACTACCATAATTTCTCTGCAGGTCTTTTAAGTGACTGCAGAAGCCCAACAGCAATCGCTCTCAGCACAACAGTGCCCATTTCGCATCATTTGAGCGGGACCACCACTCCACGGATGCCCGCCGAACTAATCGCTTGGCTGAAGTTAAGTGCTGACTTTAAAGGCTGCATCAGGAAAACCTTAGGAAAACCTAAATTCCTAAAGAATGAAAGGATTTTATAAAGGACAGGAATCAGACAACACCGTTACCACACCTATCATTAGCGAAATAGACAAAATAACATTAATTTAACATGGCTGTCCTCAACAGGGTATACTTACTGGTCACATGAAAGGAGATAACCCTCTCACTTGACCCAGCTCTGTTTGTAGCCATACATCTATACAAAGCAGATACATTCGCTGCTTGAATCAGGAGGGTGCTCACGGTCTACAAAAGAAAATCAAACAACTTCATTCATACCCCATCAGTGCTAACGTACATCCGTGAGCCCGACCACCCCAACAGCTCAGCAAAGTGCTCTGCAGGTACCCGCACAACCAAAAATCCCTCCAAAGCACAAATCCATGGCGCGGCAGGAGCACAGTCCCCTCCTGATATTTACATTTTTGTCCTTAAGTGTGTAACAAGCAGGCAAAAGAAAACAAGAAAAAGCAGGCAGACTTTGGTACGTGTGTTAATAAACGCTGCACCCACAGCTCTTTCTGCTCTTCAGTCTCTCCAGCTTCTCCCTATTGCAGTTAATTGGCAACATTAACTCAACTAACTTCAGACCGCTAAAAGGTAAGCACTGAAATCTAAGTTAGTTATGTTCATCAATGGAGGCTCACTTCGGGCCAGTGTCTAAAGGACTTGAAAATGTGTACCTCTGCCTGTTGGCTTCAGTAGGAGCTTGCACGCCCGCCCGAGAGTAGATCCCCAAGTTTAACAGTCGGTGAAAAGAGTCTCATCTCTAATGATGTATTTCCAGATATGTGGACTGCTAAACGGGGCTAAATCATCCCCAACCAACAGGAGAGAAAATCTGCTCACCTTTGTTTTCCCAGCAATAGTAACGACTCGGTGCTTAATCTCAACCTGATTCCCACCCTTTCTCTCCGAGATCACTTTCCATTTTCTGCATGCATACGGATTGGCTCCTGAGCGAACTTTCCTGAGATAGAAGTAAAGACATATACATTAGATAAGACAAATATTCACCCTTCAAGAGAGTGGTTTTGTGTTCTCTTTATAATATGCAGATATTTATCTCTGAATCAGATGCATCACCGGCCACAGCCTGCATCTGGGAGAGAACAGTACATTTCTGGAAATATTTCTATTAAATTGCAACCTCTAACCTTCTGAGACCTTTGTGCTCTGTAAAATAAGGAACCCCCAAGCCTAAAGGTGAATTTCCTAATTAATCTGCCTGTGTCAGCTCAATCAGGATGCTTGGAGGGAAGCAGCTATTCTGGGAACAAACCTCCATTCATAAATGGATGATTCAAGTTAATTTAGTTCAAAGGAAGACAGAGAGACATAGAAATCACTGAACTCCCTACAAGAATTTCTTGAGGACAGTAGCCATTGTGTAGGAAGCAACCAGGCACCAAAGGAAGAAACTAGTGGAAATCATTTTAAAAACAACAACAGGAAAGAAGAATGCGCTTTTTTTTTTCCTGGCTTTTTTTTTTCTTTTAAAAGGAAATCTGGGCTTATGGCAGGCCCAGATAAGGGAAGCTGCGTGAATCTCAGTCAGGCACTCTCTCTATCATTCCCCAACATCAATCAGTGCACTTCCTCCCAGATACACTTTCACACAGATAAAGAGCACCATCACACTCAGCACTTGAGTGTAAGAAAAAAAAAAAACAACCAACCACCACAAGGGTCTGTAATTAGCATAAACAGCAAATTTCCTCTGTTTGGGGATGGAGTTTTGGGCCTGCAGCCCACGGGGAGATCTGAGGGGAGGGCACGCAGATAGCTGCACCTGAAACCCCGCACAAGCCAAGATGCCCTTCAAGAAAGCATGATGGCAACACGCAGGCACTGCCGCCTCCTCGCTGCGGGTAGCCCTTGCCTCTGCCACCAATGATGACCTTGGCAGGGTCTGCCTGCAACAATCTGCCTATTAAGTACAACGATCTTTTCTTCATTGACCATTGGGTTTGCCCTCACTAATGAGCCTGGACAAGGGATGCACCCAAAAGAACCCCAACCCAAACGTCCCTCAAGAGCTACGTAAGGCGCAGAAGATGGCAAAGGCTCAGCACTCACTGGGGGCTGAAAGTGCACTCCTCCTCCAGCTGCCAGTGCCAGAGGATGGTGGCGGGCGGCGGGACGGCGTAGACGGTGCAGGTGAGCGCCTGCGTCGAGCCGTACTTGTAGGAGTCGACGGGGGCCAGCAGTGCGTTCTCGCCGATCTGGGGGGGGACTGGAGGAGAGAGCAGCAGGTTACACCTCCCGCTAAGGGCTCCCCAACAGCACGGCGGGCACGCGTCAGACCCACAGTGACTAATTCCCGCCGTGCCCCACCTCCGAGCGCAATGCAGAGTTATCTCCAAGGACGTGTTGGGAAGAGGTGAACCTGCCCAACACCTTGAGGATCAGGCCCTCAAGATGCAATGTTTAGGACCTCCTATGAAATCTCCCTTCATTACCCCCGGGTTTAAAACACAGCCTCTGGACCCCCACCACCGTGCCCAACCATTAAATGCGTATTATTGCCCAGCCCTGACCCCAGTGCGTGTAGTCTCGCTGCCCTCCCCAAGACCTGCTGTCTTCAAAGTACAGGGGCTAGGCTGTTTCCTGGTGAGCAGAGAGGAGGAGGAAGAGGAGGAGGAGGGTTGTGGAGGGCAGGGCAGAAGAGGAGGGACAGCCTGCGTGGGGCAGGAAGGATGGGCGAGGTGGGACAGGGCCAGGATGGAGCGGGGTGGGTGGGGGAGGACTCCAGCAGCATGGCCAGCAAGGAGGGCAGGAAGAGAGCAGGATGCAGAGGCAAAGAAATAATATACAGAAAACAAAAAAAAAAAAACCAACCCACACACAAAGTATCATCACAACACCACCAGGAGCCTGCAGCCTCCCGAGCGGCACGTCCTGGAGCCAGAAGAGAAGGGCCACCTCTGCCCTCCCTGGGCTGAGGTTCAAGTGCTCTCCTCCCAGTCACCATCCCCAGTCTTCATAGCTCCGGGATGAATTTAATCATAAGAACGGTAACACACGACATCCCCACGTGAAAGGAAGGTACCCCTTCGGGACACCACTTACCATTCACAAGCAGGGTAAATGTATGTCTCTTCTGCATCTTGTTGGTAGGGTTTGTGAGGACAACGGTGTAATTCCCAGCGTCCTTTTCAGTTGCGTCAGTGATCACTAACGTGTAGCCAAGTTTAACTGTATGATTTGCATTGAGGGCTTTTCCATTTTTATACCTGAAGAAAATACAGAGCGCTTTGAATACTTTGGAGATTTACCTTGACTAAGAATAGCTCAGTTTTTCAAACAGGTTGTGCCCCGATTCTTACCATTTCGCCTCTGGCGGAGGATATCCTTTAAACCTGACGGGAATTTTGACTGTATCACCTAGCCTTGTCTCGACCACATTCTCCATTCTCTCCAGGTGAATAAAAGGACTTTCTGCAAAAAAATTAAATGAAATTGTCTTTCCACATGGACAAAAGCATAAGTGGTCTCCGTTTCAGTTAGCACTTAACAGCAGATGACAAATACAGGACAGCGACAGGACGCTGCTGGTAAAGCACAGTTGGCTCCAAACTGGCCTCTGGAGAGAGCTGGTGGGCTCTGGACCCACCATGAAAACCCACTCCTTTCCCTCACACAGAGGAGAGGACCAGTTCCTCCAGAGGGGAGCTTTGGAAAGCAGAGACAAGACTCAGCTCTCAGGACGGTGTGCCAACTGCCAGCCCTATATACATATATAAATAAATACACATCATAAAACTGGCTTGATCTACTCATTCCAGGAAATAACAGTATTCAAGACTACAATGTGATGAAGTTAAGATACTTTCAGCCCCTTCTCAAGTACACATTTGAACTGTTGCAGTCACAGAATATTTTTAGAAGTTATAAACTTGCATTCAGACCAAGAGAGCCACTAGCCTTTTTGGCTAAGATTTAGGATGGTATGGACTTAATATCTGGTACACTCACTAAAGCACATGATCTGGTTTTGGCTCCTGAAGAGAAACAGAAAGAACCCAGGAGAAAATTGATTCTATCTTAAATCACTGTGCCACGTAGTAATTTTGAATGTTAAAAAAAAAAAAAAAAATAAAGAGAGCCATTAATATTCTGGCCCCTGAACATTCTGACCTCAGGAAAACCAGTCTCCTTGAAAATATAAACCCTTTTGTCTGACTCAGTGATTAAAAATGGGCCATTCTCATGCTGGCAATTTTTTTCTAGAAGTAAGCTAGTGGAGTTGTTGGGGCTGTGCCCGAGAGGGGCTTGAGAAAAGGCTGTAGGATGTGGCCTCGTACTTATCTATGCACTTAGCCAAAGTTGTTTCCTTTGCATCATTTCCGTACGACCAAAACTCCATTTGATTCATAATGTAAAAGTTGAAAGTTTTATTTTCCTAGCTTCATTCATGCCCACCCAGACCCTTGTCCCGCAGAGCCACCAGAATCTAGCCTAAGTTCACATGGAGTGAGAACAGGCAACCCTTATACAAAGTCATCTACACAAATTCAGCTTTACAGGACTTCAAGGGGATCAACACCGAAGAGGACCAGAGGCTTACCTCAGCTTATTTTACTCCCCATTTTCCATTTCTACAGCTTTCAGTAACATACAGCATCCTTTAAAATCTTATCATTAGCTAAGCTTGTGGTATACAAATAATCCCATAGTCGGTGCAAGAGGAGTACTGTAGCTGCAGTTTGGTTCATTTCTGTCATCTGACTCATCACCGAGATGCCTTCTGCATCCCAGTAATCAATCCCAACTCCAAAGCAACCAACAAAACCGAAGTGGAAGATGCCATACCATGGATAATGAAGTAACTGCTGTTTTTCATGTTCATACGACCACTGGATGCTGCGCAGGTATATCGACCTTTGTCACTTAAAGACACACTGTCAATGGTAAGAGTGCTTACAAACTTCTTTACTTCTCCTGCTGTGGTTTTTAAATCCCTGATGGTGGCACGTTTTTCCTGTAATAGATAAAAGACAGAGGTGTGGGGGAATTTTATTGTTATTCCTCCTGTCACCCTTTGCCCACTTGTATATACTTGTCATTTCTTTGTGTATTATCATCTGCTTTGTCAATATTATAAAGGGGGGAGTGAAATTATACCTAAACCAAATTTCATTGTGATGTTGGCACCTTTAAGTTATTACGGAATTACCTTGATGGAAGGGTAGTCCCATTTAAAATCAATTCCTACATTCAGCTCCGTCCTTACAGTGCAATTGAGAACAAGTTTTTCTCCCACCGCCAGCTCTACTTGGTAGTGCGGGTTCATCGTGAGGTCATAAATGCGGTATCCTACAGGAAGAAAAAGGCACACGCGAAACATGGGGGTAAGAAGAGGTCTCGTTACAGCACTCAGCACCAAATTTCCCAGGAGAATCCCCCGAAACTCCCACCGAGGCCCCTCCATGCCACAGCGCAGCATGATGATGGGCGTACAAAGGAGCGTGGAGGGAAGCGATACGTCTGCCATGAGCATCACCAACCCAAGAGCCGCGTCACGCACGGTGCAGCACGCTGTACACACTTCATCAGAGCCCCCCCAGCGGTGGGGGCAGGCAGGAGACAGCGACCCACACAGTTCCTCTGTCTTAGACACCTTCTTCTCACCCTTTCAGGTGAGACCTGAAACTACAGGAGATACATCCCCCTCCCCAGCAGTAAGCAGGAACTTTATTAAGAATAACGGTCTGGCATTGGCAAAATTATCCAAAGTTTGCTTTGTGCAATAAAATATTTAATGTATTCCAAACCAGAATATTCTGAAGGCAGAAATTCTGCAGAAATTCTGAATTTGCTCCAAACCAGCGTGAGGACTCGTGACTTTGGTGGAGAAGCGAGAGCCTGCTGCGCAGAGTAAAGGCTGGAGGGCTGCTACGCCTTCCTGCCAAGCATGGTGAGACTGCCTTGGTGCCACCTGGCCGCTTGAAGTGGTCACTGTGACCTCAGCCAAAAGAGAAATAGCTGCAGTTTCAGCTCAGGCTTGAGCCTCCACAGATTCCTCATGTTATTTCTGGGTTTTGACAAACTGATAAAACAGACCAGGAGAGCTCAAACCCCTGTGAGAGTCGGGACACAGGTCTGAAGGAGACAAGACAACCTTGCTCCTAGTGTGACTTTCAGATGCCCCATCCCCTTGGTACCCCCTCAGAGCAACCCCTTCCCATCTGCTGGTGATGGATGCCTGCCTCTACTTCCCTTCAACTATGACTCGGATCCTGGATAAGTCAATCAAGTACAGAATAGAGTGATTTTAGGAAAAAGGCTTGCATTGTTAGGAAAAAAAAAAAAACAAAATCCCTGGCATCTATGTAAAGCACTAAAAATAGAAGCACTTATCCCAGTGATCAACCTGAAAGAACACAATACATTGCATTTAAAAGCGAAGTAATATATATCACAACATCCATTCTGCATTAGCTGCACTGTCAGTATTGAATAACCTAGAGTCCACCCAAATGTAATTGGTTCAGTATGTTGCAGCGAGCAAAATAACATCGGCTATAGAGAAAACAAAACCTTTGGCTTACCTACAACTGCGACAATGTATATCACAGACTGGTAGCTTTCATCATCTATTTTAGCTTCACAGAAGACCATGCCCGCGTAGTTGATTAAATGACTGGGTATAGTGAAGCCTTTTTTATTATTCCACGAAATTGATTTACCATCAGGAACAAATATCTTTTCTGGATATTTCTGTTTGAAATATTGATAAAAATACATAGTCAGGCTTCAAAAATCAAACCATCCTGAATTTTCAAATCCCACATTTTCCATAACCGCAGGGCCCCCGTTTTGACATCCCAGCTCAGGCAATCTCCCTTTCACGGGCAATCACTCCGCGCTTCGAGAGCGCAGGATCACGGACCAGCACAGTTACAGCACTCACCTTTTAATCACAGGCTGTAAATTTCCCAAGGATGGAAAGAAGTTTTTAAGAAATGTATTTATACTTCGAGCAATGTATTTATGTCACCGTGATTTCAACTATTAAAATAATAACGGGCTTTTTTCCTTACCGCATGTAGGGATACATTGAGATTTGATACGGTTCCAAGGCACGGCACTACCACAGTTTTATTCTTAGTGATGTATACAATGCCAAGCTGATCGCTAACTGAAGTCACAAACGGCGATCTGTAATCTAGAGGAACACTCAGTTGGTAAATGGATATTATTTGTCACGTGATTATGGAAAAAAACTTCCAATTTTGTTCTTTCCCTGTCTTTCTTCTGAAATCAGTTTTATTCTTTTCTATGCGGTAAAACACTTAAACGATGACACTAAATAGAGGGTACGTATTTTGACAGACACACCCATCCCCCCCCAGCTTTGCAGTATCATTATTCTCAAAACAGTTATCAGCAGCAGCGCGCACTTTGGAGAATAGCTTCCTGCCACCGCAGTCTTTGTGCCGACAAAAATCCGATTTACCCTAGTGTGACTTTCCTTGCATAAGTATTACAGGAAATATCAGTTAAAAGTAGTGACACGCTACATTGGCTCCCCCAATGGCAGCATCCTTTCCAAAGTCAGACATAAAAAAAAATAAAATAATAAAAGAGACTTCATGATCTTACAAAACAAGGTAGTCCAGGTACATAATAACATCCCGTTTCTCAAAATGGTAACTATAAGTTGATAAAAAGGAAACAGGGCGCATAAGAAAATGAGTATGAAGCCATCAGTGCAAAAAGGCAGATGCCCCAATGAATGCGCTTACTTAAGCTGAGTGTATAACTGGAGGCTTTGCAGCGTCTGCGATGCTCAGCTGTGCTGCCACCAACGCAACTGACAGCCTGAGTTTGAAAACTTTCCTCTTACAGCCTCAATAGATTTTACCATGACAGTCAGCAAACATATGAAAGTTCATGGTTTGGGTTTGGGGTTTTTTTTTTTTGAATGGTATCAGATGGTACAAATTGTAAAAGGGATCGGATCTGTTGTCTTTAATAAATACCCGATCTCTGTAATCCTCCCTTGTATGAAACTCCTGCTGAGGTCAGTAATAGCTCTGCATTCGTGAGGACAGGCTCAGAGCGCAGTGGAGATAGGTGTGCTAAGTTCTGGGTGGAGAAGAATAGGAGACCAAACACCGCATAGGGCAGGTCAGTTCAAAATTACAGGTATAAAGGCTTTTCTATTGATGGCAACTAACACTGGCACGTAATTCTTCAATGTGAAAACAAGAAAAATAACAGTTTCATGGGATCAAAAATTCTAGGACTAATAAATTTTAATGTCAAAACCGTTTTGAGGTACTTGATATCCCATTTTTCTCCTGAGGCTAGGGGAAGAGCCACCTAAGAGGTGCGTAAGCACTTACCTTGAACATAGACATAGATGGTTGTAGCTGCCTGGTTGTCCCTGTAAAGGCACCTGTAGTCCCCTGTGTCATTGCCGATGACTTTGAGGAGAGTAAGTGTCTTGCAGTAGGGGCCATCGCTGCAGTCTGTCACGGAGATACGCTTCTCAGCACTGCTCTGGTTGCTCGGCCAGGACCACTCCAGGGGTCTCTGACCGCTGGGAAAGCAAACGTTAGAGAAGCGTGAACACGTGATGAGCGCCAGTACTGATGCCAAGGTGGCAAACCCCAGCCCCGCTAGTCCCTACGGCTACGGAGAGGAACGGCCTTCATCCCGTCACATCAAGCCACGTAGCGTAAATTCACGTACATCGACCTCACCCATAAGGAAGCTACTTGAGATTCACGTTCTGCTGAATCTAAGTGACGCAGAACGTCAAGAGCGTGGCTCACCAGCGGGCTCCAGGGGGACCCGGCTGACCCTTCCTCCCCCCGGCCGTCCCGTGCTCCCCAGCTCTCCCTTGCTGCAACCCTCTAACGTCCTTTCTAAAGTCTGTCTAGAAAAAATGAAGTGGGGGGGACACCAAAGGGAGTGGGGAGAGACAGGAGCGATGACGGGAGAGAGACAGAATCACCTGCGATTCTGTACAAAAACTCACTACAGAAATTACCCCCATCAAAATCACGCCGGACACATTCACCCTTACCTGCAAGTAATATTTAGAGTGTCATTTGCAGTTATTGTGAGGACATCTTTTTGGATGCTAAGGGTTGGCTGATCCAGAGAAATAAATAAACCTGCGAAAACATGTAAAAAAACCCTCAAACCAATGCAATAAACAAAGTAAACGCTACTCCGTCAGAAAAGTATTATATACGGGAATATGCAGCACGTTTTAAGCGGACACTTTCACATCACCTACTTAGCAGTGAAGGATAAATAATGACTTTTCACACATCCCAGAAAGTTCAAAAACTCTGTCATAACAGGAAGCAAAGGCAGATGGTCAGGAGCTAGCTGCAGAGCACTACAATTCAGCCAGCCAGGGTGGAGTTCCTGTTTTCTTGCGTTGCCAACTTCAAGGTCTAACAAGAGGATGTGGGACATTGAAACAGAGTGAACCTTCATCTGATGATCTCACTCCCTGGGGAAAGGGATTACCAACTTTTCTTATAATAAATTGCATATGCTGATGTTCTTTGAGACCGACGATCAATGAATTATGTAAAGAAACTATTTTACAGCTTGTCACAAATTTGAGATCCCATGAATTTATTTTACCCCATGATTTTCTAAAGTTATCTCTTTCCTCCTAAACAGTTGGGCAAAAATCTGTTACTACCAGGCCTTATTCGTGCAAGGGCTTGCATGGCGCCCACCCCAAGGCACCTGTGCTCGCAAGGGCCACGATCTGGGTGCCAGTGCTCTCTTGGAGTCACTATCCCCGCTTGCGCACCATTTGTAAGTACCACAGGGAGAGATTTTCGGTCTGCCCTGGCTGCTCCCATCACCATCAGGAATCCCACCTCACCGGGGCGAGCCAGCAGCCCTGACCAGGACAGCTCGGCCAGCTATGACGGGCAACAAGAAAGCGCAGCCAGATCGGGACCTTCCCCATTTCCCTGGTATTTCCCCACGCTTTAATCACTGGCATCCCCAGCAGGTTCTTTGCTGATGACGGGTTTCCCGCATTTGGCTCCAGGGACATTTTGCTCTCGGAAACGACGGCTGATGCTGGAGCCAAGCGAGGAGGACACTATGCCGTGGCAGGCAGCCCTCTCCGACGGGCAGCACTGGCCAGCCAGGCAGGAGAAGGGACGGCAAGAGGATGGGAGAGGCAAGGAGAGGATGGGATGGAACAGAAGAGGCGAGGCGAGGCGAGGCGAGGAGAGGAGAGGAGAGGAGAGGAGAGGAGAGGAGAGGAGAGGAGAGGTGANGATGGGATGGGATGGGATGGGATGGGAGAAGAGAGGACCAGAGAGAATGGGACAGACACACCCATTATGGGAGAGGAGAGGATGGGAGAGGAGAGGACAGCAATCCCGAAGCATCCCTCCCCAGGGCTCGCACTGCCTCACCAGCCCCGACAGCCCCAAGGCAAACCCGCACCCGCGCCGTTCCCGGTACCCGCTCATCCNTCCCCGCGACCCCTCTCCCCGGGTCCCCGTGGGGCAGCCGGACCCCGGCGGCTCCCCAAGGGGCCGGACCCGGGACTCCCGGAGGTCTCCCGGAGGACTTACCGGGAGCCAGGCACAGCAGGACCGCCAGCAGCCGCGCCGCACCGAGCTCCATCCCGCCGCCGCCGCTGCCGGGCGCTGCGGGGCGCGAAGCGAACCCTCTGTCCGACGGCGCCGTCGGGACGGCGGCCGAGCCGAACCGAAGCGAACCGAGCCGAGCCGAGCCGAGCCGAGCCGAGCCGAGCCGAGCCGAGCCGAGCCGCGCCGCGCCGCGCCGCACGGCGGGGATGCGGGACCCCGGCGAGCAGCGCCGCCCCTCTTGTCCCCGGGGGCGGGGCTTGCGGCCTTGGCCCCGCCCACCAAACCGAGGCCACGCCCACCCAGCCGAGGCCACGCCCCACAGAGCCCTGCGGGGGATGCTGCGGTTTGGAGGGGTTCCCCGGGGTTCTCCTCCCTGGTGCCCTAATGTGCCTTTTAATGGTAATTATTAACCAGGGAGTGTTGAAAGAGAAGGTCGTGAGGTTGTCATTTGGGAAAAATAAAGACACGGCTGTTAATGCTCTGTCCACACCTGTGACCATAAAGCCCCCGGGGGAAATAAAGAGGTCTGTGCAGATAGAGACGTAGATAAATAGATAGATAAACAGGTAGAGAGAAACACACAGCTATGCGCATAACTATGCACGCGTATACCTATACGTATTTCTATGTGCTATGTTTTCCTCTTGCCCTGCAAACCTGCATGTGAGTTTGTCCACAAATGACTAACGTTAATGAAGCAGTGATTTTATTTTGCACGCTACACAGTTCCATCTGTTTTACTGTACCTGGGGGATGAGTGTAATTTCCTTTGAAATCACACCCCTGTTGCTCACAGAAAGATACAGGGAGTGGGAGAAGCTGAATTTCTCTACTGATTTTTCCCAGAGATCAAATAAAATCCATGAAAAGTCATAGAAGGCTCATGTGGTTCAAGAGGCAGCAAGTCGGCACCGTGCAAATAAAATGTGTTGCTGCTACTCTTATAAGCTCTTAAACCAGAAAATTGGTAGCCCTTATCAATATCCCCACCTCCATCATACTGCAGGTCAGGGTATTGGTATTTCTAAGTGATTTTGGGAACTCTGGCAGTAATTACTAAACAACTGAGCCTTGCTGAGACTAGGCTGCTCATAGGGTTTATGTGGCAGTGACAAATACCTAGTGAGAACCAAGGGCACCTACTGCTAAAGAGCCAGTTTTGATAACTTTATACATGGTGATGCTGGTTTTGTTGGGTTTGACTACAAAGTGAAAAATTTTGCTAGGGGACAGATGACCTGCACGAACTGTTTGCCTCCAAAGCTGTTTAGCTAGTCAACAAAGCAAATGAAATTATAAGGGTAAGTTGAAAAATATTCACATGACATTATTACAGGATCCATGGAACACAGTAAAATCACCGGTAGCTCACTTTAGTGCTTTCTGTATTCCTACATGAGGTTCCAAAAACGCAATCTGTAGAAAATATGCCACTATATTGATTTTAACAAGTGACTTCTCTGAAATTTGGTCAGATGATGTGCAACTAGAGCTTACTGCAATACCACTTAGGCTCTGCTTTCACGCACAGTCATCGCTATTAACTGAGCGGTTTGGAGGGCGGTGGTTGGTTTCGTAGTTGAAAATTATTTTGGTGCCTGAGCTTTATGGGAACAAATACCCGCTGTTTGCCCTAAGCATATCTAAGCAAAGATAGATGAATGCTAGCCCTCCCCAGGCCCTTTGGCATTTGCCGTGTCCCCTGCCTCCTTCTCCCCTGCAGTGTCCCGAGGAAGGGAAGGGAAGGGAAGGAAAGGAGGGGGGCTGACCCCTCAGACACACAAATCTCCTGGCTGGTCTGTGCACACACCGAACTGAGCAGCCTTCAGGAAGGAGCTTGCGCATTGTGAATGTTGGGCATCCGCAGGGAAGTGCACATTTCAAACGCACAAAGTGTTTTTATCTCCCTGAGTGATCCCGTTGAGATCTCAGTTTTATACTGTGCTTCCTAAATGGGACACGGTCCTTCAGTCCTTTGCCCGGCTGTCAGTATAATCTTGTTAACTAGAATAATGCTGCAGGAACTGCTGCTTCACTGTATGAATTGCCATCCCTATAGCGCCGGGGACATTTGTGATACCAATGAGCAAACTAGAAGGTAACTTCTTTACACTCCAGATACCTGAAGCATTTAAGCAGAAGAATAACTTTACTCTGGAGAGCCATTCTACAGATGCAAGGCCTTTCATGTGAATCAAATTACTTACCTACATGGAGTTTGTGGGGCTAATCCTCTAGTAAGATGAAGTAAAAACTGCAGCCAAGAATCACTGGAAATGGTGGGTGTCTAGGGAAAGAGCTAGAAAAGATGTGAGGTAACTACCAACACAGGGTGTATGGTATCATATGTGCTTTGCTACACTGATTTTCTGTTTTGAGCTTTGACGGGGCTTTCTCAAGTGGGTTGTCACTGGAAGATGCCATAGGGAACCTCTGAGAGAAAAATCAACCAGAGCACATACGAAAGACAGTCACGTAAAGTTCAAGTGAAAGATTCATCTAAGTACACTGCTACCGTGATAGCTGTGGGACAACAGATGTCTGGTTACAAAACCAAAACCCCAGTGACTCAAGTGATGGCAGCTTTCTTATCCAGCCTTTTAGGCTATAACCTCTGCACCGCCTCTGTGCCATCTTTCAGACTTGTGGAGTACCTAGCATAGCCCAGCTCGCACCGTGGGCTCTCAGTGCTGAACCACGGCGAGCTAGTGAGAGCTGTATTCACATTATTGAGTGAGTAGAAGGCGGGATTTCCTCCCTGCTCAGAGACAGTTTCAATCTGGGAAACTTCCCAGGATCCTGAAAATAACATGAAAGGTCTTCTAAGGCTATCCCACCCTCCGTCACGGCACCCTCGCTTGCTTTAAATGACAGGCAATCCCGTCAAGACATTTCAAATCTGGCTCAGTTCCGAAAAGTCTGCCCTTGCCTTGGCCAGACAATACCAGTAAAGAAATGAATGTTCAGCCCTCCTGCCATACTGAGCAGACCCCAGCCCAGTGTGGGACCGGACCTGGAGATTTGCAGGAGAGCTGGTAGCCGGCGGATGGGATGCGATCAGACCACGTCCATCACTCTGTGTTTCATCAGATCCATTCTCTACTGGCCCAGCATCTCCCAGAGCCCCTGGGAGAGCAGCTCCTATCCTGGAATCAGTGTGTTTCCAGCCCCTGGGGTTATTTTCCTCCTTCCCTGCAGCCTCTTTCTGCCGTAGCCCTTGTGCCGGGGACACTCTGTGGCCGGGGACGGTCCCTGGGAACGGTCTGTGGGAGGGGATGGAGCACGAAGTCTCGCCTTGGCCAAACAGGGCTAACAAGCTTTTGTTTATGCATCTGCTCCTCTGGTCGCCAAAAGCTCATTAAAAACAAGACACAAAGAAGCAGCAGAGGAAGCAGACAACCCCCCTCTCTCCCCTCTCCTCCCCGACCTGTCACGACTCTCCCGGGCTCACGGGCTCCCTCAGTGCCTCCAAAGAGCCCAGCCAGCCTTTTTTTTTTTCTTAATTATTCAAATAACAACCTGGGGGGAGATAAGGGCTGGCACTGGGAACACCGGTCACGTGCTGCCTTGCTCATGTAGATCAGTAAGTTTGCAAGTGGTCAACATCCCCTGCAGAACACATCTGGGATGCAGCAGCCAGCGGCCGAACCGGGTAGCGGTCACCCCTGCGTGCCACATCTGGGGCTGCACGCACCTCAGCATCTAATGCAAGGGTGGAAGACACCTTCAGCTCCGTCTGCATTGCACATTGCACCATCGCAACAACCCCTGCGGCCAGGCAGTATGGCCCTACTGTGGCTTTCATTAGTCATGCTTCACTAGTCTGCTAATTAACATTGCTGGGCAGACGTGGAAGCACGTTCAAGACCCCGCTACAAGAAGAAAATGAGAAGGTGCCCATTTAATATTGAATGTCGTCACTTTTCATGTAAACCACATGCAAAAGCAGAAATACATTTAGCATGACACATATTCCACGTGTAGATCCCAGAAAATGGGTTGGTTTGCAAGTGGCATTGCAAAGGACAAAGTCTATCCTTCCAGCTGGAAATGAAATAACAACTGTGCCAGGTGAGAACAGGCATGGAAGTAGGAATGAGAAAGCATAAACCCACTCATTTTCAGACAGAGTTGCCTAAAGGTAGAGATTTGAATGACCCTATTTTAAGAGTATGCCAAAAATGTTGAGACCTTTGCTGGAATCTGGGAACCTGTCACTTGTATTTGGCTATGTCCAGCTATACACAGGAGGTGTGAGTCCGGCACGTGTGGACATCCCCAAAGCGGCTTTATTGCAGCTGGGCTGGGTGATGATGGTAACAAAACTGGAGGAGGAGGTTCATTGCTGTCAAGGCCCTGACTAGTCTAACTTGCCGTGGGTACATCTCCCCGCTCCTTGGCACCTAATTATGGTTGGAGGCACGTGGAAATTTAGGGACACACCTTTGAAAAATTCAATTTCTTTCACTGCTTGTTTGCTTACCCCCATCATGTCCTAAAACTCTGTATAACTGCTCGCGCCAGGACAACGGAGTCCCAACCACCCTTCATTCAAGGACATGTTAATTATTATTTTTTTTTCCCCATGAAGTTGGTTTTCCCCACCAAACCCTTTCTGGGGGCAAAGGGTTTGTGGGGAAGGGAAAAATGCCTTTACTTGTTTATGCGGCTGAAGTCTCTGGAAATTTCTCTCCCGCTCGCAGCAGGAAGCAGCTCTGAAGCATCCCTTTCTGAGCAGGAAGCAGAGGGTAATTCAGCGTCTGGGGCCCTGGACGTGTGGTCAGTCAGGCTAATGGATGGGCAACTGGTGACAGGGACAAGCTACAGATTCTTACACAGACGTAAGGGACATGCAATATTGTTTTCTTATTTTTTCCCCTCCTGTTTTTCTTTTTTTTTCTTTTTTTTCTCTTTTTTCTTTTTTTCTCTTTTTTTTTCCTCTTTTTTCTTTTTTTTCTCTTTTTTCTTTTTTTTTTCTTTTTTTTGT
>VUYV01000164.1:199969-347175 GCA_008711295.1 Anarhynchus alexandrinus | reverse complement strand
TGATAGGTTTCAAAAAAACGCCCCAAACCCTAGGTTGAAAAAACGGCTGGAGAAAGACAAAATCTTTTTTTTTTTTTTCACTTTTTTTCGCTGGCTCTGCACCCTCTCACTGCATCTCCTCTTGTGAAGAGATTTGCATCTCACAAGAGTACCCTCAGCTCCATGCTGCAGGAATGGAAGGCAGCGTCCTCAGTCGCTTTGTCCACACGGCTGCGTTTTTATGCTGATTCCCATAATAGTCACAGGAGGAGAAGGAGAACAAGGGAGCGAGCGTCATGCTGTTCACAAAGAGGGTCCTGGAGGAGAGACCTGGATACTGGCCCTCACGGCTGCAAATGCTGAAGGATTTTGTTCAATGTGGAACGNCCCCCCTGCCATAAGCAGGGACACTTCCCACTAGACCAGGTTGCCCAAGGCCACGTCCAGCCTGGCCTTGAACACCTCCAATACTGGATACTGGCCCTCACGCCTGCAAATGTTGAAGGATTTTGTTCGGTGTGGAACAGTGCCATCAAGAAAGCTGAGATGCCCATCCGCTGTAGCGTGGTGCCTTCTACTGACCTGAAGCCAGGCCTCCCACATGTGAATATGCTCTGGGGTAGAAGTCCAACTGCTTGGGAAACTGTCTGCCAAAAATATATGTTACTGGTTTGTTGTGAAATAAATAAAAATCATGAACATATCTGAGAAGGAGCCAGCCTATCCAATGTATTCTTGCAAGAAGTCCTTGCCTTAGGAGTGGAAGCAATGCACCCCAGCTCCCAGGGGCTTTGTGTCCCCCATATCTCATACAGAACAATCTCCAAATGAAGGGGTTTGGGTTGTTTGTAGCACCTTTCTGCCATGGAGGTGCCTCGGTGTCTGTGAAGGATTTTATCAGGTTGCAGCCTTTCAGTGGTGAGGGCTCTGATGAGATGTCTCTCCTACGTCCTACCACTTTCTAAATGAAGTATATATGGACTTAATATCTTAGAGATATTTGACCACTTGTCATGTTTGCTTGAAACTGGCAGAAGGGTTAAAAAATTATGAGTCAGTAGATAGAAAAAATAAACAGACAGGCATAAACCGTGATTAGGTAAGTCCTATTTCCCTAGGAAACCGGCCTAAAATTTACAGGTCACACCAACTGGAAAAAAACTGCCAGCACTTCATAGGACAGGATTAGAAGTTGAAACTGGAGGCAACTCAAAGGAGAGCAAAGCATCATCGGCAATTGTGAAAACCCAGCCCACGAGGAAAAGCTGAAAGATTTGAGACTGTTCAATCTAGAAGAAGAGGAGATCAGACAGATGGGTGTGATAACAGCCTTCCAGTGGGGAAAGGCTGGAGGTCCCCGATCAATTATCCTCATAGCCACCAAGGGTAAGAGAGGAAATAATCAGTCTAATTTTCTGGACAGGAGATTTATCTCAGATAATGTGGAACATTTTCTGGTTTTCAGGGCAGTTAAGCACTGAATAAGGTTGTCTGGGGAGTCTGGGACTGGCATCAATTGAGGTGTTTAAGATCGGGTCTGACAGATCTCTGTCAGCGATGAAATTTAGTTCTGGTTTGCAATAGAAGTAAGTATCAGATAGTCTTCTCAAGTTGATTTAAGTCCCACATATTCATGATTAATAAGAATACAATTTGTGGTTTCCTGTTCTTTAATAAAACAACCCCAAAATGAAGCATTTCTTTATTGGGTCAAGTGTAACATCCAGCTTACAACATTTCAGTATTTCTTTTCAGCAGGAAAAATCTAGTACGGTCAGTCTGAGCTGATACCTCTTCTACTACGTGTTTTTTAGGAGGTATCTTGGTGTGAGTCTTTTTGTTGTCATGTTCTTGTGTTCAGCAACTAAACTGAAAAAAACCCCNAGCAACTAAACTGAAAAAAAAAACTCTACCAACCTCCGAACCATTATTCACACAGCCCTAGTTCCAGCTAGGAACTCCTGGGAGAGACCTCAAGGCACAAGTTGATGGGGACTTCTGGAATGTGTCAATGGTTGCCAAAGTACGGGAATACTTTGTATATTGATATATATACAATATAGTGACTGTGGGAAATGATGTCAAACGACTTTCCCAAATCAGTGCCAATGGCAGTTTACAGTGCATGTGTCCATAGCATGTGACTTCTTTTTCAACTAATGCTTGCCAGTCCGATCAAACAGCATTTGGGGAAATGTCCAAACTGGCTCCTTCCAGGTAATAAGTTTTCTTCACAAATATTTTCGCAGCCAGGAGAACTGGATGGTAACTGAATAGTCTTGTGGGACATCAGGTAGGGTCCCCACAGTGTAGGGACGCAAGATCATAAGGAACCACAAGACGCAGAAAAGGGCACAGCAAGGGCTTCTGCAGACACCGGAGGGATCTCCATCACTCTACCATTCTTCTAAAGCCTTTTTGGGGAACTAGCATACCTGGCTCTCACAGTCCCTCTGAAGAACTATTTTTATCTCAGCAGTGAGGAAGCCTTGTTTAGAGTATGCTACAGTCAAGATTTATTTGCACATATGATATCTTAAATGTGATTAATCACTTAAAATTGTCATACACATGTTGATTTTTAACACCTATATCCCAAAAGCTTTTTTCTTACAAAGTATAGAAGTTCATCACAACCAATTGCCTATTTGCCTGTTAATCTTTTTCCTCGTTTTACTTTCATGAGATAGTGGCCATCATTTGTCCCAAGGAAAGAACTGTTCCACTAGTGGCAAGTTCAGCCTCTGTTCAGGCTGCCCTTCCAGGACACAAATTAATCTGGTTTGCAAAGAAACAGGGAGAATGTTTCAGCTTATTTGCTGATCATATTCCTCTATTTACAGGAGTGCAAATCACCTGGGGAAGCAGATTACCTCAGTTCTCCAACTTCACCCCAAAACCGGAAATCCTAACCCAGAACTCTGTTTTCTACATATTTTGCCTTTGTGACCAAGTTGACTGATTGATTAGACTTTTTTTTTAGCACCTGACTTTTTTCTCACACCTCTCATCCAACCAGAAACATCACAGCGTATGTCATGCCACCTTCTCGCTGTTTTCTGCTGTGGCTGTAGCTAAATGAAACCTCTGAATGTTTAGTAGCTGATGTGCAGCAGTGTGGCTCCCAAAAGAAAAGCATCAGCAGGGAAGAAAAAGAAGTGACCAGACACTCAATGAGTTTGTCTCACCAAAGGTTGTCCCCAACCACAGGTTAAAAAATACATTCCACTTTGTTTTCTGGAGGGGGACGCCTGAACAAGCTGTGCACAAAATTCATAGAATCATCATTAAGGCCAAAAGGAAATGTTAGGACGTGTAGTCTGACCTTTGAAAACCGCAGGCAACACAGGGTGGCCACTGGGACACCATTCTTCATTATTTAAGTGCAAATGTTATGAGAAGAGAAGAGGAATATTTACTAGCAGCTTGAGCCCGATGTAGGTTAGAGCCACAGAATCACAGAATGGTCAGGGTTGGAAGGGACCTCTGGAGATCATCCAGTCCAACCCCCCTGCCAGAGCAGGGTCACCTACAGCAGTTGCACAGGACGGCATCCAGGCGGGTTTGGAATGTCTCCAGAGTGGGAGACTCCACCACCTCTCTGGGCAGCCTGTGCCAGTGCTCTGCCACCCTCACAGGAAAGGAGTTCCTCCTCATGTTAAGATGGAACTTCCTATGCTCATGTTTGTGCCCGTTACCTCTTGTCCTATCACTGGGCACCACTGAAAAAAGACTGTGAGTAGTTTGTGAAGGACTCAGAGCCTGCGTGTTATCCGGGGGGGATTTTAGGATCATGTATAAGAGCAACCTTAGCACTGTGTTGAGATTGTTCTAAAAAGACAAACAATAACTGTACACTCATAAATATATGGGGGCTATTAGATATACATATACATGTATGTATATATACATATATACCTGTACTTTGTGGGAGGTTAGGACTATTTCTGGAATTCTACTAGTATAGCATTTATTAGCTACACAGCAAACATAGCTGGTAAGCATTTTGACATTATTTCATTTCACTGAATTGCTGATCCAACGCTTGCAAGAAATGCATTACCATTCCCATCTTTTCGGTTGTGGGAGTAAACGAGGTGACCCTCCCCTGCAACACTCCCAGCAAGCAATGAGGACACTCCTTTCCTCCTGCCCAGACTCAGGGGGAGCTCGTTAAGGCTAACAAGGCCAAGGAAGCTCTAAGGAAAAGCCCAGACCCTTGGGAGGGGCTGGAGGGTTTCCTAGAGACCCATCCTGCAGCCGAGGGAGCAGCCTGGGAGAGTGCCCAGCTCTGTTCCTTTCCATCCTCGGGATCACATTTTCCAGGCGAGCCCTGGATACAAAACACCGCAGACCAGGAAAGCTGATACACAGGAGGCCGTGCGATGGAGCGCTGCTAGGCTGTCCTCTGGGGTGTTGCGTTCTCCACAGAGGTTATCCTTCAGCTGTAGTTCCAGCTGAGACTAGTGCTGGGCAATGGAGAAGAGGCGGGACAGGGAATTGTGAGTCCAAGAACTACGTGTAGATGGAGAGGGTGCAAGTTACACAGGTTCAAAAGGAGACAGGGGTGCCAAATTTTCAGGCTTAAATTGGTAGGAAGGACTTCCTCCTGAAGCCACAGCTATGGCCACTCAGGAACAAGTGGTGCAAGCAACAGTTTAGGGTGAAAACCTTGCAGGAATCTCAGGGACCTCAGATTATCTAGTTTGGGACTTTTGTCCATATAATGCCACAGGACAAGAGTCAGCAGGAGTTCTCCATAAGCCTGAAATTAGACCCTTTATTGCAGGAAATACTGTGCCAGCACCAAAGCGTTGGCACCACACGCCTTCTTATTCTTTGACATCTGCTGACTGTCGTGTGCCAAGAAAAAGGTAACTGAGCACTTCAGGGAAGGAAGACATTGAGCTCAGGGTCACCGATACCTGCCAACAAGACTTATTTTATTTTAGATGACTTGCAAATACAGGAATATTTGTTTTATAAAGGGTGAGAATCTAAACACAGAATTGCCATTTCTAAATTTTTAAAAATCACAATAATCCTTTTTTTTTTTTAACCCAGAAAATGTAGCAACTGGAGTCAGTGAAGAATGAATCTCTCTTAACATCCATGGATGTACGAGCATTCACTATGTTGAATAATCCTGTCTCCTCATTCTTTTCCCTCTGACTCATCCATAATGCCATTTACTTTATTCACGCAGTTTAACTGTGGGTTTGCTACCCTCTTGTCATCATTTCAGTCACTAGATTTTTATTTTTTTTCATGCGAACCTGTGAAAATATTTTGATTGAACCGGTGCAAAAATATTTCAGGCAAACCCAAGGTACGGATGTCAAAATACGCTAGGAGAATAACACACCTACTGATATATGATAACGTTATCCAGTTATTAAAGGAAGCAAGTGGGAAAATATAGGTATATGGTTTCTAGCTAGTAAGGGGAAAAAAATGACAGGTCCTGATTAAAAGCTCTTAAAGGACTTTGCATGCTGCTTCCCTTCCTTAATCCATTTGACCTACTGTGCACGGCCCCAGCCAGCCAGGAGAGCAGAGATAAGTAAGGAGGTTTACCATGCTCGCCTGGTGCAGTCAGCGAAAGTCACTTTCTGTAGCCTCCAGCCTTCCTCTTGGATACGCATGTCATCAGGAAAACCGAGTCCGGGCTCACCACTTTCTCTTCCGCCCCTTTAGCTCCACATGTTTCCTGACCCTTGGCTCCTCGTCCGAGAGGGCTTGCCACCTGCGCACCGGCTCTGCTCGCACCACCACATCCTGTACCTTCCCCCTGTCCGGGCTTCGTTATTTTCATCGGCCCGTACGATAGCTGTGCGATGGAAACGGATTTGGGTTCAAACCACCCTTGCGATCGGAAAGCGAAGCAGTGTTTCCACTGTGATGTGCTTCTGTCTCCTCCTTTCAAGGGACGTACCAGAAAAAAAGTCATTTGCACTTTATTCTATATTCCAAATTACATTTTCTTTTCCCATTTTTTTTTCCCACTGGTAAATTGTCCAGGATAAGCATCTTTCTTATAAGATACTACTTCTGAGAAAACAGAAGGGAATATCTGCAGCTGGAGGGTGATCGGGAGCCATCATCATGGAGGTGGTCTGACAGAGAAATAAACCAGGAGGAGAAATGTATCTGTCCCCAAATGATCAGGCTTGGAAGAACAAAAAAAGTCTCTGCAGTCCCATTAGAGTTCAACATGATATTTTTCCTGCCTTTACTGAACCGACTCAAGGGATGGCTGCTATCCCGGTGCTACAACAAATGACATTTCTGCCCGTTTGCTGTTGTTCAAGCTGTACCTCAGTGACTGAGCAGTGGAGACGTGTCCTCCCAGATGAGTCCGCAGTGCTGTGTTCCCCAAGAGGACAAGAAAGGCCAAGGAGTAGCACAACAGCCTCTGGCTGTACAGTGACTTTGGCAAGCCGTGAGAGCCCAGAACATATTAATGAGGGCTTCACCACAAAATGTTCCTTTATCTAGAAATAGTTAAAAATTGCAGCTCCTCCAACCCTGTCACCAAGGCACTAGGACGAGAACTGCATCTGTCTTGATGCTGAGAGTATCTCCTGTATACCTGTGGCTACACAGGGACAAAATTACTTTTGTGAATGGAGAACCTGAACTCGGAAGGAATCCGAACTGAGCATCGTGAAAGTTTTCAAATCAAAGATCATTCTCTGTCTCTTTTGGGCCAGGTGGGAACGGGGAACTTCTAACCAAACCTCCCTGCTCTGACTGAGAAATCTTGCTGCTCATAGCTGGATCTCTCCCCTGGGCAGGACTGGAAGTGGTCTGATACGTGCTGACTTGCTGTCTCTTCCATACCCAGTTCAAATCAGCGGACAGACAAAACAGCTCAACCTCTTGGTAGAGATTTCCATCCTTACTGAGCTTTAGCCTCTTGTCCTAAAGAAATAAACAGTGCCATCACGTTGTTTGCCCATCTGTAAGTCCCACTCTCCTCACGAGCTTTTGAATTCATTGGCCAACTTCTGTTAAAGTTGAAAGGGGGTTAGAAACAGCACAGATAATTATGTTTGTGGAAACTGGCAGCTAGACGAGAAGAAAGACTCAGTTCACTGTCCCTCGAGGGAACAGGTAATCTCTTTGACAGCAGCCAGATAGCAAAAGGGCATACGCGTATCAGCCTGCCAGTCAGCTTCTTCCTAGCTCCAGACTGCCCGCAGCACAGGTACAGGTACAGCTCCATCCCCGTGGGCATGGAGACAGGCGTGGGAGCTGGGGTCACGCTGCAGGGACTGCTGAGAGTCCACGGGAAACTGAGCTCTGCTCGTGCTGCTGCTCAAAACCCCCATGTGTTAATGCGTTACTTTGTTCAGATGTACCGCAGGTGCCAAATGCCAAACTTTCTTGGATTTATTTATCGCATGTCACCGCCAAGTGAAAGGCCAGCGCCTTCCAAAAAGAAACCACGGTGCTTCCAAAGGAGCTAGGCTTCTGTCAGTCCGGTTCTGCTCTCCTTTCACAGAATCACAGAATCACAGAATTTTCAGAGTTGGAAGGGACCTCTAGAGATCATCTAGTCCAACTCCTTTGCACTGATGCAGACTGGGAAACTCTGCGTTGACATCCTTCACTGATTAATGTTAGCGTGTCTAAAATGATGCTTAAAACTAACTCCCGCTGAGAGTGCCAAAAGACACAGAAAAAATCCCCAACATTTCTGATAGGTTTATTCTGCTGTATAGTCCTTTTGACAGTTACCCAAATCAGTAACCCTTAATTTCTCTGAAGCTGATCATGATTTTAGCTCAGTGTGATGAAAGAAGAAATGCCAAGTAATTCTACATCTGAGATATGATCTTCTGGTTGCAGCGTCTAGAGTCCTCACACAGACACTTCCACCAACAAGTAAACAGAGCTTCACCCTTGAGCTGATATCGGACCTATTTTCTTAACAAACAACGGTCAGTGTTACATGTGAGAAAGGACCCATGCAAAGAAAGACACTGACTTTCATCTATCATGAAGTGTTTGCACAGCCTGTAGAAATCTGCTGTGTTTATAAAAAGAAGAACCACAACATAAAAAGTTGAGTTTCCAGGGGAGGAATTCAGCTACAATTGGTTTGAGTACATGGTGAGGGCATTTCCACCAGTGGAGTTAATCTAGATTTCTCCAGTATGAACAGGTTAGATTTCATACTTGATGTTTGGCTTTCATCTAGTATCTACCTGAAGTCATTACTTTTATCAATTTAATCCTCCACCATGAGCGTGGTGGGGCTTTTATATAGTGGGAACAGAGAGCTCATTTTCCTCCAAGTGAACATCAATGCCCAGTGATAGGCAGGTGAGTTTCTGATACAGGAAAATCCTTGTCTCAAATTTTGGAGATGATATTTGGGGACAGTCTTAACCTGGAAGAGATTTACTTTGGGAGATGACATAGCACAACAGCAAATTCACACTTTACCCATCCTGCTGAAGGTTTTGTACATTGTCCTCTTCCAGGGGTAGATGAAACCTCCTCTATCTTTAGCTCAGTCACCGTGGTCATCTTTAGTGGTAACCAAATGGCACTTTGGAAATGCAGCCTTTAAGCCTCAGAGGAACTGCAGTGGACTGCAGGAGGGAGAGCTTTCATCTCGGTGTCGGATGCCAGGAAAGGCTCTGCAAAATGAACTTTCAAAAAGGCTGGAAATCTCTGGGTTTGGTGCGTTAACTTTTTGGTAGAAAAATGCTCTAGTTGTGAGAGAGAATGTCACGGTGGGAAAATGGCACAGTATTTGAACAGTTAGATGATCTTCTGAACATGTTAGTGAGAAAAGTATCTCATGAGCTCTCACCTCGTTGATAAAAGTCTTATAGGCACAGGAATTTTTCCATCCATGAAACTCTTCTCGAAATGCCATTTGTCAATCAAGAGGTCGTATTTTCTAAATATTTAGGTTTTTCATAGCTTCAGTTAGAGCCTGACGGTCATCATCCGATGTTAGCAACTACAGTTTTGAGTTACCATTAACCAGAAAGGGCATAAAACCCAAGCCACCCGCTTCTTAGATATGTGAGTTGACAACTGTGTTATGTGTAAAATGGGCTACCACGGGCAGCCTTTCCTAAAATAAAGGCTCTGTGGTCGTGTAATAGCCCGATGAAGTCAGCATGGGAAGAGGGGTCACTTTGCCTCGTTTCTGAATCGCAGTGGAGGAGAGGGGTACGGAGCCGCTGAAGCCAGCATCGCAGGTCTGCTTTCCAGGGCCAACAGGGACCCCCAAACCCGCTCAGATGCTACACTAAGGTGGTTGTTCAGTGGAAGTTCTTTTAAATCTCAGCTCTGGATGGAGAGCCCACGTAAATCCTGTTTGAGGTGAATAAGTCCTTTTTTGTGCTTCTGGTCCTTTGATGCACAAAGGATTTAAAGAGCAGCTGTGTATTTATTTTACAACGCATTCAGCGTGTATACTTTTGAATGATAAGATGGTTTATCTGTAGTTTGCTTAATCTTTTCCTGTCATTCGTGGAGATTAAGCACCATTTTCACTGTAAACATTCCCTCCGCTCCCCTCATGATTCCCTAAGGATACACCAGTTCAGATACCCCTTCAAATAATGTACAGGCAAGGACTAATAAATATTTCACACATAAAAGGGATCTTGTAGCAAAAGGCTCTGATAGCCCCCTTCGTTATGGGGGATATTTCCATTTGGTTTTTACTTCTTGAATCCTTTTGTAAAACTCGAAGCCGAGCATGGATTTCCAGTGCAAGTGGCAAGCGCACCCAGACCTAGATAAAATAAAATGACGGAAAATAAACTGCCAGGAAGCAGAGCCCTTATTTTGTATGCAGATTTCCACCCCTTCCCACTTCCTATAGTGCATTTTAAAAACGGGGCTGCTCAATATCCCAGCCCAGTGAAGATTACGATACATTTCTCCATTATCATCTAAAGCACACTGCGCTTTCAAGACTAAAGATTAAGTAAGGGGAAAGTGAAAACATAATTTATGGTGAAATTTCTGAACTTATCAACTCTGCGTAAGAGTAAAGAAAGAAAAATCCAGGAAGACTCATATAATTTTCCTTCAGCTGGTTTTTCATTAAGAGTTGCCAGTCTATTGCATTTCTAGTCATCAGAGAGCAATTAATTAGTAAGGCATAATGTAAGTTAAAGCGTTTCAAGGCTCTGAAGTGGAAGTAGACTTACAGAGAATATCAGGCTCTTCACAGATAATCCAGCACTGCACAACTGTACCAGCTAAATTTCGTGGACCAGTTACACTCATTTGGGGATCCATTCTTTTTTGTGGTGAAACAAGCTGAAATCTTGCCTTTGATTTCAGTGGTTCTGTACATTCCTAATGCTCAGTCTGGGCAGGAATTATGCACAAAGCTTTGGCCCCACGTTTTGAAGTTATTCCTTCCTTCATTTTGTCTACTGCCCAAGTACTCACTATCTGAGAAAATAACATTAGAGGAAGCTGTATATGTCTAAACATCTAATTTAACTAATTTATTTCAGTGGCTTTACTTGGAGGAAATAAGTCCACAGGTATCCAAAATTTTTTGCTTAGTCTCTTGTTTTAAAAGAAATGTGAACGGTTAAGAAAACAGGGAAACGGTGGGTTTTTTTTGAAAGAAGGTTTTCTTTGAAAGAAGTGGAAAAACTCATGATTTCTGTCACCCGTTTTTCAGAAGCCGCTGCTTTTGCTCTAAGGTGTCTCACCGGCTCCTGTGACAGCTTTTGAATCCTTGTGGTTTACAACCCAGCAAAATAAAATAACTCAGAATGAGTGCCCGTTTTGTGAAAAGACTATAAAGTGGTTCGGTTCGGTAAGGGCAAGAGCCTTTGGGAAAGGAGAAGACTGAACAGATAGGGACCTGGACACCTAAATCCATCATGTCTCAGCAGGTACGTATCCTGTCCTGAGGTCTTTCACAGCATGGACTCAGCCAGAGACCTTCCAGCCATGTGATAATCACATCCAGATAAACATGTCTACAGGAATATGAAGCATCACTGAACGCAGAAGTGGTTTGGGAGTTGCCCCTTCCACGTTCTTATGTGTTGCTGACACCAGGTCATGCTCATCATTTGCTAACAAAAAATCCTCAACAGTCACTGCCAACATGGGCACAAGACCTCTGCATTCACTCAGAGGTGTGCTGTTGATGCCATTGCTTGGTCCCTCATCTTCCTTGCATGTAATAAGTGCCGCTGTGCTCCCTGCCATGGAAAGGGAACTGCAAATGACTATGAAATTATGCCTTTTGGCAGCTAAACAGATTTTTGACCACACAGCTGTGGTAATAGCCAAATCTGCTAGATGGTCAGCTTTCAAAATCTTGTGCTTGAATCATTCACCATGACATACATGTACTGACATTAATGGAAAAACATTGGTTTAGGACTTGTGTTTTACCAGCAGTATTCATCTGAACTGGACGCAGAAGCTTTCACCTACATTACCCACAAACAGTGGCAGGTTCAAGCCTTGATGTTATAGCTTCACAGCTGGGGCGAGCTGAGACTGCTTCAGAGAAAGATGGTCCCAGCCGCTCCCCCAGCCTCAGCTACACATCCCTGTGGCTTTCTTAGGGCCAGCGTTAGTGCCACAGCTCTTGAGGAAACACAGATCCTTCCCACCCTCGACACTGGTATCCCCAGTCCTGTTTTTAGGTCTAATCTGACCACCGCTGGTCCAGCAAATGGCTCAGACATGGCCTTTGAAAATGCAGCTGAGTATTTCACCTGTTCCGGCGTGATCCAGGCTGCACTGAAAGGGATGAATCCCTTCCTCCACCCCCAGGCACAAGGTGTCATTGCTTCTCTTTACAGCCATAACCACCCAGTTGGAGTGAGTCGGTCCATTGAGCTCATCTGGCAGAAAACAAACCCACTTCCAAGAAACAGTTTCCCATCAGATCAGCTCACTGGACCAACGCAACCCATAATCATGCAATTGCCAGAGGGTAAGGAAGGCGTGATAAAAACTGGGAAGCAGAGAACACCCCCTTGCTGGCAGTGAGCAGTTAGGTCAGGTTTGGTAAATCATGTAACTGCACTGTAATGCTGCGGTCTCAACTGAGTCTAGTGGTTCGTGTTCCCTGCAAAGCTTCCTGTTTTCCAAAAAAAACCATCTCCAGAACTGGCATAAGCAGCAGTGTCACTTGCCTTTGTGGACTGAATCACATTTCATGAGTCCCTCCTTGTACTCTCCATTCCCTTCCTGAGGGCACAGAGTCTGGAGAACCGCTCAGCAAACAGCTTTTGCCAACCTTGACTTCATACTAGAAGTTTTGCTTTTCTTTCTCCCTTTTGCAAGCTGTCAATCAAAATAAGTTCATACACCACTAAAAAGCAAAGTCCTGATCTGATAACATTCCCATTTCAAGATCAAGTCAAGTTTTGGCTGCTTGCAAGCATCTCGTCCCGGTGACCTGGTTCAGAGTGGTGGCAGGCTTTGAAACGAAGAGGAGACCTTTTCGGCAAGCTCTCAGCAAGGTGTGCGGGGCAGGCAAGAGCAGATGGGGAAAGAGACAGCTCTGGGGCTCCCGGCCTGTTTGATGGAAATGAAATAACATCAGCAAATTTGTAAGAGCTGACTGAGACCTTTTTCAAAGAAGCACAACAGCTGCAGGGCTGACTTTGAGGCCGTCATCCTGTGCTGTGCGGTGCACTTTGACCACGCTCGCACAAACACCGTCTTCCGATTACGGCCGGGTCCCTTCGCTGGAGAAAATACTGGGTGAAGCAATACACCAGCTCTGCAAAACAGCCGGGCGCTCCGCATATAGCAGTTAGCGTCCAGCAGATCCACATAAGAGCCATAATAATGGGGGTGATCGTAACAACTAATAAAAGCGGCAGCACTACGGTGCAGGAGGAAGAGGTGGGAGAGGTCATACAATTTAATCGGGTTCATTGAAAAAACTCTGTGTTTTTTCAATAAGCAACTTTATTCCCTAAAGAAGGGAAATGAGGTTGGACATCACCTACAACAAGAACCGTGCTCTGACCCCACGCAGGTCCATCCAGTTACTGGATGGCTTACCATAATGGCTTGCTTCAGCTTGGCCTTGCAAGGTCCTGCCCTTGCTACTCCCAAAGAGGTTTGAGCACGTGTGCTCAATTTTAAGCATATATGTGTCTCCTGTGCCTTCCACAAATGGGAAGAGTTTTTAGGGGCTGAGGCATATGCTGACACGCACCGTGGGACTGCAGCTGGGACACTTGGCTGCAGCACCTCGTGAGATTGAGCCTGACGTGATTAAAAGCTGCGACTCAACATGTTGTCCTTCTAACACGGTCTTGCTGGACTCACAGAGTTGACATGTGCCTGCGTATCATTTGGTGCAAAAGTGACTTTTGCACGGAGAGCAGGAATATGTCTTAAGGAGTGATTAATTTTGCTGCGTGCTGCAGCTTCCATTACAGCGCTTTACTTCAAGTGCTGCTTCTTGCCTCAGGGAATATTTTCCCACTCTCCAGTTGTTTATAATAATGAAAAGGCTGGTCTTGATTTGGAAAGAGCAATGTGTGCAGATAAGATAAAATTGCTGCTGAGGAACTAAGAGCAGTCCTTTCTTCGCATTACGGCTCTCCCTGCTACCCAGCCTCTCTCTATCTCACCAGCAAGCAGCAGAGCCCAGCGCCGTGGATGCTGCTCAGCCAGTTTCCCAGACATCAGGAAATGAACGTTTTGACAACTTAGCCAAAATAACAAAATAGCTAAAGTTAACAGGATAGCAGCTGGGAGGACTTAGTTCTCACATGGGGCTTACCCACAACTGTTGTTGCACACCGAGGTGGAATGATGGGACCCCGTCATTAATTTTATATGTTTATTAATAGAAATAGCTTTTGCAGAAGGCGATGGGCTGACACCCTTGAAGCTCAAAGTCCAAAGCCCTCTGATTGCTACCAGAGAAAAGGCAAGGGCAGCCTTTCTCTGTTGCAACACCAGCATTTTCAGTCGTCGTCCAGGTGACCACGTTTGGAAAAGGAAATTTAAGTTCTGCTTCGGGGTTAACACAGTCCTAAGTCTAAAGATCTCAGCAAGAGGGTTTTTATTTGCTGTTGGATTAGGTTTCTTTCCAAAAGGGGACAGACAGGAAAGGGGTGCCCCTGCTGGGTCGTTCCACCCCACCGCACCAGGCAGGAGCAGGGCAGCCCCTGTTTCCCACCTCCCTGTGGCAGCGTGATGAATGATGAGTTCCCAGGGCTGTGGCTCAGAAGAGAGAGACCAGGAAAATCTTGCAACCCTGTGAATCATGAAGACAAGATAGGAGTGCAAGGCCTTTTCTTGAGGGGTTGGGACAGTTCCTGCACATCAGGAATATCTACACCACCACAGGATGTCTGGCCTCCCAGACTCAGCCAAAATGGGCCAACTTGGTCTCTTGCTACACCAACCATCATAGCAGGACTTGTAGCCATCTGTCCTGCTGGAACAGAAAGCAGATCCATGAATGCACAGCATCACCACGTGTGACCATAATTCCCACAAAGAATGGCTGAATGATGAATCACTGGAGCAGGGAGTTTTGCCCAGGAGTAGAAAGTTAGATTTCTGGAAATTTGTCCAGGTCTTCAGCCTACAGCTCTGGAATTGGGAGCTGCAGGTGGCAGTTAATGAGGACTCAGCATTTTGGGGCTATGCGATGGATGAAGTAGGATGCAAAATGCTCCAGACTGCCTCCTGATGAGCAAGTCTGTGTGTGCTGCTGTAGGAGAGGGCTTCTGGCTGGATTGCAGAGGCATCCTCATCCCCAGCTTGGTCACACCTAGTCTGGGTATTTCTGTACTGGGCTTCAGAGCACAGCGTGCTCCTATATGGTTTCATAATGTCCATCATCAGATCCCTTCCTGACATAATCAGTTTAGAAAGGGGCAAGTTTTCTCTTATACTGAAGGAAGAGAAGTGTTGCGGGAGAAAGCTGGAGCTGGTATAAACTGGTGTAATTTCTTCAGAGTCACTGACATCATCTCCGTTTATACCAACTGATGTGGCCTTTGAGGGACGAGAGAAGAGGTTAGCCAGTGGGCAGCTCAGTTAGAAGAGCTGACAAGTGGAAGGCAGATTACTTAGCTGTTTATGGGATGGACTTTTTTGTATGAAATTCTCCCAGTAATTCTTAAACATTCATGAGAAACATATAAGGCAACAGTGTTGGCAAACATTATCCTTGGCCCTAGCTATGCCATAATGCAAAAAGAAGGAGAAGCAAAGGCTGGTGTTTGCAATGTGAAGCAAGTCCCCGGAGAGCTCTGCCATCTACACAGGCTCCTTTCTGCTACTTTTGTAAAGCAAGAAGCGTTTCTTCTTCTTGTTCGTTGGTATGGCTTGTTCATTCTCAAGAGTTGCAGAAGCTCTGAATGAGGTTTTGTAAGTATTTGACATTTCAAATTGATAACCTTGGCTCTTTGAGTGCCTCAGACCTTAGGATCTTCATAGTGTCACTGTCCTTAAGACAAACCACAGCCCCCTTCAGAACAGGTTGTTGCTTTGGTAATTTTTTCCACCAGCTCCAGAAAAAATAAAGTCATGTTTCATGCTATGAAAAAATAGTTGCTGTGTGGTGTGATCCTGCACCAAGAGAAGAAAAAACTCTAGAAAAGGCTATTACAAATAGAGGGCTTTTATCACCACGATGTGCCCTTTCCTTCAATTTGGTACGAGAATGAAGTTGTGTCTCAAACATCTCAAAACTGCTCCACTTGGACACAACCAGGAGGATGCTTGTCTCATGCTGACTGGGGGTGGAGTTGGGGCACAGTGTTTTAGGAGTGATGGAGAAGGTGAAGAGACCTCAGGAGTCGGGGAGCACAGCCCTCCCAGAGCCACCACGGTTTTGGTGCTGAGCAGAACAATGGGGCAGGGGGTGGCCAGGCAAGAGTGAAGGTGCCATGAGCACAGGACCAGGGCAGGAACAGGACTAGCACTGCAGCATCATTTTCAGGACAAAGAAGGGACACACATTTTTTTGTGGTCATATAACCCTAAACCAACTTTACTGGTTTTTTGCTTACACATGCTCAAGTTAACTTTGGCTTGACTTCTGGGGAACTAATCTTTTCCTTAAAGTTAGGCACAGGTATAAGTGGTTTTTTGGAGCAGGGACAGTGTGTTAAGCCCCTGGCAAGATCAGCCATACACTACAAAGGAGCTGCAGAAAGTAAATACGGATCTTATACACACAAGAATTTCTGCAAGAAACCTGATTCTAGGAGTTATATTAATCCAGCCAAGATAGCAGAAATTTCTCATGCAACCTACAGCAAATCATCTTGAATCTCCAATATTAATTGCAAACTACTTGCAAATGGTCTGCAGCCAAAAGTTTTCTGCAGAAATCACTCAGCTAAAAATTTATGACAAATAAATCTGTTTACCAGTCATTTCTCTGGGAAATAAGGGGCCAAGTTTAACAATTCTTTCAAACGAAATCATCTAGCTTTGTTTCTGAGCAAAAGCTGCTTGCTGTCACGCTGGGAACGTCAGAGCAGCGCCCAGAGCAGGCGCGCGCGTGTGCCCGCAGGATTGGGCAGAACCAGAAGCATGGGCTGGGCCCAAAGGACATCATCAGAATCTGAGAAAAGATTTAATCATCACTGAAATCACCAGAAACTGAGAAAAGTCATGATGAGAATGTAAGTCTTGGAGGGATGAAATAAACTTGGGTTTTCTTATTTTAACTACCCCATCCTTTGTGACACCAGAAGAGTATTTTATTCAGCTGACCTTGACTGAACTAACTGCAGTTATGCTAATTAGGCTCTTACCCTAATGCATATTCTGTTAAAATACTCCTCAGTCATGCATGACCACAGGCTTGCCCAAATTCATCTCCTGTCACTTCTGAAAAACACCACCCCCACCAGAGCCCGGCGGTCCTGCTTTCCTTCTTGCAGTAGCTGGATCCCCGCTGAGCAGCTCCCATGGCCTTGAGACTTGCTTTCCTCAAAAGAGACGGGATGGTGCTGTCTCCATCCCACGGTAACAGCCCATATCTGCTCCCGCCTGCAGAGAAAGGGGCCTTCAAGAGTCGGCATGGGCCCATTAAGCACTTAGCAAGATGATATTCTCCAGGCGTAGTCCTCCTAATCTTGCATTTGTTTTACTAAGTGAAAGCAACTGATGCTTTCACAGTCATGGTGCGGGTCACCTCTGGTAAGGCAACCGGCACTGGGTCCCTGAAGCCTGGGATGAGGGGATGGCTGATGGGATATGAGAAGGTGAACTGATGGGCCAAGGAAGGGTCCGGGTGAACCAGAAAACCAGCGTCTCCATCAGTCCACAAGACCGGTACAGAAGGCTCCAGTTGTTTTTCCCGACCATAATTTGAAATACAGCTGTGATACAGCTGCGTGAGAGGCTTGGACTGTGCAGGGGTATAATTTATTACCAAATAACCTCGCTGCACTTTACCAGCAGTTACTGTGTCTGGTTGGCCTTGTAGTCACTTTCCCCGTCTTGGAATACGGCAGGAAATTTTAATAAATAGGGTCCAATTTCACCATCTTCCTCAGCAGCCATCCCTAACTTCGGTGCGTGCCCACTGGAGGTAGCCTTGCTTACTGTCTGGCTACTGAGTGCCTCTTTAGTCATCACTTTACTGATACTTACAGGAAAGAGCTATTGTTCCCGGGCTTCCTCGTCGATAACAGAAGTTCCTGAATTTCTACTTGTTGTAAATTAAAAAAAACACCTCTGAAGGAAAAGCATTTGGTTCTGATTCTTAACCGTCAGTGTTTTCTGACTATAACCTGTAAGGAACGGTTTGACTTTTTAACTCATAGCCTCTGAAGCAGCAAGAGGAATTTAAGCGAACCTCTTTGGGCAGGGTTACAGTGCGCCTCAGAAGAAGAAAACCACCAAACCAAAAGCAAAGCAGCACAACCCATGCGACGGCTCGGAGGGCCCTTGGGTTTTGCAAGATGCTCGGCCCCACATCAGTGCGTGGAAGAAGAGAGCAAGGTGCTTCTCAAAGGGTATTTTCAATGTAGCCGACGTGTTTGCCAGTTTAGTTCACAGGAAAGGGAACATCAGCAAAAACGGATCATTCCAATTAAACAAGTTGGTAAGCGCAGTAGTTGCCTGGTTCAACATGATGGTGCCCAAATCATTCAGTCATTTGCCAGTACCCTCCTGGTACATCGGACTGGTTTATAACGCGCGTGTTGCTGCTCAGCTAGGAAGGGAAAGAGGCTACATCTTCTGGAAATGAGTTAGGAAGAAGAGAAACAAAGGATAGAGAGAAAGCTAAAACTCAAAAAAGTCATTAAATTATATAGGAATCTGAAAAGGCTGGGTTAGATCAAGTGATTTTTAATAAAGCAGAGTCCTTTATGATACTGTATTTCGGTAAGAATTTTTCTGCAGGCTGTTTCCTAAATATACAGTAGCCTTCTTTATCTGCCTGACATTGGAGACATGGAATTTAACTAGTTAAGCGCTCTCAGATAACAAGCGTTTTGCATGTAAGTGCTGCTGTCTAATAGACATGCCCTTCGCTGAGATAATGAGTGATTGGGATAAAAGCCGGGCATACTGTATCGACTTTGAAGATACAATCTTCATTATAAAATTCGGCAAACTGAAACTAAATTACTCTTCTAATAATTGCACGTCTCCAGGAACATTTCAATAGATAAGTGCGACGGTAACAGCTGAAAGCTGTTCAACTCTTGGGCTGCTAAAAATGTGATCTACGTGACATCTACATAAAATTACAGACTCATATGCATCCATGCCAAGCAAAAAGAGGCAATAACGTTGTAAAACATTTTGGCATTGCTTTAGGTATTTTCATAGGTAAAGGTTTGGAGTTCCCAGCAGAAGTGAAGACATTACTATTGCCCAGATTCATTATATTGAGGCTTTTAGAGACCCTGGTTGTGTGTTTTCCTGTCAGACAGAGACACTCGCATCCTTACAGCCCCTGGAACATACCGTGCCATTTATCTGTAGGTGTGCAATAGCCATTTTTCCCACCAGCCTGGGCTCCCAAGCATCCGCAAGAGTGGCCGGTTACTGCAAAAATACAGGAAAAGATATATCCCACATGCTTGTCATATGGCGCATGGGATTTGACCACGCAGTACAGGAAATCCTATGCAACATAAGCAGCCCAGTAAACCCCGGCACTAGCGGAGGGGCCTCGGGAGTGTGTGCGTAGGGAAGGGGAGGGCTGAGCCTGGGTTGCCAACCCCTGAGCTCCTCCTTTGGGGTGGCACTGTCCCTTGCCTCCTAGGGGTCCAGCCGTACCAGTGCCCAAGCATCCTTCTCCCGGAGC
The DNA here is from genome assembly GCA_008711295.1 of Anarhynchus alexandrinus. Classification (NCBI taxonomy): domain Eukaryota; kingdom Metazoa; phylum Chordata; class Aves; order Charadriiformes; family Charadriidae; genus Anarhynchus; species Anarhynchus alexandrinus. The sequence goes on along the minus strand of VUYV01000164.1, from coordinate 327,917 downwards.
CAGCAGCTCGCGATGCCGCTCTCACCGACTTGAAAGAAGCTGCTCATATGCTTAAAATTAGCCCTGGAGCTGGGCCAGGCTTCTCAGCACATTATGGGATGGAGCTGATGACAGACGATCTTAACTCTCTCGCTTGTGAGAAGTCTGTACACACGCGCAGCCGAGCCGCAGCACCAAGGTCTTGGCCTCACGTTCTTGCTGAAGGGCCCGTGGCGCTTTTCATGAGAATTAAGATGTCAGGCTCATCAGTCAGATCAGATCAGGTGCCGATGTGAGTTAAACCCTCCCGCCCTGTCCTCCCTGGCTACCTATAAACAGCAGCAGGGAACCACTCTGCCTCCCCCCAGCACCAAGCTTTAAAACAGTTTGGCTTTTAATACCAAAAAAAGCGGTCTCATGATTGATATTGCTGCCATTTGAATTTGCATGTTCTGCTTTTGTAGCTTATGGAGACAGGTTGGAGAGTACAGCCCAGGCGTCCCCAAAGAGCGAGGTGCTGGCCTGGTGGGACTGTGCCAGCAAGCAAGGGGCTGAACAGGAAAGTTAAACGGGGGTAATATTTCATTGGGCTCAGTTGGCAGATTTTTCTGCTGCTATTAATTGGGGAAGAATAATTTTTAGAGATAGAGGGGAGAGAATAAGGGAGGAAAGAGGGGAGGGGAGAGGAGGAAAAGAAAGGAAAGGAAAGGAAAAAAGAAAAGAAAAGAAAAGAAGGGGGAGGAGAGGAGAGGAGAGGAGAGGAGAGGAGAGGAGAGGAGAGGAGAGGAGAGGAGAGGAGAGGAGAGGAGAGGAGAGGAGAGGAGAGGAGAGGAGAGGAGAGGAGAGGAGAGGAGAGGAGAGGAGAGGAGAGGAGAGGAGAGGAGAGGAGAGGAGAGGAGAGGAGAGGAGAGGAGAGGAGAGGAGAGGAGAGGAGAGGAGAGGAGAGGAGAGGAGAGGAGAGGAGAGGAGAGGAGAGGAGAGGAGAGGAGAGGAGAGGAGAGGAGAGGAGAGGAGAGGAGAGGAGAGGAGAGGAGAGGAGAGGAGAGGAGAGGAGAGGAGAGGAGAGGAGAGGAGAGGAGAGGAGAGGAGAGGAGAGGAGAGGAGAGGAGAGGAGAGGAGAGGAGAGGAGAGGAGAGGAGAGGAGAGGAGAGGAGAGGAGAGGAGAGGAGAGGAGAGGAGAGGAGAGGAGAGGAGAGGAGAGGAGAGGAGAGGAGAGGAGAGGAGAGGAGATACACATTCTGGACTTTGTCCGTTGTCTCTCACAGTGTTATGCTGTGTCCATAGAGTTCCACTCTGGTCAAGAAAGAAGACCAAAGGAAGGAAGGCAAAATGCTTGGCCCCAACAGGACAGCAGCCTTTTGCCTTGCTGCCCTTTCAAATTCACTGACGATGCAATGAGGTGCCTCGGCAGAAGAGCTGCACCAGGCAGCCCCCGGCCGCAGCCAAAATAAGGCTGCCTGAATTAGGAATACGGAGCATGTTTCATTTCCTGGGCATTTTCTTATCTGTATCTTAGTCGGGTTTTTGATCTATGGATGACTGGGTCAGGAAGTGGCCTGAAGACACCCCTTTTGCCTCATGCATGGAAATTTGCTAATTATAGGGCTGCATCGACAGGCTCCCACTCCTGTCATGACACTTGGCGTTGTTTATGTCATTTAAACAAGAGAGGAAGAACCCACCTCCCCAAACCAGTGAAATAACGAGGAACAAAATGCACTCTTTTATCTTTTTGTCAAGTGAGGCGAGTCTATTATCTGCCCCAGCCCGCGGCGGGGATCGCCGTCTCCCCCAGAGCGGCGTTTTACAGGCTGATTAGTGTATAGCTTCCTGCAGTAAACTGCCAGCAGAGACCAGAACACAGGAGAGGAAAGGGAAAATCAGGGACAAGATTTAAGCTCTGGCCTTAGTTTTTATTGCCTGCACTGTACGTCGATACATATTTAACTGATAACCCATGCATAGCGTACGGACATGCACACACAAACGTGCATGCAAATACAAAATAGCCTACGCCGGCCCCAGGGAGTCACTGCTGACTTCGCACGCCGGATGATGCTAAATCAGGCGGGATGGAACCAGCCGGCTTTGAAAAAAAGCACCCCTGGACTAGGTTGGTCGAAATGCCAGACAAGTTTGTAGGACAGCGCTGGAGCTGTGTAGAGCCGTGGGCTTCAGGCTTGACGAGACCTAGAGCCAACGCAGCTGGAAAGAGCTTCTGCTGCACTAAAAAAACAATTAGCTTTTAACATTTTACATTCTTGGAAAGTAATTATGCCACCTTGAATTTGTAAAGGATTTCCTTTAATAATCTTATTGTTATTTGATTAGAAATGCCTGTTAAAAAACCAGCTAACTGTAAAGATACAACCAGACAAATATATTTGTGGCAACAGGAAGAACCAACTGCTCGTTACGTGTGTAATTTGTATGGCAGAACAGTGATATGACAGTAAATTTCTTACACCTCCAAATTGCTAATGCTCTATTACACATGCTAATGGACCCTTGGTAAGGTAACATACAGCTTTAATTCTTTTAAAATGAAAGCATCACCTGTGGTTTTGGGTGATAAAATACATGCCTAACTGTTGAGTAAGATAATACCTCTGCATGAATGTCAGGTTGAAGTGGGTGAGGGAGTGCTCAGTAAAGACACAAGGTGCTAGAATTAGAATTTTGGGGGGTTTTCTAACCCTGTCACTATAGCCAGACGCATGGCTGCATTGTGTAAAGTAGGACAGAGCTTAAAAGTCATCAGGATCTTTTGGCTTTAATCACCACGAATCTTTGAAAGACTTGAAAATAATATTCAGTGTCAGAGTACGGACTGTAGGGAGTCCGTAAACACTGTAACAGAAGGACTGTCACAATTAAACATGAGTAAGGAAGTGGCACTATTACCTAAAAAAGCTTTCTGAGGATGACTCAGCAATGGAGAGGAGTGACTTGAAGACTAACTGGGAGCAGCTTGCAGCGAATGTCTCTCTGTATGAGCCGATGCGAAGTGTGCTCAAATCAGCTCTGGTTTTGTGGATGCAGCTTCTGCCAAGGCTTAGCAGGAGGAGCTTTTCTTCACTGAAACCAGACAGATAATCAGCTTTTAGATTCTGGATGTGATTTTGTTAGGTGCATTGATCTTGGGTTGGAGATACACTTCAAATGAGCCTTTGTAATAGAAGGTAAAGAGCTCAGAACGCTGGTGCCTTTTATTTATTTATTATTAGCATCGTTGTACAATTTGTTTTCTCAGATGTAAATGTTTATTCTAGGTAAATGGGATAACCTTGGGAAACCACAGTGATGATGCTGTATGCATTAACTCTGTGCATTGAGCAACTCTGATTTACTTCAGATGTTTCTGTATCATCTTTGCTGAGAAGATCACAAAAATGAATTGCATCAGTCTCCCAGCTGAAGGTGAGTTAACGTTACTCCCATTATCCAGCTGAATCCAGTGGGCCACCAGGATTGTAGAGGATACAGCTTGGGCACAGACCTTGGGTCAGGTTCCCAAACTCTCAGCAACCTGGGAGGTGCTGAGAGGTGCTGCCTCGCAGATAAATGAAAAACAAGCAGCGAGATAGTGGGAAAGATATAATTGCACAAAGCTTCTCCCTCCCCCTCTCAATGAGCTTTAACATCCACTGACCTTGAACTGGTCAGACATCCAAAAAGGAATCATAGACCATACGATCAGCTGTTGTGAGGAAGAGTAGTTGTCCTAGATAAACCATTTCAGCTGTTTTCACAAGGAAGAGCTGTAGCAGATATTGCAGCTCTGGCAGGTAGCTGGACTGGACACTCCCTTCTCATTCATTGTCATTTGGCCCTGATCTTAAATTACCATTGGTGTTTTTCATAAAGGACGAGTCCAGTATTTTTTTAAGCACATCATTTTTACCAGTAGATTTTCCTGATGCAGAAAATTTTCTAGATGTCCTGACTATTGCCGGCACCATACTGAGGGGGTGCGCGCTCTCCCAAGCGGGCTGTGACATAGAGAAAAGCAAATTTAACTCTAAAACACTGCCAAGACAGGGTATCGACCTGCGTCACCACAGGATCGTTCTCCCTCCCTGAGGCAACTCCAAAACGGAGCAAGTTACTCCTCTTCCCTGCAGAGGCATAGCGTGAGCATCAGCAGCTCCTGAAGAGCAGCTGGTCCACTGCTGTCATTGAGATAACCTGCCCGTGGTTGACCCTCACTCATTTCTTAAACCAGAGAGAGCAGGTTCCAGGAAAAATAGTTTTCTCAACTTCTTTTTTTTTTCTTTTCATTACCCCAGAAGCAGGGCAAGCTAGCTCGGGGCAGGCTGGGGCACCACGGGCAGTCAGGGTACAGGACTGCAGCTCAGGGATCTCACCTCCATGCATGCTCGGATGCACAACTCACTGCCTCGCATTCCCCGCCTCCAAAACAGGAGCAGCGGTGCACTCCCAGCTCTGCGAAAAAGGACCTTCAGGTCTATCCATCCGAACAGCAGCAGGAGGACCATGAACTGTTCCATCATTTTAACATTTCTTACTTTGATATGAGACGAGACTTTTCAAGAAAAAAACTGCTGAGCAAGTACAGAGGCTGATGAGAGAAATCACAATGATCCCTTCAACATCTGAAATGAAAACTGGCACTTTCCACTTGTCAGAGGAAAGGTTGTTGGGGGTACAGAAGCATCTCCAAAAGATACTTAAAAGGTGTCAGCCCAGAGAAGGATAAAAGCCTAATTTTATCAAGGCAGAAGAGAAAGGAGGAACTGTAGGGAAGGGATCACCTGTGAGGATCATGAGGGGAAGATGAAATCCAGCCCAACAGAGACTCACAAATCGTAACGAATGGAAAAGAACAAATGCTACCTTTTTATCCTCTCTCATATACAAAACAGAAGGGGTAAGAAGGAAAAAATTAGATACATCAGTTTCAAAACATAATAATTTAAAAATTCAATATAATGTGAATTTAAGTTAAGCTGCATCTGTTGTTTCTTTTTTTTCCCCCCAATGGATTGAAGGGATGGCTGGTGATTTGACTGACAGCAACAATGGGGACTTTCAGAAAATGAGAAAAACCTATATCACTCCCCAGCCCAGCACTTGCTAAGGAAGAGGAGTAGGAGAAAGCATCCAGAAGAAAGCTGGGCTAAAGCCATCAGGAAAATGTATGTGATCCCATGAAACCATCCTTAGCAACACTCCATTTAACAGGTTCCTGCCCGATAATAAAGTTCCTTATTACCTCCTCATTCTGCACAGGGCCAGTAAAGGATTTCATGGTTCTTTCAGATGCATTCCTGATTTATTTGCGTTCTTCATAGAAAGCACATATGTGTATACTAAATATGAAATTTTATCAGCCTCATAATACAGAGGTGGATCCCTTTGTAACCTAGTGAGTAGAAGAGACTGACATAGCAGGTTGTACTTGAAAAAGTGCCTTCACTTGCAAAGTACCTGGGAATGCAAAAAGACAGCTGAGGATGAGACTTTTCTTACCTAGCTCCTCCTAAAACAAGATGGGACAGTAGCATAGCTAGAAAGGGTTCTTTCAGTTCACATGTTCACAGCACAAAGCCTCTGCGTGTGTTGACTGTGCCTCAGATGTAAGCGTTTAAGCCAAAGCATGGCATTGAGTTGGAGAAGACAGGATGAGCAGGAGTCTTCCCTCAGTTGGACTCATTCATCATGAATCTGGCAAAATGAAGAGCCCATAGCATATAATTTAGTGTCTTTTTGGCACATGAAAAAGGTCAGTGCTCACTGTGATAATCTGTAGTGGATGGTGAGCATGGGTTGGGAATTCAAGCTCTCCGTTTGCGCCCGTGTAGAGTGACTCATTTTTTACCGAGTAATTCTGCAGACAGCTATGACTCAAAGTTTGTGTTTACCCAGCAGAGATATAGACTTTTATGTTGGAAAGTGCAAAGGAAACAGGCTTTTCTGACATGGCTTTGTTCTGTCTTCACCCCCAGCCAGTGACTGGTCCCAAAACTCAAGTGCCACAGCACAATATGGAATGAGCTTTACTCAGGGATTATTTTTTTTTTCTTTTCCTGTAGCTTCCTCATGTTCCCTAACCATTTTCCACAGGGACAATATTTCCCATTGAACAGGGAATTTATCTTTAGAAATACCTAATGACATGTCTTGCTCAGGGGGAAACATTCATGTGCCTGAAGTCTGGCCAGCTACCCTCTGCAGCTCATTAAATGAAGGCTTTATGCCACTTTTCTTAGGGCAATAATTTACTGACATAACTGGCTGGTTCAATACATGCTGCAGAGCTCCAAAAAAACCCCATATTTTTTGTTTTGTGGCCACTAGGTGTCAGAGCACAGCGATGTGGGGTTATCCCATGAGGACCATAGAGCCCACCACAGCAGCTGAGGCTGAGCCAGACTCCTTGGCTCAGCACAGGGACTAGAAACATTGAGCTTTAGATAGTTCTACATGGTGAATATAAAAAAAATAAATAAAAATGAGGAGAGTTAAAAGGTAAGGAGAGGTCTCATATCCCTTGGTATCTGCAACCCATCTTCTTCCTGCTCCACGTGCTGGTTGCTGCCTCCTGAGGCTCCATGGAGAAGGTGTTTGCCTGCCAGCATTTTGCAGCTTGCTGCCTATGGTGGAAAACATAGACCCCAACATATAGTTTGATGTCAAATCCACGTTCAGAAATGCCTATTTATTTTCTACCCAGGTGCTTACATTGGCAACCATCAAGGCTGCTGTTAAGTGCCGTTGGCTGCTTAACAATACAGTTTCATCTCTGTGTCATACTCAGTTTGGATTAGAAACTGGCAGTGTTTTCTCAAGAAAATGCTCCAATCTCCATTGGGATTTCTGCTCTTTTGCATTTCATGTAAACCACTTATGCTTGGATCTGATGATGGGAAGTGTACAGGATCCTTCTCTTTTTAAAACAAGATTAGTTTAAGTCCAGCAGGAAGAGCTTAACTATGGAAGAATCTATATTTAGAATATTTCCCTTTTGTGTGCAGCTGAGTGTATTTCCAGATCCACTGAGTGTCCGTCATGCTGTGGACAAATAAAAAACATATCCCACCTTGGAAGTTATTCTAAAGGCAGAAGGAGGACAAGAAAAGAATAATTGCCTTCAGCGATCACAAAACTCTTCCTTCCTCCAAATGCAAATATACCTCGTTTGACAGTGCAGTTGCTGATCTACTTTCAATATTTTGTTGTGAGTGTTAAAACCAGCCCATAGAAATACAGAAACTTTGGATAATCCAAGGTAGAAGGGACCTCTGGAGATCCTCTAATCCCCTGCTCAAAGCATGATCAGCTCCTAAGTTAGATCTAACAGTAAAGTTAAATCAGGTTGCTCAGGGCCTTGTCTAGTCCAGTTTTTAATATCTTTGAGGACAGAGATTACACGGCCTTCCTGGCCAACGTGTTCAAGTGCCCGGTTAGCCACGTACTGAAAAATTGAAAAATTCCTTGAACTAAGTAAAACTAAGAAGGACTGATTTAAATAGAAATAAACCATTTGGTGCCATATGAATAATAAGAGGTTTTTACCTCCTCAAGAATGTATCAATGCCAAAGGCCTCAAATGGGAAATGTAGTGTTGTCAGCAGCACGGAGCTATAACTTTTATAATTAAAAAAAAAGTTAATTCAGCACATACTCATGTTTCTGCTCTTCTTGACTACGCTTTCTTTTGATCCAGTCAAATACTTGTAGAGAATGAAATTTACAGTCTCCAGTGGTAATATTTTAAAGACCTTCCCCAGCTCTCCTGTAGGCCCCCTTTAGGTACATGGTCAAACAGCATCAAAGATGTGAATATGTGAAATTTGGAGGCAAAAACGTAATCACGCACTGATCTTTAGATGGGTCATAAGTAGTCTCATTGAGAAACTCAAGCGATCTCATGATGTAAAAGATGAGGTGACATCCACTTCGAGGTGACCTCATTGAGAGGTTAAATGTCGTGTTTCACACAATCTTGTAATTTAACCAGTGCTCTATCACTTGCATGATCCTAGCACCCTGGTTTTCATATACCAAGCCACAAGTTTAACCTTCAGGCAGCTTACACTGTTTCAGAGGTTTCTGGAAAAGAATTAGCTCTTTCCTTAGCAAGAAGATGTGGAGAACAGTACAGGTGAACAAGATCACAGAATCTTATCTCCATTGTTCGGGACAAAATAAAATATCATTACTAGCTGCAAAGAAAATAAGCTCTTCTGCAAGCAGAGCAGACCCCTAGCCTACCAATTCCCAAATATAAAAATAATGCCTTAGGAAGGAAAAGTGCCACAAAAAGCAATTTTATTATCCTGTTGCTGAGGAAAGAAAAATCCTTATGTAGCAGACACAGGTTGAGGACTGCTGATGGACCAGTAGCACCATTCACACAAGGTCCGTTTTGATTTGTTTCTGAAGTTCAAGATTTCAGAAGCCAATGCCTGATCGGCGCACAGATGTAGGCGGTGGACGGGACACTGGCAACCACAGGCAACCGCAGGTTGCCCACAGCTATCAGAAGCGAACACTCAGCTCCACGCTTTGTGCTCGGCGTGGCATACGCCGCTGGATGGAGAAACAGTTGATCTTAGCATTACTGCAATTATGTCAGAAAGCACACATGCTAATTAAATACAGACTTAATGGGCGCAGTTAATAAGACGCTGAACAATGTCTGACAATTTGCACAGATAACAACAAGTTCAGGCTGAGTAAGCAGTTGAACTACTGCTTCTAATGCGATAGCGTAGAAAGGGTCCAAGCAGGGATTAAATCCTCCTTCAGCTGGGTACTGTGCAAACAAATAACAGAAAGAGAATCCCTCTCCCGAGTTCACCACCTTGAGCAGTGCCTTGCCAATAACAGTATCATTTACAGCTGAGACTCGGCCACGTTTTCTGGGCTAATAAGCAGGAAAGCAGTATTCGATATTAGCTGAATTTTGTGAGAAATCTGGCACTTCAGAGAAAAGCACTGGCAAGCAAAATGTAAAGGAACAGCTTATAATTTGGAATCCAGCCATCACTTGAAAAGTACCAAAAATCATGTTAGGTTATGGCATGACCGACTGATGGTCCAGGGAGAACAGGTACTGCAAAAAAGAGCACGGAGTGGCACACAGCACAGCATTTAAGTAATTAAAAAAATAAATTATTAGAAAGAGGGGCTTTATTTCAGAGCAAAGATAGTACAATTAATTTTGTCTTCTGTTAAGCTGTCAGATATTATTACAGAAAGGTGTGACAGGAGAAGGAAAAGTCCAAAAGTTGCTTTCAGGAGACACCTGCCTGTGCAGCGGGCGAGGAAGGCCGAAGCCCAGGAGCGCCCAGCCCTGAGAGCACGGTAGGGTGGTGGTGGTGGGCTTGCTCTTTGCTCAGCCCTAGCTCATTCCTCACCCTGGTGACACCCCAGGTGCCGTCCCTCTCCTCAGGTCACATCCCCATGCTGGCATGTCCCTCTGCCTGAACGAGAGCTGCTTGGGGCACCTCCCAGAGAAAAGTCACTGCAAGGATGGGCAGTACCACTCCACCTGTGTTGTAACTGATGTCATGTCTTGAGTGAAAAGCCACAGTGGTGGAATAAAATTAGAGAACAAAATGTCAAGTAAATGGCAATACACTTGCCTCGTTTTCCTATCAGCCTGCTACTTCTCTCCAGATCTTGGGTTCCATCTACTTCTCTCTTTCTCATTTTAAAGAGGCAACCGGACAGATCCTAAGGTCAATACTGCTGACCCCCGAATTAACTTTTCCTTTGGACCCGTGCAACTTACGTTGCTTGGATCTCCAGCGCTCTCGCCACAAGGTGCTGGGACTGTCCTGGCCATCGAACACCCCGCTCCACGCTCCGTATTCGGTATGGCATTCACTGCCAGATGGAGACAGAGACAGTCTGTCTTAGCATTACTGCAATCAAGTCATAAAGGAGATTCCAGTATAGGAGAGCTGGTGTACTGGCTTTTAAGTTCAATCAGAAGAAGGACATGAGGGATCTATTTCTTAATCCCGATAAAAAATACACTCAACACCCCATGAAATCAAGGCATTTGAGGTCCATCTTTATCATAAACAGTAGATTAGCTCATTCCTCTAGTCCTACATCAAATTCACTGCTCCGGCTGTCACCAATTAATATTTTTTAGAAAATACTTTATGGAATATAAGCACACAAATACGGCCAGACAGAGCATTACCCTCTAGCACCCCAAAACCCTTCAGCTAACATAAAGCCACCGAGGTCCACTGAGCAGACGATCTGCCTCGTAGCTTAGATGTTCAGGCTGTGTCTGCAGGGAGATGATGGGGGGGGGGGGTGTGATTATGTTACAGAAGTACCGTGTGAAAAACATAAAGTGTCACGAGTGGTCTGGAGAGTGATTTTTACGCTTACCAGCTTAACGACAAGCAACGGCCATTAGATGCACTCTAAAAATTCCTCCCCGCTATTTGCGGGTCCCCGCAGTGTGCCGCAGACACGCGCCGAAGACGCGCCGCGTCGTGAAATCCTGCCGTTCTCGGAAGGTGGAATCAATTAGCATGGAAGATGCGTGCTTAGGGAGAAAAAGCCTCGCTGCGAACACCTGACAAGAGAGGTATCAGCTGGGCTGTTTGCTCACATGGAGCCTGTTAGTTACACAAACACAGGGGAAGAAGATAGTATTACAGGTGAAATCCTGCAGTTCTCCTAATGAAAGTGAATTTGTTTCCCTTCCTGTTTTTCCTACTTACCCCTACTATTTGACCGCCGTTAGGCTGTGGCATGTACACTGGTTGAATGCCAGTTTTCTCCCTCCCGTTCGGCATTTTCTACCTCTCTAACCGATTTTAAATCCAAGAAACTACAAAAGAAATATTTTGACTTTTCTTGGGAGCAACACCCAAGGAAGCTGTCTTTGATGCAGATGAGGGCTGTTTCGAGAAACAGCTGGGGAAAAGAAACCCGGAGAAATCAGATCAAAAATGGCAATTTTGGCATGCTTTTTCAATTTGCATTTTCCAATGATCTTTAATCCCATTTACATCTATGTTCTTGAGTGTAAGAAGGATGCAATGTTACCAATACTAAAAAAGTAAAGCTTTTTTCAAAGAAAGCCCTGAGAATATTAACCTCTGGGGAGGGAAGACTTACTTTACTCAGAAACAGCATAACCTGTACAGTGAACATTCAGCTTAATGCAAAGCCGAGGAATGAAATCCCTCTTCTCTACGAGAGGATCTTGTGATGAACAAATATTAATTCTCGTTGTCTGATTTGGTGACACCCCTAAGCACTACTCAATCCATGTGAGTAGTGGGACAAGAAGTCAGTGTTAAACTCCTTTTCTTATTTGGAAGGATGGATTCCCTGAGCAAGGAGTTATAATCTTGGCCTTAATGGGCAACAGCAGTTTTCCACTTCTTCAGACTGCGGTCTTACTTCCTAAAAACTCAGGAGCTGACAGTCAATACACCGGGCGCAATCTCTGCCCTGGCATCCTGCTGTCAAGTGACACAGGTGCTGAGTGGAGGTGGTGTACGGCAAGGGCTGAAACAGAGAGAGTTCAGCCAGGAAAGACTCCTCTGAGATGTTGGCAAAAAATCCTTGATCGAATTTTCAGATCATGGCTACTTTTCAAAAGATTTATAAATTGAAAAAAAAAAAAGTGCAGATTTTTTCAGGATCAATACACATCTTAAATTTAATTCTTTATTAAGTCAGGAGCAATTGTTTTCCAAAAAAAAACCCGCCAACATTTTAAGATTGGAAAGCAGCCTATTCTTATGTCTTAGCCTTGAAAACAACTAATCTGTTTCTAGCCACACCATTTTTTTAAAAAGTACCCTGAAGAGGACAACGAGCATGAGCAATATCAATCCAAGGGGCTGACATCTGCAACAAGACATAGCAAGTAACTTTAACAATAGCTAGCAGTACCAAGCAAATAAAACTGCGTTGCTCCGACTTGTAAAAGTCTGGGAGCAAGTATGGTGGAGAATCCTGAAACGCTTCTCTCGCCACGGAAGTACAAAGACTAGTAGTTTGCTTGCATTTTCTTTCTGTAAACCTATACAAAGTCTGCCATGATTTGAAAACTCCACAGGATTTTTTTCTCTGAGTTATCAGCATGAGTGACATCGACCTTAATATCACCGCATTTAAGCTTCACTCTTTCAGGCAGCGAGGGGGAAGAGCAGATACTCTTGAAGAGAAACCAAGAATTGAAAATTTCAATGTAAAAGATGAATACATTGAAGAATACATTAAACAGGGAATGTATAACACAAGCTCTTTTTATCCCTTCAGCGCTGTAACACACAGATACGGTGAGACGTGGGTGCAATCAAACTGAAGATGGGGGGTATAAGATCCTTTACGCAGGGTAAACGCACAAAATATTTAGGCTCTTGAAGGAACAGGATGGGTTAAAAATAGAAACCATCTCTTAAAATACGAGTTACCTGCAAGGACTGGGATTGAGCTGCACGGTTACAGGGTCTGACTGAGAGCCCAAAATGGAGCAGGAAAATGCTGAGATTTTTTTGGTTCTGTTTTGTTTTACTTGGGGCAGAGGGGATGGGCTGCTTATGTCTAAATGGGTGTCTATAAAAAGGGATAGAAAAGAGAACCGACCAAAACCACCACAACTCAGACCAACAGTTTGGGTCAAAAGAGGCATCGCTAATTGTACATATTTTTTTCCCCCGAAATGAGGAACATCCTCTGCCACTCTGCAAACTCTTTTTGCTCCACAGGGTACAGACTCCAAAGAAGGAATTACCTGCAAGCAATCCAAGTGCAAGTCTCTGCAGTAAATAAAATTTCAGCTAACTACTCTACTATAAATGTATTTGCTTTTAGTGACAGATCATAGATTTAAAAAGTTTGGAAGAAAGACTTCCCCTTCCTCCCAGAGCTTTGAAGCTGTATTGTCCACTTGATGAAAATATGAAAATATGAGCTGTGTTCTTCATATGACAATACAGGAGGAAAAAAAGGGGAAATGAAAAAAATAATATCAACTCAGCACCATCATTTCAGAACATTTTGGCATATTTTATTGTTTCCTTTTAACCTCCCCCTCCTTCTTATCTCATGTACGGGCCCATCTACAGTAATGTTTTAAATGAAAAGCGATTTAGTGAGCCAACTGCACCTTTCTCTAGGGAGTTCCCACTGAAATTCCTGATAACACCAAACAATGGAACTTTTTTCAAAGAGTTACGGAGCATAATGAAAATGACATAAATTATCATTTAGAAATTTCATCCCTTTGAATACATTTTTCCTTCATTATTCACAGCGTTTTTTTCTAGAAAAACAAGCCGTGATAGACCTTTCCGCAGAGTAACATAATTAAGCAAAATATTAGCAGTAGAAATGGGCTCCCTCAATTACTACCATTCTGTATTATTATTTTAAATTGCTTTTTATAAAACAAGCAGTTAGGGAACTGGGTGACTCAGCCAAAGTTTTCCAAGTCTTTACAGCAACCAATTAAAACTGTAGCAGAGAGGACACAGGTTAAGTTGGTGCAGGCTTGATTCAGCTGCCCATAAATTGCATTTAGTACCTGTGGAGATGCTCTGGGGTATCCCACTAGTCTCCTCCAGGAAGGGGTAAGTCCCCTGAAGACATCTGCCATAGCTGCCCACCCAAAGGTGTGCCCATGGGTACCCCAGGGAATTTCAAATGGCACCTTATACCTGAGCGTAGGAAACTCAGTCAAGCCCTTACTGTCCACGTTAGAAGCATTATGTTAGGCAGACAGAGCCATAAAGAAGGAATATGTTTTAATCTGGATCCTAATTTTTAAGACCTGAAAAATGGTAGATTTTATCATTATAGAATCACAGAATCATAGAATAGTTTGGGTTGGAAGGGACCTTTAAAGGCCATCTAGTCCAACTCCTCTGCAGTGAGCAGGGACATCTTGAACTAGATCAGGTTGCTCAGAGCCCCGTCCAACCTGATGTGGAAAGTTTCCAGGGATGGGGCATCCACCGCCTCTCTGGGCAACCTGGGCCAGTGTTTCACCACACTCAGTGTAAAAAAATTTCTTCCTTCTATCTAGTCTAAATCTACCCTCTTTTAGTTTAAAACCATTATGCCTTGTTCTATCACAACAGCCCCTGCTAAAAAGTTTCTCTCCATCTTTCCTGTAGACCCCCTTTATGAATACAGAAGATTAAACTGATGTGGAAACTGGTGCCAAAGTACAATGGTACTTGTAAATGGAAATGTGGATTTATGGATACTTGGAAATACATGTCAATAACAAATTGACCTCCAAAATATAAATCCTCCCGTCCATGCAGGTAAATCAACATGTGCAACAAACTTGTGCTAACGTTCTTCATTTAGGTAGATAGGAGATGGAGGGGTGTAGCTGCTCGAACCTGTTCCTGTCCTTCCCTCAAAGCCGTGACGTGTCTCAGGGATCTCACTGGAAGCCCAAGGGAGACAAAGGGGAGACCTACCAAGATCAAAGGACTCTGTGTGGCACATCTTCACTTGGTGGAAAAGATGGAGCCATTGCCATGGTTTAGCTTATTCATTGCCTAATTTAGGGGCCTAATTTACCTACATGGTGGTAAAATCAAGTCCTCCAAACGTACATACTTACTTCACTTACATTGTATGTATGGGAGAAGAGGAGGTGGCTTAGTCCTCCGAAAGTAAGCTCTTAAATTCACTACAAAGGCAGGAGGAAGGTGTCTCTGACAACCCCCAGAAGCAGATCCCGTGCAGAGGACCGGACCTCTCACCTGTACGGAGAGAGCACGCCTGCCCAAAGGGCGATCTGCTCAGGCCAGGTTTGGTGTCCACCTCTCCGCCGGGGTGCTCCTGAGAGGGGAAGCAGGAGCTGGGGATCCCCCTGCCCGGAGGAAGAGGACCCGGCCTCGAAGGGCTGCTGTGGGCTGCGCTCGCCCCAGCTGCTGGGCAGGCAGATGGGTGGCTGCACATCCCGGTCAGATGCAGGCAGAGGGGCTCCTTCAAAGTTGGGGAGGCACAGACCCCATTTTTGGGGGGTTCTGTAGCAATTTGAGTAGTGCAGAAAGGGGGACAGGCCTAAAAGCGCGGGTGCGGGTTGCTAACGCTATGCTTGTAATTTCTGGCTTCAGCAGAGAGATTAACCAGCCCAAGAAAGTAGGATCAGTGTGGGATTTAGGCAGACCAAATCCTATCCCAGGTTTTATGCTATTTTGATTTCTTTAGTCTCCTGCCAGGCCCATACACAGATCTGCAGGAATCCCTCTTCTTCCAGCTTCACACACGCTCACAAATGCCAAAATTAACAAATCAAGATTGCATTTAATTCCAGATGGGCACATCTGAATTGCTCCATCTTATGATAATATTTTGCATCTTATTCTGAAGCAACGCATGCATACTTAAACAACTAAGCAAAACATTTCAAAATCAATTTCTCGCTCACATCTCTGTTCCTGAACCCAAGGCTATGCAGGAGTTCTCCCCCTCAGTGTCATCTGGTGGAAGAGAGAATTAAGGAACTGGGCTCCAACGGTGTCAGGCAGTGGAAGAAAGTGATTGTGGGTCACTCGTGGGTGAGATGTGGGCATCACGGCGCTGCCAGCACCGGGACCCTTCCAGCCACTTGCAGAAGGACCACCATAGGCACTGGTGGAAGTGCGGTGGCGAAAGCTGTGGTGCCCAGGGGGGCCGAGCACCGCGCTCCTGGGCACTGGGGAGGTGATGCCATTACATTTTAGAGCCCCCCCACCCTTTACCGACTGCAGTCCTGGGGGCTCGGCCGCAGCTGCGCAGGAAGAGAAGGTTATTGCACACACAGAGCCTGTGCTCAGGGATAATTTCCTCACCATTGCGCCTTCCTTTATTGTTTTTAGTGCTCCTCCGCCATGCCGATCTTCTGTTTTTCAAAGGCAGGTGCAGCAGAGAGGGGTCTCCCTGGGAGTAACACCGGGCGGCTCTCGGTGAAGCTCAGACCTCACCTGCACCGGCCCTAAGTCATTTCAGACGGATCTGAGAGGAGGACTTGGCAGTAATTCAAGAGGTTTGAGTTCCTGGTGGTGGNGCCTTCCCTCTCCAACCATGGTAAAGGAATAGCAAAGCCGAAACTGTGGAGTTTCTTAAAAATAGTTCCCTTGTATAGGGGACTATGAGAAATACCAGGCAAATCACCAAGCGATGAAGACCTAAATCCCTAAGAGCTTATACTTATGCATTAAAAAGAGCAGTTTGAATGTCAAAATAAATAAATATAAAGCTGATTTTACACTACAGGATTATGCTTGGGAGGGAAGGTCCTCGTCCCGTCTTACACAACCAAACTTCAAAAGAGAACTCCCTGTGAAACGCTACTGGGTTTCTGCAGTGGCCCAAGAGGCTCTGGTGGGCAGGACAAAGCTTTCTTCTGTTGGAGGGAAAAGCTCCGTTTGGAAGATTTGGGAGCAATTTCTGCTCTCCCTTTGCAAAGTGCAAATCAGGACAGTTTGTAACAACACAGAGCTATTGAGATGCGGGGAACTATTTACATAAGTAAGGTAAGCAGGATTTGACCCAGCCCCCGTGAGCCTTGCAGATAGCATTGTCCTGTCAATTTTCACTCCCTACAGCAATGAAGCCAGATAAATGGCTTCCTGCCATATGGCATCACCTTTTTACAAGAGATCCTGTGGACATTGCCATCGGCCTCTGGATGCTTCTGAGGGAAGATCCCGCTTCGCTTCACAATGTAAATTCCAAAATGGTTTCCGAATCTGCCATGTAGTGTGAGTTCTCTGCTGACATATAAGATGTCCGAGGTAAGGGTGCCAGGAAAAAGACGGCTCGTGTGTGCTAGCTGTGAGGTTCAGTATCTTCAGCTCTCCCCACTCGGCAGGACGGAGCTCTGCATGTGATCTGTGCCATCGCTCGGGGTCATTATTGCCTCTTTTCGCTGGGCAAGGTTCTGTACATCGTATTTCAAGCCAAGTGACAGCAGACACCAGCCCAAGTTTTGAACAACAACTTTCATCGTAAGGCTTAGACCATCAAATGAGCAAAGTTTAATAGCAGAGTTTAGCCTGTTAATCAGAGATCTAAGGATTTCCCAGACTGTCCTTTATCCATAGATGCTTCGTCTCATCCTCCACTGCCCCTCAACTATAGACTGTGCGGGGTTTCATGATCGTGTTACACCAAAGGTGGTCAGAGAAAATAAACGGTATTATTCAAACTTGACTCAAGAAAAGAGCAAATCTCTAAGGAAAGCACTCCTCCCCTTTTATTTATGAAGCAAAACTCTGGAGTCTCACCCCTCAGGGAAGGATCACTTTATATTCTCACTGTATGTAAAATTTACCCTGCCAAGAAGCAGCTGATAAACTCAAATCTCTCCTCACAGCGTGAGCTTCTTAATGCCTCTGCCTCATTTGTTCATCAGCACTTTATGAGAAAATAAACAAAAACACTGTCTGTTTGCCCATTGTCATCAAGGGCATCTGAACGCTTCCTGCCGGGAGAGGTGGTTGTACCACCCTTGGAGCAGAGGCGATCGCATCTTTCTTCTGCCTCTCCATTTACAATGGCCAATCTACAAAGCCGGAATCCCAGGGAGCTTAATCAAAAGGCAGAAGACACCCCAGGGTACGTGTTATTGTCTAATAAGAGTAAGCAGTGCGCGTTGTTAGCACCAGCATCAGGCTAGCGTCAGCGTTTCTGCATCCTCGGGCATCCCTCGGAGGAATCCCGCTGCTCTTACAGGGCAAGAATTGCTACAGATGTGAAAAGCAGGCTGTCACAGTCGTGCGATATGTGATTTTTAGTGAGGTAAAAATTAAAAATAGATCCTCGGTAACAGTTATAGATCTATTATAGATCCCTCTGGTAACGGTTTTCTCTCTGTCGTCAGTTTGGAAAGAACATTTATACTTTCTTCAGTTCAGCCTATCAGCTGCTACAGCGAACCAGTGCAACGCTGCCCCAAAATATCCCTGTCATGGAAGAGGAGGAGGAGGAGGATCGCAGTGGCGTTTAGGTTAAAACCCACCGATTTCATCACAAGCACACTAGCCAGTGTTCTAATGTGTTTTTAAAGCGCAGTTCCGTGAGAGGCTCAACACAGCTCCCACGGTCCGTCCCTCGAACTAGACAGCAGTGTATGTGCAGTTTCTGTTTGATTAGTGCAGTGGATTTTTCCCCAAGTGCCTTCTGTTCTTCTTTCCTGCTTTTTTTGCGCTCTCTGGCATATTTTTCGCTATTGTGCCCCCTCAAATCCGTATTTTTTTCCTCTGCACTTGGTCTGTTCTAACAATCTTGTTTCTTCCTTGTTTTTAGCTTCTTAACTGGGTAGATGAGGATTATTTGACCCCCCCTCTGAGCCTGAGCGTGCGTGTGTCAGAGAAGTGAGGGGCAGTGGGCACGCAACTGCGAGATGGGCCATTCCCACGTGCTTTGCTCACCTGGCATCTCCCTGAGGAGGTGAAGGGAACTGGTTTATATCAAAGATGGGTAATAGCAGTCGTCTGCCTCCAGCCTTCATGTAAGGAGCAGCGTGGAAAAGGCGCTGAGGGAGGGATTCACGGTCCGCAGGGAGCTCCTGTGCCCAGAGACAGAGATGAAACATGGACCTGCTTCCACCGCTGCTCACTGTATCCTCAATGTGAGAGAGAGGATGTACACATGCGACTATAAGTGCTATAATCAGGGGAAATACCCTGCTAAGTCCTATTTATACCATCCTCAGGCAAAGGGACAACTCAAGATCTCTGCGTCGGTCCAACCATTGGACTTGACCATCTTAAAGGTCTTTTCCAGCCATAACAATTCCACGATTCCCTTTGCATTGATTAACTGGTTAACAAGGGGAAGAGAGGACGAAGCAGACCTATAACAACATCGTCATTTACTGCAGCTGAGTGCCGAGATGTGCGCTCAGTAAATGTGTCGTCCCATTACATTGATGCCACGGTGCTCCTTCTCCTCCATAGCCACAGCGTGGGAAGATGTACCTCCAGCCCACGTGTTGGCCTACACCATATATACTGTATATACATGCAGCTCGCACTAAGGTGTCACAGCCTCTCGGAACCACTGGGAAACCTGATGTGGAGAGCACTCTCCCCGGCAGAAGTACCTCCTGTAGAGAAGGTCTTTTTATTTGAAGTCAATTCTAAAATGATTGTTTGAAGGGTTTTTGCATTCTGCTTCAGCGGGGAACTGGGACTCCCAGGCAGGTTTCAAATCTCCCTCTTTTAAAGCGTTGGTAGGCTGGTACCAAGTGTTTTTCACATGGGATTTTTGCATTTTAACACTACAAAAAAGTCCGTGAAGTTTAAAATTCCTCCTGCTATCACCTACTAGCAGCCAAATTTGCATCAATATACCTAGAGACACACATAGGCACGAAGATATAGTTATAAAAAAAAAAAAAGCCCTAAGAAAACTAATAAAAGCCAGGCGCAGCTCAGCAATTCCCACTGACTTGGTTTCTTGTACTGCCAGAGACCATTTTAAAAGGCAAATTCTCATCAGATATTGGGGAGGGAGGGAAGGGAAGGAAATTCATGACAGATTGTGCTGTGAATTCCTAAGCCCGGAGTTTTGTTTGTGATTTATCATTGCTAAGCCTTATCAACCACTGATTGAGTCTTTCCTCTCTCAGCCCTCGAGGGTGGCAGTCTCTGGTCTCCTGCGGTTCCCTCCCGGCCGACCAGCTTCTCTAAATGCTAATCAGATGATACGGACCCTTCTGTGATCTTGTGAAGGGCTCTATCAGCAGTTTGGTAGAAACACCGTCATGTAAAAATGATACTCCCTTGTCATCTCCGAGAGGTGTCTGCCAGGAAGCAGGGTAGAAACACAACATCAAATAGCTTGTATATTGTCAGCTCCTACAGCTCTCCCTGTGATGTGTCGAAGTGTGGACAAATACTTACCTTGTTACAGAACTGGGTTTTTTTTTTTTGCAAAGAAAAGAGACGTTTTATAACTCATGAATTTTGTTTGTTTGCTAAACTGAATTAAATTCAGCTGAAACCTATGCTCTTTCCAGGTAGGGTAAATTTGGGGCCAAGGTCCTAGCAACTTTAGTTTTCTCATGGAAGACATCAGAACTATCCACAGGCAATAGGGCCAGCAATTGCCCAACACACAGGCAAACAAGGAATCAGTGCTCCTACCAACACAACCACACACCCAAACAGCTATTCCTCAGTGCAAACTGCCAGGCTAAGGGCAGAGGAGGAATTTTGCTTCTCCTCTGGATGGGCAAAGCTCCTTGTGATGGGGATGCGGCTGGTACGAGAGGTATAAATGTCATTCTTTCCTCACCAGCTGCTATCTGAGCAGTCCATGGAACAGAGGGTGGCCAAAGGCTGCCGTGGGAGCGCTCTGTCTGCCCAGTGCTTCTGCCATATTGCACCCACCGAGGGCTGCCTCTGCCATGTGTCATGGGTAGACTTGTCCAGGCACTGCCTGGGACACAGGTTCTCCAAGGACTTCTTGCACAGAGCTTGTGGGGCATTTTTCAGGTGCTCCGCCAAGCTTAGAGGGTGGCGGCTCCCAGTCAAGTGCTCCAACTGTACCAACATAGTTCTCATTGAACCAATACCCAAAATAATAACAAATAAAATAATCCAAAAGCTGGGCACTGCCTGCCTGTCCCTTTCAGATGCTCTTCCCTACTCTGCAGGGTGCCCAGCCTCACCAGAGGAGTGGGTGGTCTGCTCCTCTCCAGCCACAGAGGAGGGTCTGGAGTACCCTCTGGGGCAACTGGGTTCCTGGGGTAGTCCAGGGAGAGAGGAAGGCACCTTTTCAGGACTGGATCTCCCTCCAGAAACCTGCAGAGGCACCGCATACAATTCAGCCAAGGGGCTACAAGGGAAATGTGTCTCCAAGGGTATTCTACTTGTACAAATACAAAAATGATGCAAAATGTAATTGATTCCTTTTTGGTATTACCATTCGGGTTAAAGCTAACTTGGCTTGTCTCATTGCATATGCCAAGAAGTTTCAGCCTGGGGTCAGTTGAAAATGATTTATTGATTTCAGGTTGTTCAATTAGCAAACAAAACCCACCCCACTCTACACCCAAAAGTAACGTGACAGTCTTTGTTTGAGGGAAAAAAACCAACCACTTGAGTGACAATACGCCAGAAATACCCACCAACCAAGTCTGCTGCATTGAAGCTATGCAAAGAGAGTTTGTCTTCTAAAAATGTGTCTTAGGAACACCGAGGCAGCCTCTAACCCCAGGCCATGAGGAACCCATTCCCCAGCGCAGGTCTCCAGCAGCAGGCTGCCCCTGAAGCATCTCACCGGCAGATTGACGGTAGCTATAGCCTCCAGGTGAGAAATATCACCGGGGGCTTCGGGGGCAGCACGGTGGCACCAAGCTACCCACAGTCCCCATACGTTATTGGAGTGGGGTGGTTCTAAACTCACTGCAGGGCTGCTTTGATTCATTAGTGCCGAAGCAGTTTCAGATATTAATTACCGCTGGCACTGCAGGGCCAAGTTCAGTTCCCCGAGCTTTATCCAGAAGCGTAGGAGACTATGGAGATACAACCTGATATGTTTATCTTCGCGAAGCACGCTCTCTGCCTCAGTCGTGTGCCAGATGTAGCCACAGCTGCAGGAAGTTGTTTATCTGCCCTCGTGACCTTGCAGAAGTGTCGGGCGATGGTAAAATCATGTTTTTATTGAACATCTCTTCTCTTCAACTGGAAACTCTCCCCCATCAGTTAAAGTACATTTTGAATTCTATAAGGAAGTCAAGCACTGATATTGCAGAGCTCTTTAATCCACTTATATCCTTTACTGTCTGCTCGTAAGAATTTATTTGGGGGAGCCAGCTTGGAAATGTTCAGTGAAAATAATTAACAGTTTGAACACCTGTGGTAGCCACTGTTGCTGGTGCCCTTTCTAAATCTCCTAAGTGTGGGTATTTATTGCTCTTTCCATCTCCACATTTTATAGAAACTTACTCTATCACGTGAGATGTACCGTGGAGCATAAGGAAGATCCTAATTAGCCTTTGGCTGGGTTTTTCAAGACTCCTGGGGCACGTGGGCACTTGGTGCCCCCGGGATTTCACTAAGAGGTGAATTCACCAAATTCTCCTAGGTCCTTCTGACAATGTTAGTCTTTATGGTTCCCTGAAGGAAAAAAGATACTGTGTGTCAGATTAATTCTGTCTAAATAAATTTACAGCTGCAAAGGACGGAGCAAGAGCATTTTTCAGCAGAGCTAGATACTAATATACATTGATTGATCAACGCTATGGTGTAAGTGATAGTCCTGAGCACGGGGGGAAAAAGGATTAAGCAAAATACAAGTGGTATGTATCCATCAACCTTATCACTCAGGAGAAAAAATAACAGTGTCATTAGCTAAGTTTCCAAAATAGCCCAGTTTCCTGCTTGAAAGTCAATCCTTCAGAAACAGGTTAAGCCTTCATTTTGTTATGACATGCTGGCAAAGTCACAAGGGTGCCTTTGGTCTTTTTCTGTCAACATTAACGTGCTAAGTGAAAATCATTGTTCAAATGGAAAATACTTGGTTGGCTCATAATATATTACAATTATCAATGCTTTTTTTAGTCGAACACCAGCTGTATCACAGAAATGTGTTGTTTACCAAAAGAAAAAGTGAGTAAAAGAATTTGGTAATGCTTTGTTTTCGTTTTTTCCTTCTACTTTTAATCACTTCATTTGAGCTAAATTAACATACACATTTTAGTAATTGTTTATCTTTTGCATTTTTAGAATAAGCAATGCAATTAATAGTAATCTAGTCACTTGAATATTAAATATGCCACATAACATTAAAATAAATGCACGTTTATTATGCCTGCTGGTGCTGTCTTCAATTAGCTGCTTCTCTCTTCGCTGGTAACTTCCAGACATTCGCAGTAGCTATGTTTAGACACATTTACTACGTGCTCATGACAAAACCACAGAGCCATAGACGCTTTAAAGCTCGGAGTAGATCCCCATAAAGATGAAGCTGCTCTTGAAGCTTTGCGCTGACTGGAGGTCAAATTTGAGAATTACATAATTCTTCACAGCAATCTCGTTTGTTAGGGCCTGGAGATAATCTGTTTACATCTGGATTCAGACCTGATTTTCTTTTAAGTTTATTTAGTGTCCTTGAAAGGGTCAGGAGCAAATATCTTATTTAGCCACAGGGAAATGACAGCTCGGGTAGGAGCAGCATAAATCCCCAACCTGTTCCTGTTGAGGTGCCTCGTTTCTTTTTCTGAGAGGCATCCTGATGGGGTTGAATGGGTAGGTCTGTCTCTACAGTCATTTTGGCCTTGGCACATCTACCTAGCCTTTGGGAAAGAGCAGGCGTGGTGGCAGTACCCTGGTGTGGCTACTTGTGGTTATTAGACTCAAGAATTCCTTTCAGGGGAACACCAAGTAACCATTAAAGGTCAATAACCCTCAATTACCAGTGATGTGGGGACAGACCAAACCTACAGTTAAGTTCCTCATCCAGGACCTTCTAGTTTCCCGTGGAAAGTAAATCCTTATTTATCTGGGCAATTAGATGACTGAATTACATAGACTTAGAGCACACATTTTTTCAAAAATGTTAGCTTGAGTCTATGCCTCATATGAATCTTTACTTCCTAAAATCCCCATTTCCAAAGGCAAAACAGCCCCACTCCAGGCAAAGACACCCTCAATAAAAACTTAGAAGCAGACCTAGGACATAATCCAATTATTTGTGAACACAGTAGAAGCCCACTGACTTCTACAAAATTATCCTTCTACATTTTTAGTGACATATGATGTTCACATGCAAAGTTTTTGAGGTTTCAATTTAACCATCAGCCAATTAGGTGGACCAAATGAACATACTGCCTTATTCAAACAAAACTGTATTTAGTTATTAATGGGGTACAGATTGATAATCATTTAAACATGAACTCTTATTGCAATAGGATGGCTTGTGCAGTTCTTGGTCATATAATATAGACTGAGAAGGACAGTTAGATTTCTTCTCTGTCTGGCATGGATGAAATTGCTGCCAGAACAGTGGGATTCACTCTGGTGCTTGCAATCAAAGAGTGACTATGCTCGACTGGAAGATATGCAACTAACAGCCATAAAGGAATTATGTCTTTCACGGGTAGACGCAATTGGTGGTTCTCATTTAAATCAACAAATAAGAACAACGAGGATTTGATCATAGGTACATGCACTTGCGTTGAGTCTGCAAGTCGGATTTTTAAATCTATAGGAAACCAAAGTTTAATCAGTCCATAGAGTGAGAAGCTGAAGCCACGCAAATTCAGATTAGAAATAAAGTGCAAAGTGAGGATGTGAAAAAAGCACAGTGCCTGTGAGGATAACTAATCACTGGAACAAAGGCTGTGGGAATTCTCCACCACTGAAAATTTGTAAGTCAAGGGTAAATGTCCTTTTTTTTCTTAAAAGATGTTCTAGGTCAACCTTTCACAGAAGTCACACATCTTTGCTGGGGAAGAAAGGGGCCTGTATGCTCACAGTGGCTTCTGAGTCCATGGCACTGTCAAAACTGGAGTCACAAAGACTCATTTTGATTAGAAATATTTAAAATGCCATATAAGGAAAAAATAAAACCAGAAATGGTTTGGAACATAGGAGGTTCCGTTCAAATATACGGAAAAACTCCTTTACAGTTCAGGTGACAGAGCAGTGGCACAGGCTGCCCAGGGAGGTGGTGGAGTCCCCTTCTCTGGAGATTTTCAAGACCCGCCTGGATGCAGTCCTGAGTAATGTGCTCTGGGCAATCCTGCTTTGGCAGGGGAGTTGGATTAGATGATCTCTAGAGGTCCCTTCCAACTCTGAAAATTCCGTGATCCGTGAAATTCTCTATTGATTCTTTTCTCAATTAAATATCATGGAAGTGCACACACTTTCACAAAACATTCAAAACATTCCACCTGAAATGAATCCAAAAAAGTGCTCCTAAATACACCATTGGGAAATTTTGGGCAGCTCTAGTTTCAAAATATAGCTCGAGCGCTCTGTGTTTGCTGTTCCTTTTTTTGCACAAACCTCCAGTTGAGAGGTAGCTGTGATGCTACGAGAAACTCAGGACCGGACTCTCTATATGTAATTTCAACTCAGGCATAAAACAATAGAGGTGATATTTTATATGTGGCATCACTAATGTTCAACAGCTTCTTTAAACATGAACATTTTAAAACATGAGTGTTCTGATCTTTTTTTGTTATTTTGTTTCATTAAGAAACAGTTTAAAAGTTGAACAAACCCTTTTATGTCTCCTCCTGAGATTTATCTTTTCATGTCTCTATGGTCTATATTTCTTTTGTTCACACCATAAATCTAGGTTCCAAGCCAGATATTTGTAATAAGTCTATAAAGAAAACAGAAAGAGGTGTGGTAAGTTTATCAGCTTGAACCACACATTTAAGTTTCTGGTGTACATAAAAATTCCAGACTTAAGTCTCTTGACTCTCCCTTCCAAAACATTTCCTGCATGGGTTAGGAAAAAAAAAAAAAGACACAGGGAGAGAAAAAGGGAGAGAAAGAGAGAGGGAGATTTTCGCACAGGAAAGACACAAAATACAGTTCAATATTTATAACAAAGCTATACTAGCAGAATTTCTTGGATCCTCGGCAGTGGCATGTTCAGCCTAGCCCCACTGTCCTCCCGTGCCGGCCAGGCTGGCTGTGGGACCCAACAAGTTTGATTTCCAAAACAGAAAGAATGGAGGTAAATAAGAAGCAGTGGTATTTCTTGCTAAGATTTATGCCCATTCTTTATTTCCAATGAGAAATGAAGAAAGAATCCCATTTTGTTTCTCCGGCAGCGTACAGGGGTTTCGGTAGAGACCAAACTGGAGCTCCTGCAAGGTGAGCCCCCTCCACGCAAGGGCTCGGCGCTGCGGGTGGGCAGCGGTGGGATGGCTCCATGTCAGTCCCACAAGCAGGAATCCAAAACCCCAGGGTGGAAAACTTAGCACTACACAGAAACCCCTTTGTTTTTCCCTCCCTGGCATCTCAAAAATCCTGTATCATAACAGCTTAGTACTAGTCACAGAAAGACTTGAGGAAGTAACTGAGAGCCGAGTAGAGTTATTTTCATTTCCTCCTAAGTAGCCTCTTCTAATTCATCAGATCACTTTCCAAGTCTCTTTAGATGTAAGTGGAAACAAATGCTGCATGCAGATAAAAGGAAGGAACCGAGCAGAGAAAAACATCCACTGCCGTTGCATTTTTAGGTGTGACGAACACCGAAGCTGCCCCTCCAGCACAGATATTGCTCCAGCATGGGTCACTGGGAATTAAACTATGCTTTTCCCGAAGTCCTCAAACAAGCTGGAAGCTGTTCATTCCATTAGGAGGTGAATTAGGCAGGACAGCGGGCTAAAACTGGCCAGAGCGGGGTGAAATGAAAAACTAGATGTTAGATGCATGTTTCCTCAGCCAGGATGGATTTTCAGAGGAGCTCACTGAGCAGGTCGGGAGTTGAATTTAACCCAAGGGATGGCCTTGGTAGGAAATGCCGAATCCAAAGGTTTCCACCAGACCCTCTGATCACTGAGAACCAGTAGGCAGGGGGAGATACTGTTAAACCTGTTTTTTGCAGAGATGGGGAGGAAGCAAGTGCCGTTGTTCCCCAGGCACCAGGTCAGGCTGGGGCTGGGGGCGAGCAGAGGGACTCAGCACGAGCGTTGCACAGATGGTCCCATCAAAATGCAGGAGTGATGAGCAGCAGGCTGGCCATTCTGTGGCTCTTCACAGTTCTTACATACGCTGCTCGTGACAGCCAGACCTCTGACTATTGTGCTAATAAATACGAGGAAGGTCCTGAGCTTAACTCTATCCCTGTTCAGCAAAGCCACTTAAGCTTGGGTTTAATCCTGTGCTGAACAGGGAGAGGCTCCTGAAATAAGACCTAAGTTAGCTGCAAGATAACTGAATTTGAAGGATTGGGGAGAGTCACTCTCTCCCAGTTAGAGCTGTGACGTGTCTTGGTCTGTCCTCTTGGCCAGCAGCGTTCGTGCCCCACGCCAGGCCAGCCCACCAGGCACAGAGTCATCATGCAGGACGCACAGTGCTTCCATCCCTACGTCCCTGCCAATGACAGCAGAAGACAGGGCCACTTATACCCTTCTGAAATGCTGTAAACGACTGGCAGTGCCAGAGAGGTCTTTATCACTTATTGTCCTGTGCCCTGTCAACCCCGAGCACTGACAAGCCAGCCCAGAAGGTTTAGTGATCCCACCTTGGCTGTATTTCTTCTCCCATCTATGGGCTGCATGGTTGGAAAGAAAAACCCAAACTGTTTACATGCTGGTCCAAATTGCTGCCGTTTTCATCCCCTCCTTTCTTCTTCCTTTCGCTGCTCCAAGGACTGGGAGTGATTTCAGTAGGAACAGTATTCTGTGTGAAGCGCAGCAGAGTTACGGGTACAGCAGAGCTATGGGTACAGCAGAGCTACGGGTACAGCAGAGCTACGGGTACAACAGAGCTATGGGTACAGCAGAGTTACGGGTACAGCAGAGCTATGGGTACAGCAGAGCCAGCGCACTGCTCTGTGCTCCCGGCACGAAGGGCAGAGGCACAGGCAAGCGATACATCCCTATTGCTCTGACAGTCGTCTTGTTGCCCTCATTTCAAGGGTTTTCAAGCCTGTCAGGGTAAGATTTCATTAAAACAGCCCAGAAATCGGCAGCCTGGAGAGCGCAGCCTGCTTCTCCTCCTAGGTAACAGTGCCAGCCCCGGGTGACCTCAGCTTTGTTTGGAGTCCGGACAATAAGAATATTTATTAACTGCTGTCTCGATCGCTGAACGGCACACAATGAATCTGGCAAGTAAGCCGTGACGTTAGCCAAAGCTGCCTGCGGTATCTGAACGCAAGAGCTGAGATTATTTATCGTTGGAGACCCCACACGCCTCAGTCGTATCTACCCGCTCGTAACCGTTTATTTTGCTAGCCCCCAGTTCAGAGACCAGCAGAGCAGGCTGTGTCACTGGAAATCTGGAGGTAAGGCACTACAAGGAATTAACTTGCGGGTGACCTTTTATTTGCTTTTACCATTTCCAGAGGGTTTTTTTTTTAATTTTATTTTATTATTTCGCCCAGCCCTGCACGCAGACAGGAATGAGGTGGGTACCGGCGTGCGCGCCTCGCCGCATCGCAAAAACCCTTCAGAATCCTCATGTATCTGTCACCCCGAGAAGACTATTTCCACGGGGAGAATCTGCAGTGTATTTTTAAAAGTGCTTTAAAACCGGTGTCAACCCCCAGCTCCCCTGGTTTGGCTGCTGCCATTTTAAGAGATTTGCCTCTTAATTCCGTGCCCCCGACTCGGGAGCTAATCCTGCGCCGTCATGCATGCGACGGATGCGGTAGGTAGGGAAAGCTCAGCTCTCCTACCTAAAAATCACCAGATATTTCTCACTTATCAGCTGTATCTGAACATGCTTGCAGCACGCAGTGCTCTTTAGGCACTGTTTCTGTCTCGGCTGTAGTCAATATTTATCACAATTCTTCAGGGGTTTGTAGTGTTAAGCCTCTAATAAATATTTATTGAGAAAATTATTAATATAACACTTTCCTGATAAATATTTACTAGAGACTTTCTGTCAGGAAGCACACCGGGGAAAAAAATTTCCTTTAAAAATCTGTTACTACAAAAAATCAATCAGAAAAGCAAGCCAAGATAAAAATTCATCAAGCAGCTGGCAAAAAGGAGTATACAATATTAAGCATATGCCAGCAAGGGCAGAAGAACGCAGCAAAGTAAGGGTTTGCCAGAATAAAACAAGATGTGTAAGCTACAGCGGAGCTGACTCTTCTCGCTCCCGGTTTCATTCAGAACAAGACTGGGATTTGTAACCAAAAGCTACAGGTAATATTAATTTCCTTTGAATAAAATCGCACTCTCTTGCAGAGAGACAACTTCATTTGGAAACACTGCAAAGCCATCACTAGTTCATCTCATTTCCAACCCGCACATCAGACTGAAAGCTTGAGCTCACGTGTATTTAGGACCAAGTCCTGTTCAGATAACTCAGCAGTTTGAGGCACAAACCATATACTCTTAGCACAGACCTTACACACTATCTGTGCTATCACCTTTTTGCCCTTTATAACAATGTGTGAATACTTGTATTAATAAGAAAACAAAGATGTTAAATCATCTTTCAGATATTGCACTGAGTTAATCAGGAAGAGTTAATTTGCCAGAATGATATTTATACAATAAGGATAAATGGAAAAAAAATTGAATATTCATAAACAGCTTTCATTCCCCTGTGACATGTTTAAGTTTAGCAACACAAATTGTTTTCTACAGCTGTTTTTACAGCTGTTAACTGTACTTAGTAGTTGAAAACTTGAATTTATTTCTAGTCACAGGTCATGGACAGTAAGGGTTCACAAAGCTGCTGTATCTTTCCCAAGGCAGGATCACCAATAAGTGTGAGCAGATACACGAATGAAGCCTATGTCTTCATGTTATGGCACAACTCAGCAAAACACAGACAACATATGGAAAAAAAAACTCATCTGCATTCCGGAACAGGGCACTAGCCTGGCATTTTCAAACCTAGTGTTTGCCCTGATGAAGCAGGCAGTATCATCTCTGGAACACAGGCCTCCCGCACCAAGGGAAGAGGTACCCACTCTGGATGATGCTCATTTGAGAAGGTGCTTCTGCTACACAGTAATAGCATTCCCACAGCCCACAATAAATGTGGGTGATGGTCTTCAAATATCCTGGTGCGGGATTTCATGTATAGACTGGGCATCTAAAACAAGCTTGATTGCATTCATAATTCTCTATATTCACAACATTGCAATACAAAATGGGGAGTCTCTTCTCTCCAAATGGGGCCATATGGATATTTTAGATGTGACCAGATCCATGGTCACATCTTCAACCTGCCTCTATCTAGGAACACCAAAGCATAAGGACTTTTTTTTTTCCCCTTTTTTTCTCCATGGCAGATGAAATCTCAGAGTTAGAATACAGGTTCTACATAATAAAGAGAAAATTCATAGCCAAGATTATTATATAACACATTTTAGGAAAAAAAATAATGGTAGTTTTCAGTCCTTGCTGCTGTGAATGACTCACATGAACAGCAACTGCCCAAACTGCGCTCTCCGTGACCTCTATGGACTATATGCAGGCTCCTCTTGACAGCCACTGTAGAGTTTCTCCAAGCTGCCTAAGTTGAATAAGCTGCCGGGAATGCTCATGCACGTTACAGCTTGGCTGCTCTGGAGTTTGGCCACACATAGACCATGCTTTCAGGTTGGCCCTCTGAATGAAAAGCAACCTCAAAATGGAAAGGAGCCACAGAGTGGTCCACAAGATGTTGTGCAGACAAAGTCTTTCTCATCAGACAGTTTTGCAGCAACTTTGTTCCTCCCAGAACAACTTCTACAGCCCCAGAGAACAGCAGCTACGTCCAAAACTCCCTTCTGTTTCCTAGCTGATTCTTATGAAACAGATATCAGCATTAGTGCAAGGTCTTACATCTGGGTCGGGGTAATCCCAAGCACAAATACAGGCTCGGCAGGGAATGGCTGGAGAGCAGCCCTGGGGAGAAGGACCTGGGTGTGCTGATCGACGAGAAGCTCAACATGAGCCAGCAATGTGCCATCACAGCCCAGAAGGCCAACCGCATCCTGGGCTGCATCAAAAGGAGTGGTGATTGTGAGGAAGGTGATTCTGCCCCTCTACTACACTCTCGTGAGACCCCACCTGGAGTACTGCATCCAGCTCTGGAGTCCCCAACATAAGAAGGACATGGACCTGCTGGAGCGTGTCCAGAGGAGGGCCACGAGGATGATCCGAGGGCTGGAGCACCTCTCCTATGAGGAGAGGCTGAAAGAGTTGGGGCTGTTCAGCCTGGAGAAGAGAAGGCTCCGGGGAGATCTTATTGCGGCCTTCCAGTACCTAAAGGGGGCCTACAGGAGAGCTGGGGAAGGGCTTTTTACAAGGGCATGTAGTGATAAGACGAGGGGGAATGGCTTCAAACTGGAAGAGGGCAGGTTTAGATTGAACATTAGGAAGAAGTTTTTCACTTTAAGGGTGGTAAGGCACTGGAACAGGTTGCCCAGAGAGGTTGTTGAGGCCCCATCCCTGGAGGTGTTCAAGGCCAGGCTGGACAACCTGGTCTAGTGGGAGGTATCCCTGCCTATGGCGGGGGGTTGGAACTTGATGATCTTCGAGGTCCTTTCCAACCTAAACCATTCTATGATTCTATGATTCTATGATTAAAATACTTTCCGTAGAGCCCCAGAGGGCATAGGAAAGGGCCACTAATACCATCCATTTCCATGGAGTGCATAAAGCAGCATACAAATAATCTTTGTTTCCTTGAGGAAATTTTGACCCTTCCCAACTGTGAGTTGCTATTACCTTTCTCATCGCCTGCCGAGTTTACTTAGAGCTTTCCCTCTTCAGCTGATGGCCCTGTTAAAACTAACTGCCCTCCATGGCTTTTATCGGCATTGGTCTTTCTCCTCTGGCAGGCAGTCGGTGCACCTGAACTCGCAGCTCTTGTATTTGAGTCTGAAAGTTGCAACAGGAATCTCAGGGAAAAACCTTTACTTTTGAACCCGTGCCTGAACGCAGTCTCTGGTCCAGAAAAACCCCAATCATTTTGCAAGCAAATGGGTTCTGGCATATTTCTAAAAGAACATAAAACAATCTACAGAAGACAGAAACAGGTGAGTATGTCTTCCATAAACCCTTTGAGGATTTTTGGTACAAAGTCAGACAATTATTTGCTACTATTAAGGGTCTGAATTCTGCTCCTGCCAAGCCCTGGGGTTGTATCATGGACCAGTGCCCTTTGACAAAGAAAGTATTAATGATGCATCCCTGGGAATTTTAAGTCATCTTGCCTGCTCTTATTTTGACCATAACTTAACTATAATCTTAACTAAAGGTGTATTTATTTCTCATTAAACTATCCTGCAAATCAAAATGATTCAAGGGATAATTATGAGCTTTAGGTAGTTTTTTCCCTTAGAAACTTCTTTCGATAATGATAATTTTTTTCAAATCCAAATGCAGGTTCATATAGCAAACAACTTGCCCAGACTCAGCCTTCACAGCACGTGACCAGCCCGTGAGCGATACCATATCACAGAATCACAGAATCCCCTAGATTGGAAAAGGCCTGTAAGATCATCTAGTCCAATCATTAAACATCATACAAGCTGTAATAAAGCTGCTTTTATCCCCAGAGCCAAACTCCAAACTGTCTCAGATTCCAGGTCGACTACGTTGGCAAGATACTCGCTAGCTGCGATTAGTGAAAACTCAGCACATAATACAGCTGAATAGTGAATAAGTCACATATCTTAGTATCATAGGTCTAAGAGATGTAGAAGTCTCACCTTGAAGTCTACGGATTCATGTGTGTGAACTATGCGTGAAGAGCTACGCAAACATAACAGTGTCGATCCCAGGAGCACGGCACCAATCCTACACGGGAGCTCTCCTCTTATCAGAGGGTAATTCCTGCTTTCCGTCAGCTAGTGGGAACACTCACATTTTCTAATTTGAAAGCCAAGGGCACGCAGTGATCCTTGAATGGTGGGAAGTGCGTTTCAGTGCAAGTTTCTCACATCTCTAAGCGCTCTTTTTTTTGTGCTCTGTGATTTATGTTTTCTTGGCCCCAGTATCTCGGTATTATCTTCCAATGATTAAAACCAGCAGAGCACAGGCTAGTATTTTAACCTTCGAAATGTAGTAATCTGTTGGCTTTCTTGGTTTATTTTCCCACAAATCACAGAAGTGTGTGACTTTACCTCATTATGCTAATTAGCTGAATCAAGGAATGCATTACTAATTGAAGTTCCTAGACCCACTGGTACCAACCAACTTAATTAACGTAGATAATCCTGTCCCATAACTGAGTATCTAGATTTTAGGGTCCTCAACCATATTGGCTTTAAGCATGTTCATAAAGGTCTGAAGGACAGTGGCCTCAATTTGTACTTTCAAGGTTGCCTTTATCCTAAATTCACATCGAATCCTGTCTCACAGAGATTACCAAAACACCCACCTGTAGTTATTTTACTCACAAAGCTTTTTGGGCTTGGTTAGCAAATTAAAATCTTCCTTGGAAAAAAAATCTGAACAAATCAACCAGCAAAAAAAGTATCTGAGTAACTGAATAATTTGCCTATTCTTCCTTATAAATTAAAAAAATAAACCAAAATCACAACATAAAATCAAGGGGTAAGTTTATTAAGTTCAGACTTGCTGTGAATTCTGTTGTGGGCTGGCCAGTAAGCAATGCTGGTTTTTGTCCCTCAAACAGATAAATTCCTTTGAATAATATGATGTTCTGAGTTGGAAATCTCTGAAGCAGACCTTTGCTCTTCCACCCCCACAGGCATTTCATGAAGTGCTATCAGACCTTATGGTCCACAGTGGCCCACACGAGTCATAAATTTAAGCTCTAGTCTGTTCACTCCAGCATTTTCTATATGGTTCAGCCAAGCTTTGACCCTTCTTCCCACCTTTTGCACAGCATCTTTTCAGCCTCTCTCTCCATCCTCCTTGGCGAACAAGTTTTGTTATAAGTGATGTCTCACAGCAGCCGCTAAACCGTGCCGGCAGGTCTCCTTAACAGGCGGGAAACACGAAGCAGTTACATTCCCAGACAACTGTCTTGTGTGGCCCAGACCTTTGTGGAAAAGTGCTTTTTTTAATCAAGGTGAAAGCCTTTTTGCATAGCAACTCTAGATCCAGGAGGATAAGTAATTTATACCCATTTTTATTCTGGATCCTTTAAAATTTTCTTTCCATCAGGAGGGTCTTCACCAGGGAGGACAATTCAGCTCAACAGCTGAGACATCTGTGTTTAGGAATAAAAAACCTGGCACTCAGGAGATACCCATCTCCATCAGTTATACTAGGAAACCACCTAACTAATTTCAGCTAGTTAATTTTTAGATGGGTAAAGTTAGGTAAGCTGAACTCCACCCATTATGACAGCATAAGCGTCAGAGCTGGGAACAAATATTTGCCATGAAAAGCTAATGCGCAACCACAAAAGTTTGCAATTGTCAAATTACAAAGCCTACAAATGCTATGGGTATATCGACTGTCACAAATCCCTAACGCCAGGAGGGACTGCGAGGTGAGAGCCCCAGTGCTGCTGGTGGAAGGATGCTGGAAGAATGCTTGAAGGATGCTGGAAGAAGGATGCTGGAAGGATGCTGGAAGAATGCTCGAAGGATGCTGGGAGGATGCTGGAAGGATGCTGGTAGGATGCTCGGGGACCTCCCGGGCCCTCCCTGGCAGCAGGAGCCGGAGCCCAGCGCAGGACGGGCGGGTTTCGGGGGAACCGAAGAGTATTGGTGCCACCTAGAGGGAACTATTCGTCTAAAAAGTGGGAAAATCATTACCGCACACAGGTGATACGATGGGCCACAGACGTACAGCTCAGGAGAAAAAAATCCTAGAGAGAAGGGCTTTTACTGCTGTGCAAAAAAAATATCCACAATTGTGAAAAGTAGCAGTCTACAACCTGCATCTTCTCC
The DNA here is from genome assembly GCA_008711295.1 of Anarhynchus alexandrinus. Lineage (NCBI taxonomy): Eukaryota > Metazoa > Chordata > Aves > Charadriiformes > Charadriidae > Anarhynchus > Anarhynchus alexandrinus. The sequence goes on along the minus strand of VUYV01000164.1, from coordinate 293,465 downwards.
TCAACATAACTTGCAAATACAAATATAGAAGGTATATTTAAGATGACCAACTGCCTATTCCTCTCTCCTTCAAACCATTTCCCAGTCTCACAGCTGTATTCCTTCCCTTCTTCCTCCAATTATCTAAACTCTGATGAAATAGCCGGCAAACTAAGCACATCTGGAGGTCGGATCCTGCTTCCCTCCGCTGCTGTAGCACCGGCTGTGGCTGGAGCCAGCTGACAGCTGGGGGTGCCTTGGGTGTCCAGGAAGGACCTACTGTGTGGCCAAGAAAGCCTCAGGGATGCAGCTTCACAGCCCTCTGCTGATCACCAGCTTTGCCGAATGACCCACCTGAAGCCTGGCATCTGCCCCTGTCACTGAAAAATGCTCTGCGCTATAGCACGAACAGAACCAGCACCCACATGCAAAGGAAGGACTGGTGCATAAATATAAGCTACCATCTTTCTCCCACCATTAAATCTGTCACTTACAATCTACGGTTCACAGTGATAACTGCAGTGGTGGTGATATCTCATGGGAACACTGTGGGACTGGGTGCGGAGTTGCTGATGGGTGGACTCCACAGCTCTTTCATAGTAGATTGAAGTAATTTTTGAGCAAGTGTTCACCAAAACAGTGCTTTTCTCACCTTTAAGCTGCTGCACATGGTCCCAGCCATGGGCTGGTCTGTGGGCATGGCATTCATGCTGTGGCTTTTACCTGCCCCACAGGGAACCCCACATGGCAGCAGTGCTGGAGCCAAGGAATAAGACAGATACTAAAAGGGATCTGCTCCGTCTGTTACAGCTGCACTTCTCCTCAGACACTCATTTCTTTCTCTTGCCACGTATATCATAGAATCACAGAATGGTTTAGGTTGGAAGGGACCTTGAAGATCATCGAGTTCCAACCCCCCTGCCATGGGCAGGGACACCTCCCACTAGACCAGGTTGCTCAAAGCCCCATCCAACCTGGCCTTGAATACCTCCAGGGATGGGGCAGCCACAGCTTCTCTGGGCAACCTGGGCCAGTGTCTTACCACTCTCAGACTGAAAAATTTCTTCCTCATATCTAATCTAAATCTACCTTCTTCCAGTTTAAAGCCATTCCCCCTCGTCCTATCACTACATGCCCTAGTAAAAAGTCCTTCCCCAGCTCTCCCTTTAGGTACTGGAAGGCCACAATAAGGTCTCCCCAGAGCCTTCACTTCTCCAGGCTGAACAACCCCAACTCTCTCAGCCTCTCCTCACAGCAGAGGTGCTCCAGCCCTCGGATCATCTTTGTGGCTCTCCTCCGGACCTGCTCCAACAGGTCCATGTCTTTCCTATGTTGGGGGCTGGTATATCCTTGTAGAGTGCAGAGGAAGACTTGGCTCATGCCGACTAACTCCCTCTTTGCCTGACTTTGCTAGTAACATTGCAGTCAATGCAACACGGACAGTGATGCAGGGAGCCAAGGAGAAATAAAGCCTTGATCCTACCATGCACTACGGACCCACACATAGAGCGTTTCTGCTCCCTGTTCCTTAAATAAAGGTTAATTGACGGAACACTATTTGACATCAAACATTTGCTAGTTCACTGACCTCTGTGAGAGCTGTACTTCCATGCCTCTGGCTTAGTTAAATTTAGGAGATGGCTGAAGTGCCAAAAAGTTGGGTACCTGTCACCCCAAAGGGCAACATGGCACGAGGCACCGCGTGTCTCTGGGTGAGTGTGACTGTCCTGCCGGGGTCCTGCTGTCATTCCTCAGCTCCATCCCCCAGCAGCACGCCTGTAGGCCCCTTCACTGCCACTGTCTCATGGGCACTGTAACAGCCACATTCCTCATCCTTCGCTTTACAAACACCCCCAAAGCCCAAGCTGCACAGAAAAATCTAACTTGGGTGCAGTAAAAGCCAAGGACCTGCTCAGTATGCTGCAGGGCCATGCCACACACCCGGCCAGGAGCCTTCACACCATGATATCCTGAAAATGGCATCCACACTGGCCAACAAAATTGCCGAGCAAAGCTATTTTAAGTTTTAAAAGTGTACTGTTCAGACAAAGGAAGGACCAACTTTATGGGCCAGACTATTTCCACCGGGAGAATCTGCAATGTATTTTCAAAAGTGCTTTAAAACTGGTGTCAACCCCCAGCTCCCCTGCTTTGGCTGCTGCCAATGTAAGAGATTTGCCTCTTAATTCTGTGCTCCTGACTCAAGAGCTAATCCTGCGCTGTCATGCATGTGACAGATGTGGTAGGTAAGGAAAGCTCAGCTCTCCTACCTAAAAATCACCAGATATTTCTCACTGATTGAGCTCCGAGGATTTTTTCCCAAAGCAATGTCACTGATGTCATGAGTGCTCCAGCTGAGCCTGTGCTGCTTTGTGGGATTCACTGATGGAACGGATTAACACAGTCATTGTTTAGGAGGGGTTTATACCTCTGTTTAGGAAGGTACATTGGTAAAATTTAAAAATTTTCTTCCAATCAAGCCTGATCTACACACACACACACACAAAAAAAAAGATACTATATGGGTTTGGTAGCTGGTTGGGATGCAATTAAAGTGCTTATGACATAATTCCATCCATATGGGAAAAAAGTCATCAACACCTTTAAAGACACCTTAGGAGGCACTATGATAAACGCAGCCACACCAGCACTGTGGAAGCGCTTTAGTGTCAACTTCCATTGACTTCCTCCTGAAGTCAAAAACCCGTGTGTACTCCAGGCCTGAACCTCAGTCAGCTGCAAGGAGGCGGCCATTGCTTTATTCTCTTGATCTACTGATTTCAGGAAGGTTTGAAGTAGCACTAAAGACCAACCAAATCAGGTTGTTCTGTATTTAAAGACTTGGAAACACAGCCCAAATATTTTTTTTCCTGAGAATCCTGATTTAAAATCTTACTCTAAAGCATTAATAAGTACTAGCACAACCATGCCCCCACTAAACACCATTCCTTTTCTCATGATGTTATGGTAAGTTGGCAAAAAGATAACTCTCAGACTCAGTTTGGAGTTTTAGAAAGCAGGCGTTCTTTATCGCAGTGCTGGGCACGCAGGGGACCGCTCCACCTAGTGTGCGCACCTACTTGCTCAAAAACAAAGATTATATGCTATCAAAATGTACATATTAATTAGATTTCTGAGAAATTATTAACATATACTATTTCCATAACTCATTAATATATGTAAATGTCCTTGACACATGCGCATTTATGTCTATTGGTGGTCTTCCAGGGTTCTCTGGTGGTCGTCGATAGTGTTCCTCACCATGTCTGCTGATTGAACTCGGTCTTTGTGCGTGCTCAGCTTGCCCTTTGGCCTAATTAGACAACAATTACATAAAACTAGCTCATTCTAGCATATACTGCTTATCTACTCTATTCAAGGCTACTGTGTCTCAAAACTTCATCTACCCAAGCATAGCACCCGTTTGACCTATCCGCTCGCAAAACACCCCAAAATCTGGCTGTATTGCCCTCGGGAGGGAACCACACGTGCTTCAGCTTGGTGTCAGCGAAAATTTTGAAATCATCTTTCAGTGCCTGCTCGGGGGCAGCGAGCGAGTCAGGGAGCCGACTGGGTGATGTTGGGTGAGACAACCCAACGCCTGAACCCCGCCAAGTGGCACTCGGGTCTCTCCTAGGTCTCTCATAGGGAGGGATGGTGTGTCCCACATCCCCGTGTCCCCCATCCCCACGTCCCGCATCCCTGCGCCCACGCAGGAGGGATGTGCCCGGGGGGTCCTTCCCTGGTGGGGGGGTGCCCGAGGGAACCCGTCTCCCTTGGGGGCAGGCTGGTCGGCGTCTTGATTTCTCAGGGCCAGCCGCAGCCACCTCGCCTCCCCCGGTGCCCCGGGGCTATTGGTGGCGGGAAGAGAAAGAGGAAGAGGAAGAGGAAGGGGAAGGGGAAGGGGAAGGGGAAGCGGCAGCGCCAGGCCCCGTGGGCGGAGCGGGGCGGGCCTGCGGCGGGGCCATGCCGGCGGTGCTGGCCGCCGCCTGGGCCCTTCTGGCCGCCGCCTTCCTGGCGGCCCTGCTGCTGCTGCTGCGGTGGCGGGCTTCGGCCCGGCGGCCCGGCGGTTTCGTCTCCGACTTATTCCAGGATCTTATCCGCTACGGGAAGACGAAGGGCGGCTGCGGGCAGCCCCCGGCCTGGCTGCGCCTCCTCCAGGTGCCCAAGAGGTGAGGGAAGGGGCGGTGTGGAGGGCGGCGCCGCGGCCGGGCGGGCAGCGGCCGCCATTTCTGCTGCGCTGAGGGAGCGTCGCGCTGTTCTGACAGGCGGGAGGCGGGGGGGGGGGCCGAGGAAGGTACGGGCTGCCATCGTCCGCAGCTCCCAGAACAACAAAATTGGAAGAAAAACCTCACGCCTGGAATCCCAGCCCCACGCAGGCTGTGCAAAACCAGCCCTCCTGCAAGGCTGAGGCCGGGGACCCGGCAATACGGACCCCCGTGCAAGTGTACCGCGGGTTCACTGCCTTAAACAGAGCCTCGGTCGTCTTCTTCCTTCAAGGTTTCTTTTTAAAATGGCATAGTGATGGCAGCGTGTTAACACAGCGATCCGGACCCTGCGGCGTGAACAGTCTCTAATAAAGGCAAAAGAACCGTGGCGTTATCCACACACATCTCTTACTCAGTGTTTAACAAGATGGAAGAGGGAAAAGAAGGGGCAGAAAAACCCCATTTACAGCTTTCTATAGTGGAATTTCGTCATTTCAGATCAGCTGAGATTGATGACCAGAAGTAGCCTTTGGCTTGAAAGCAGGCGGGACGGGGCTGGGAGGCTACATCACCCAAAGATCCCGTTGCTCCTGGTGTTGCCATCTTGTTACCACTGATGCCTTTTATATACGTAGCTTTCAAACCAAATCTTAAAAAAAAAAAAGGTTTTGTGACACAGCGTGTTATTATTCATGGCAAGGTTGTGATGTAGTACCTTGGTTGTCAGGCTTCTGGTTACTGAAAATACCCAGGGATATGTTTTAAGCTCTGCGGTACCCTTAGGGAAAATAAGGGCTCATAAAGGCTTTGTCTTAATTGCAGCGCACTGCAAAGTGACACGTTCTTAAGGTAGGTTCTCATTTGAGTTGACCTTTCACCAACAGAAGTTTCCTACCACCTCTTCTTAGGGAGGAACATGGCTTTTGCAGAGAATTGGTCTCGAGCTCTCAACATCTACAAAGCAATTCTGTTAACTTGAGTAGTGAACCCATAACCCCGCTAGCTGAAAGAACAGAGAAGATCCTGAAGGTAGCTGTTGAGGCGTTTTCTGTTTCCATTCGTTTGCGTCTTGTTTCCAAACAAGCACTGTATTTTCATTAGCCTGAGCTTGTTTTTAACTTTGCCATTCCATCTTGTCATGTTATGATTCATTTCAGGTCGGTTTGGTGAAGAGTGAACATATCTGTCCTTGAGGGGATGACACATGTACTTACTGCAGTGCTGGATCGCTCTGTAGGCCAGATATGTCCGCAGCGTAATTGGGATTGCTGAAAGCTCACAGGGCACGTCTCTGCTAAGCGGGCAGGGCTTGTTTGTGTGCTGGTAGCAAAAAGCAATGCGTGTGGAGAAAGTTCTCTGGCGAATGATGAGACAGAAGTCTACTGAGTAACAGGACAGCAGGGGAAAAGCTTGAAACTTGGAGGTGGCGATGGGTTTTTATCAATATACAAGTTCTATTTGTCTTCCAAGCAGAAAATGGGGGAAAGGAGCTAAATTTTACTTCTGTTGCAAATCAGCAGAGCAAATGTTGCTGTCTCTGCTTGGTAGGAGAGGAAACCAAGGAGGAGACGTGATCATCTGAAGGGGCTACCAATTACTAATGGGCAAGGCACTCTGGAGTGTGCTCGCTACCTCTGTGGTTCTGACTTGGCCTCTGTATTGCTCTTGAGAGACACCTGAGGTGCTTTGGGAAGGGGTCATTTTATTTGGTTTCACTAATCAAGGGTGTTGTACCCTACAGTCCCCCAAAAGAAAAGTTTGAGTGTACCAGAGAAATATAGTCTTTTCTGACTGTACAGTTATATCCTGGTTTTGAGCGGATAGTTACATTGCCAAGAGAAGGCCCTTAGCATCTTCCCATGGTAAGTATTTTATATCTTTGCCGGTGTTTCCAGAGGTCCCCATTTTTATTCATAGCCAGAAAGACTTTAGTTTTAAAAACGAAAGGAAATACTGGATCACCTGATTTGAGCTGGATATCATAGGCTGTTTAACTCCATCCAGTTACCTGTCTTGATCATAAAGTCTTGTGTTTCAGTAATGCATAATGCAGTTTTGTATGTGCATTATGGGGTTGGGGGAATTCTTTGTTTTCTTCAAAAAAACATGTGGTCTTGCCTCGTAGTCACCCAGTGGTATTGGTGGTCTCTCCTTTTTTTTCTATATGATTGTTGCAGACCTTGAATTTGGAACAAGGTATTTTGGAACAAGATATTTTAGTGAACAGCTGACTAATTACTTCTGGATGCCTTTTATCGTTTGCATTTGTCATTTGTGAACTTTAACAAGTCATGTAATGCATCCACTAGAACTAAGGAAAGTGGGAGTGCTGCTAGGTGCAACAGCCTGGAAATGCCCAGAAAATTAATTTGGATGTGCTTTCAGTGGTGTAAATTATAAAGAAAGAGTTCTGCACATCATGATTAGTTGTAAGCATTGAGGAATACTTTTGCAATGTTGTGCTTTATGCTTTCTCCTCTTTAGTGCAGCTATGGTTAGTAAGGTAAGCTAAGTTATAGGTTATTCCAGGCAACATTTCGCTGGGGGAAGGAGGCATTAAAGTTATTCCTGCTTGGTACCACAGGAGTCCCAAGCTGTCTACTTATTGGTTTGGGAACAAAAAGGGAGCGTACTCGTCATCAGGCAAGCACGTCCTGCAGCTACATTTCCAACTAAGGAATGGTGAGAACATTAATGAAGCTTCTTTTTGTTCCCACAGGTGGTTTACTCACTTTTATGTGGTTTCTGTGCTCTGGAACGGCTTTCTGCTGATCTGGCTTTTCCGAGCTGAGTTCCTCGGAGGGTCGCTCCCATCATGGATTCAGCACATGCATCGTGCTCTTGGCAGAGATTATCAGAGCAAGGACACGGGCAAGTATTCCAGCTATTATGATGCAGCCATATAAATATTAGAAAGCTGCACTACCATCCTATGCTGAATTTGTATTCTTCAAGTGCTGCTTGATCCGTGGCTTTTAAACTAGGCTCCAAGTGACTTTCCTGGAATACCAAGGCCCTTTGTCATTATTTAAGGTAGAAATCATTCTAATTTATGGATATGATGGCTTTCAGCAGTACTTTTAGCAGAAAGGGCCATTACCACCTTCTAGAAGTAATCTTGCTGTGGTCAGCAGTCCCTCAGATGTACAAATATTTTCCCCAATGCTCAGTTAATTTAAAATGAGGGTAAAATTTTGCTGCAGGGAGGGGGAAAAAAATAGCCTTTTTTAAGCACTGTTGGGGTTAAATTGTTTCTATCTGTCTCAAAGTTGCTTTTTATTTTTTTTTATCCACAAGCAGATTGTGAGCACTTCTCTGCACTCCTGGTTCTCCTGCTGCTTTGGCTGCATAGCTGTCGAAGACTTGCAGAATGCCTCTGGACCAGTGTGTTTTCCAACGGCGTCATTCATATCGTGCAGTATTGCTTTGGACTTGCTTACTACATTGCTGTTGGCTCAACTGTGCTATGTCAAGTGCCTGCTAACGTCAGGAATGGCAAGTGTCTGCTTAGTTATTACCAAAGATGCATTTTTACTCCCATTTGTTTCCATTGTGGCAAATGGTTCACTCGGTTTCATAGAGGGCTGCTTGTGTGAGAAGTGTGTTAACTGATGAGACGTAAAAATACTCATGGGCATAGTTCAAAGTAACTACGTTTTGGTATTTCACGTAATCAACCAGCATTATACATACACACAGACACTGACCCACACTTTCATGTTAACCATCACTGTTATTTCCTGAAAGACGTCTCACATAGATACTTTCAGGGTCATTACCGATCAGTTTGGCATTGAGATACCTATGCTTTAGGAAGGACAGTAATAGGTACCAGTTCTCAAATGCCGCTATGCAACTTCAGTTCTCAAACTGGAATTCGTTTTTTTGTTGTAAGCTTTCCTGTAAGGTGAGTCTGTAAAGCTGTCTTGGCCACCTGCTTTGTTTTCCATTGAGAACTCCCCACTGCTCTGCCTTGCATCAATCAGTTTCTTCTTTCCCCTGGTACTGTAATGTCTCCATTAATACAGCAGAAATTTGGGTTATGTGACTTGTTTCTGCCAACATGTTCAACTGAGTTTCACAACTGAGCTGCTGTTCCTCTGCACAGGTGAACCATGAGCTGGTTGTAGCCCTTCTCTCATGACTAATTTTTGTAAGGTGGTCATTACTGAGTGTGTAACTTTAGTGAAGTTTTTAACCACTTCACTTCCAACCACATCAGCTCTAGTTTAATCCAACATTTTTTTTAAAGGAACTTTCAGATCTCCTATGTTTAGATAAAACCTTTTTCTTTCTGGGTTTGTCTTCTACTTTTCACATCTTGTAGATTCTTAGAGATGGTGTATTGGCTTGTACATTAGAAATCATCCTTAATACAGTTAACATTTTTTTGAAGGCCTACATGGTTCACACTGCATGTGTGTGTGCATGTGTCGGTGTATGTATGTATGTATCTCACTCACTGTGAACAAGACAAACGACTGTGTACTTAACACATGTTGACCTGAGTCTTGCCAACATCTTTCATTAGGATGATAAGAATTACAAACAGTGTTGAATATTGAGGTCTTGGACTATTAGTTGTGTGTCAGTAGTACCTCAAGCTACTGGATTAAGAACTAGCTATTTTTAGTATAGAGCAGTTAAGGGAAATGAACTACTAGCTGAGAACTTAAATGATGCAGGATTTAAAAGCACCTTTCAAGGAATTAGAGGCTCACTCCTAGAATTTTGTGAGACACTAACATTTTAAAAATGTATGCAATGTTTTGGGACGATGCTTGGGAACATATTTCCTGGCCGTATTTTAATGAAATGTATTTCATTCAGGAAAAGAGCTTTCTGTGCAGATCTGCTGGTATCATGTTGTAGGAGTTACGATGTACATTTGGGCCTCTCTTCACCAACACAGATGTCTCGTGATTCTAGCTAATCTTAGAAAAAGTAAATCAGGTAAGATGTTTCATTTTTACTTAAATTTTTTTCCTGCTTGTTTCAATAGGCTCCTGTAGCTTCTAATACCTTAAAACACAAGAATTTTTCAGTTACTGTAGTTCGGTGCTCTATGTAGGACTTTCAGTAGATTAAATGGGGCTGTTTGGAAGAGAGATGGGATGGCTGAATGGGGTGGGTGTGTGTCTCTGTGTCTGTATATAAACTTCTATGGACCTTAAAACAAAGGTCTGGCTTCTAGTATCCTCAGGACAGACACATCTTAATGCTTGGGAGTTGTGCCGCTCCTTGGGGACCTCCCCTGTGTCTCCATGTGAACTAAAAATAGGTTTCCTTGCTCTGTTATTTGCGCAAACAGCCAGAGGTGGCATCTTATTTCATTAAGAAGTGCAAAGCTGCCAGATCAGATGGAGGTGGATGATGATGATAACGTTAATGAGCCTGTTGTCCTGTAATTATGAGTAGAAGAGAAAAGTTTATATAGTGCATGTTGTTCTCAACTAATTTCTTTCTGTTTGCTTGCAGGAAAGGTCGTAAGTCTGAGCCACAGTGTACCTCTCGGAGACTGGTTTGAGAGAGTTTCTTGCCCTCATTATTTTGCGGAACTCCTGATATATGTATCTATGGCCATCACGCTTGGATTTCACAACGTGACGTGGTGGTGTGTAGTAATGTATGTTCTTTTTAACCAGGCACTGGCTGCTGCTTTGTGTCACGAGTTCTATCAGAAAAACTTTAGCTCCTACCCAAAGCATCGAAAAGCATTTATACCATTTGTTTTTTAGAATGTTTCCTCTAAAGTATCTTTAGAGCAAACTGGAAAATGTTATCTACAAGGGAAGTTACAGTTTATTAAAGCCAAGGTAAAATTGCACATTTTCTCTAATTCTAGCTTAAAAGCTCATAATTTTAATGCTGTTCTCATCCGTGTTACCAATTTATGTGAGGAAATCTAAGGTCTCTGCGTATTGTACAAGCTAAAAAAAGGTTTGCTGAAGACCTTAATTCAAACTGAAGAGATGCTAATTGGCTCTTTTCTGTGTTGTAATTATATCTTATGCATAAAACACTTGCTGTTGCGCAGCAAGCCAAAATACATATACATGGGTACTGTGTAGTGAAAGGAGGGTGCAGGAATCATTTGAAATACTGTATTTTGTGCCTTGTCTAGTATTTAAGCATTTTTTTTTCCTGGTCTCTTTTCTTTGAATCACTTCAGGGGGAGGCAAATTGAGTATTGTCTTTCTGTGCTTCCCTGTTGATAATTAAAACCAACCACTGCTTTGTGACTGCAAGCACAAAAACCGGTGGAGAAAGCTGCGTTGGAGGAATGACTCATGCTCAGCAGTGGAGATAAACAGACCCATTCTCTGCATTCTCCCTTCTGCACCACAGTCAGTATTCATTGATGAAAACCCCTTGTTTATCCCTAAACGGGGAAAATCGCGGAAGGTTCTCTGTCTAGAGAGACAGTAGAAGAGGATTTGCAGAAAATTAATGTTCTTGGTTACAGTTCTGTCATCCGTATTGCAGCTTATTAGAATCCCTCGTGTGTTAGAGGGGGCAGTTATGCAGGATGACAACCATGGCTACACTGGTTATAAACAGCCTGTGAGAGCAGGTGTAATGAACTGCTGAGGCAGAGAACACATGGAAACCAGTACCTGACAGGTGTTGCAGAGAAACTCTCTACTGGGGAGATGGTGTCACTCAGCACAGGGTTGGGGTTTTTTTCATAGAATCATAGAATGGTTTAGGTTGGAAGGCACCTCAAAGATCATCCAGTTCCAAACCCCCTGCCATGGGCAAGGACACCTCCCACCAGACCAGGTTGCTCAAAGCCCCATCCAGCCTGGCCTTGAACACCTCCAGGGATGGGGCAGCCACAGCTTTTCTGGGCAACCTGTGCCAGTGCCTCACCACCCTCACAGTGAAGAATTTCTTCTTAATATCTAAGCTAAATCTACCCTCTTTCAGTTTAAAATTGTTACCCCTCGTCCTATCACTACGTGCCCTTGTAAAAAGTCCCTCCCCATCTTTGCTGTATCCCCTTTAGGTACTGGAAGGGGCCATCAGGTCTCCCCGGAGCCTTCTCTTCTCCAGGCTCAACAGCCCTTTTTGCACTGAACCATTGAATATTTTGGTCCTTCTCACGATACTGGAGTGAATGATGAGTTTGTGTGACGTTGTACATGGATGCTGATGTTTCAGTGTGTCTTCTTCTACTGACACACGTGTATGATTTTGTACACGAGAAGAATTTTTATATTGTGAAGTATATATTACGAATTTTCTAATTAAAACGGTTTGTTACACCTTTCTATTTCCATCTTGTATAATTTTTCAAAACCGAGCTATGCATTCGCAAAACAGGAGCACCAAATGTGCAGAAGGGGCCTCACCTCCGCCCGGGCCGCACCGGGGGTCTGCGCCGGCGGCGGGTCCCCCCCCCCATTCCCCGGGCTCCGGCGGGGCGGGGCGGAGGGCGGGGCATCCGTCAGCGGCGGCCGTCACGGGGCGGCCGCAGCCAATCGGCGCGGCGCGGCCCCGCCCACTCGAGGGGGGCCTCTGAGCCGCGCCGCCCTCCTCTCCCCTCAGCACCGCGCTCGGCCGCCATGGCCTCGCCGCCGTCCCCGCTCCGGCGGGCCGCCGCGCTGCTCATGGCGGCCTCGCTGTTGCTGCTGTTGACGGCCCCGGCGGGGCTGAGCGCCGCTCCCGAGGAAGAGCCCGGAAGGAAGAAGGAGCCGCCGCCACCGCCGCCGGCGGCGCAGGGAGCCGAACCGCGGGCTGAGGTGAGGTGAGGCGGGGCCGGGCCCGGCCTGCAGGGCGCCTCGCCTCTCGGGGGCCGCCGGACACCTAAATTCCCCTCTTTTAACTGAAAAAGGGACAGCTGCAGGGCCAACAGCACAGGAAAGCCCTGCAGCTGTCCCTTTTTCAGCCAAAAGAGGGGAATTTAGGTCCGTGGTATTTAATGGACTAATGCTTTTTTCTCAGCAGATAAATATTTTTGTGCCCCGCTTGCTGAGGGGGAGAACCGACCTCCCCGGGGTCTTCCTCACAGAAGCAGGTGAAAGCAGGCTTTGTTGCGACTTAAAACCTGCCAGGTGGTTTGTTGTTGTTTTTTTTTCCCCTCAATATTTAAGGTTAATTTCTTTGCGTTAAAACTTTTTAAAATGGTGTTATTGCTTAGGCGATTCCAGTGCCGGGTGGGCACTCAGAAGGATGAAAAAAGTGTTAACATATGGCTTGATGTAGTACATAGAGCATGCCGGGTTTTAAATACTAAAACCAAAAAAATTACAGGACTGCTAAAGGTGAAGGAACTCTGGGAAGTCGCCGTGTATGATAGAGAGTGTGGAAACTTTTAAATAGCAAACCCAAAAACTTAACAGCAGTGCTGAAAGTGGAATGCTGGGAAGTCGCCCTGTTAAAACACGTTGCAGTCTGTCTCTGCCGGTAGATGTGCTGAAACAAGCTTGCTTAGCCATCTCTGGTCGAGTATGCGAACGTCGACTTCCTTGTTTTGAGTCTAGCTTTTCACTGTACCTATCTTAATCTCTGTGAAAGTAAACACTTCAGTAAGTGAGATCTGGAGTCTGCTGGTCTGGTTTGACCGCTGGAAAGTCTTAAGGCTAGTTTTCAACAAACATAGAGAATGTACAAAAAAAGCCGATGAAAACTTGCGTAAAGATTCAATGCAGCTGAGATGCAAAGTTTCTGCAAGGGAAGGAAGTGATTCTGACAATTTTTGAAAGGACTTTGTATTTCTGCTAAGCTATTGTAGTCACCCAATTTTAGTTTGAAGAGTTATATTCTTCATACTTATATGTGAAAATTGCTTGTTTGGTCAAGGTCATAAAGTAAATAGCCAGGGATTGTAAAGACAGCAATATTCGAGCTGAACTAAAGCAGCTTTCCCCATGTCTTGTTTTAATAGTGGTTCTCATGTTCTGGTAATAGTGTGCACGGTGAAGTACAGCTTTAATAATTAGTGCGTGATCTGATCTTGTGAAGTGCCTAACTAGCAATTTGAGGTAGGTGGCAGCCAGTAACTAGTTAATGATCATTAATGCTGCGTAAGAGGTATATACTTAAAATGTCACACTACTCAGTATGATATGACAGGAGAAATACAAGGCTCAGTACTTCTGCTAACTAACTATTCAAGTATAATTAACTAGTGGGTTTTTTGTTGTTTCCCCCCCCCCCTTACAGAAGGGGTCCTCGCCAGTTGCTCCAGTTCACATTGTCAATGAAGAGTCAGCCGACAAGACTAATTTGGGCTTCATTCATGCATTTGTGGCTGCTATATCAGTCATCATCGTGTCAGAACTGGGGGATAAGACCTTCTTCATTGCAGCCATCATGGCAATGCGGTACAACCGTTTGACTGTACTGGCTGGTGCTATGCTTGCCTTGGGACTGATGACATGTTTGTCAGGTTAGCACTCTTCTTTTTGTTTCACCTTTTTAAAATGTATTGGGTACGTATGTATCAATAAATCTTAATTTAAATTAAAATAAAGGTAGTAGGTATACGCTGTTCTCTGTTTTGAGGAGAGTGTGAAGGTTTTCCTGGGGACCATGGCTCAGGTTGAATATTTAGGCTCTTACCTGTAATGAGGTGTTTGTGCTCCCTAGACCTCACTATGAGTTTAAGGAAGAGGCGTGGGATTAGGAGCCTAAGCACTTCCTTTGATTTTCGGGCAACTAGTTTCCTTTTTATTTTTAGCTCCTGTTAAATTAGCGTGCCTAGAGGGAATGTGGGAGTGACTTCTCTTTTTCCTCCTAAGGCTAAAGATTCTTAATAAGATGACAAATTTCCCTCAGCTGACTTGTATCCCTGTGTGTGTAGCTGTTCAGATTTGTGCTAGGAGCTGCGTAAGTGGAAGATGACGTTCTGCTGTGATCCTCTGGGATGGGTGGTATGGACAGAGCCAAGAGCTGGAGAGGGAGTGAGGTGTCAGGTGGCACTTGAGGAACCTGTAGCTGTGGGTCCTTACGTAGCAGTGATCGTAAAATGGAGCAGCCTTCAGGTATATCAGATACAGCATAACTTTTGTGGTAGGTGTGCTCGTTTCTAACCATGCCCATTTCAGAAATAATTGAAGTAGTGTTTGTTGGTTTATATATGCTGGAGACAGACGATTAGCTGGCTTCAGGTTTCTTGGCAAGTATTTCTATGAATTGTTTTTGGATATGTAGCTACTGCTATATATATTGCTGCAGTTATTGCAGTCTTGGAGCAGTTTCCATTTGCACTGTGTGTAATGATAGCATTGCATGAGTTTCTTCGATTACTCACTTAGTGTAACAGTCTTTGATACTTCTTCCACTTCTGCACTGCTTGCTTCATTTAATGTTGTTTAGTACTGCAGGTGATTCACTATTCTGTAAATCTTGCAATCTCTTTTCTCCTGCCCATCACCACTCTCCCATTTTGTATACTAAGTCTTTCTTCAAATCTATCTTGATGCTTTTTTAGAAAAACTTTCTTTTATGCTTTATCCACCAGTTTAGAGGTTCCCAACTATTTCTTCCTCTTCAGAAAGAAGCATGTTTGGGTTTTTTTGTTTGTTTTTTTTTTTCTTTTTTTCTTCCCTCTCTCCACTGCCCTTGTTTTTTACAAGCTGCGTCTGGAAATTCCTGGGGTTTTTGCCCACCTCATTTTCATGAAAACATGCTCACTTAAACTCACTGGCTCCAAGAGATCACTACTCGGGATTTTTTCTTCAAGCTGTGCTTAGAGACAGCTCTACCCTTATGACAAAATAAGCTGCCTTATCATTCTGATTATTTCTATGTTTGTATATGCAAGTAATGCTAAAAAAAAAAGAAGTATCTTTTGTATAGTTTCTGGCATTGCTTTGCTTCAGTATTTTCAGTCTTTAAAAAGAAGTTTAACTCCTTTTTTTATTTATCTGTGCAACTAATACTGTTATTCATACATGTATGTTCCAGATTTTCTAATAGAACAGCCTGATTAATTTTGGTCTCATAGTCTTACTTCTGGTAGTGGCAGTGAGGATTAATTTCCAGATTATGTAGTAACTTCTGAGTGCATTTTTCAGCTAAGAAAGTGTGTGCAAGAAAACGCACGTGGTAATATGGTTCCTTTTAGCTAATTGCACGTGGATTAAAACAACAGAAACAGTTGTGAGTGCATGGTCCAAGCTTCCTTGAATGTTAGGTATGGAGTTTTAATTTCCTTTCATTTATACAGGCCTATTTTGTCCAGAAATGGTAACTAGTCTTACTTTGTGAAGAAGCAAGTACTTTGTCCTGGATATATCTTTCTTCTTCTTTGAGAACTAGTTTTGGCTGAGTTTGATCCCCTTTGGTATCTGTAAAAGTAGATGCACTGTGAAGGTAGCTTTTTGGTCTTTGAGTGGGATCGGTCCTTTTAAATTAAAGGAAGATCAAAGTTGGTCCCATTGTGTGTTTGTGGGGAGTGTGGGAGAGAAGGGAATAGTAATGTGCAGGTATTTGCACTTGGCAAAAGAAGACAGACATGGATTAGTGCAGCTGGATGATTTGTGGGTATGTCTAGTAGATTTAACTTGTAGAAAATCTTATTCTAACTTTATCTGATAAATGAAATTACTGGAAAGAGATGCTATCCAACATGTAGTCATATATAAAAATGGAATTAACCTAGCATGATTACAGATGATAGTTTCATGGCATGCTTGGAGAAAGGCGGGATTTGCATAGCCCTTGATGGGAAAGATAACGTTGCTTGGACTGGCTCTCGGGGATAGCAGCACATCAACTTTGGCTGGTGTGCCTTGTCTGCGTGTTAACAGACTTCAGTCTCTGGTATGACCAGTAATGGTTGGAGTTTCTAGAGTGTGTTACCTTGCCAAAAAGAAATTAGAAACTTGCATAAAACTAACAAAAGACACGATATTTATCAGTGGATATTTGAATAGCAGACTTTGCTAGCAAGCATTTCTTAGATGTGGGAAAAACAATTATGATCCTCATGCTTATTTTTTTAAATGACGCATTTGTTTTCTTTTCAGTTTTGTTTGGCTATGCCACCACAGTTATTCCTCGGGTGTACACATACTATGTGTCAACGGCACTGTTTGCAATTTTTGGCATCCGAATGCTTCGGGAAGGCTTGAAAATGAGTCCAGATGAGGGTCAGGAAGAGCTGGAGGAAGTTCAAGCAGAAATTAAAAAAAAAGATGAGGAAGTAAGTCCTAAACTTTCTGTGAATTATGGCTGATGAAATAGTTACAGCCATGAAGATGCAGAAGGGCATTGTCATGTTTGGGGTGTTCAGCTGTGTCTGTGACTGATAATCTGACACAGAAGAGTTGTGGTAAATGGGGCAGAAGTGGCCCCTGGTGGCTGTTTCAACAGGTGATTCCAGTTCTGTGGCAAGCCTGGCTTCTCAGGAAAAAAAGATACTTTCTCTATGGAGTTCTTTTGTTTGTTTGTTCTGTTGTTGTTTGTTTGGTTTTTTTTTTTAATGCATTATTGGCAGAGAGGACATCAACAGTTTACTCCTGCCTCTAGTTTTTATTTCTTTGTATGTATGCTGAGGTTTGTAGTGTGGCAGCAAAGGTCTCTGTTATAATAACTTTTTTAATATACTGGTCCACTTCTAAGGAATAGTGTGGAGTATTAATCTTACTACTTTTTTTTTTTATTAATTTTAGCAAATCCTAATTTGAGAGCCACCACTTGGGAAGAGGGGGATCCCTGCTTTAAAAATAGGAGAAAACCTGTGGTTAGAAACCAGGTCTCTTTCCTACTGAAACTGCTGCCTAAGTGCAAGCAGTACAAGATGAACAATAACTGGAGGTTAGAGGTGATTACAAGTATATATATATATGTGTGTATATGTTCACACACATATGTGTGTGCATATATGTAGCTAGTTTTTTAAAATGGTGTCTAATATAAATATTATGTTGATAATGCGGCAGTCAGTGGCTAATAACATTCCAGATACTAAATGGCTAGTTTTACTGTTTAAGTATTTCATGTGGGTTGTTTAGATGACATTTCTAATCTTATGGTTGGGTTTTTGTTTTCTTCCCTTGTCCTCCACAGCTTCAGAGAACTAAACTGTTAAATGGGCCAGGAGACGTGGAATCAGGGCCAGGCACCACTATACCTCAGAAGAAGTGGCTACATTTTATTTCTCCAATCTTTGTTCAAGCTTTTACTTTAACATTTTTAGCAGAATGGGGTGATCGTTCCCAATTAACAACCATAGTCTTGGCCGCCAGAGAGGTGAGTGTTGCAGGACGCCTGCTGTTCTTTTGCCCTCTTTGCGCTGCCCGCAGAGAAGCGGAAGAGACAAAATACTTTTGCAGGAGGTATCAGATTCACACCTGCTGCCTTGCTGTGCCTTAGTGTTACAGCTGTGCAGCGGTGCTGAGACCTGAAAATAAATGCACTGAAGCTCTGTGTATTATTAAAACTATTGTTAAGTGACTGGGACTGCACAGGCATTTTTGGAAACAGTTGTTTTATATCATGCCGCTGAATACAATTGTTTTTTGTTACAGTGTTGAGGGATGTTACAGAACCTCTTTTTCTCTGATCTTTGTGGTCATATGGTTTTAACACAGTAGCTTTAAAAAGACACCTTCATCCCAGCAAACTCAAAGCTGTTACAAAGATAACTTTTTAAAAATCTAAGTGAATATGGTACAGTGTATACAGCTAAAATAAACTCTAAACAGCTGTGCAGTAAGTAATACTGTAAATGAAATGATATTCAGCATGATGATTGGAATGTATATAACTGTATTATGTTTATTAAAAGGTTGACTATAAGCCTTAATTTTCCTTTAAACATAAGTAGCTTGCCTATGCTCTTTCATGCATTGAGATAATTTGCATTTTTTCCCTAGGTCTCCTGCTTCTTTCAGTGCACTTTCAGACCTTCTCTAGGGGTAAATCCGGGCTTTGTACAAAGGAGGCTATAGTCTGTAGGAACCTCTTGTCTCTATTACAGTGCAGGGAAGGTGCTTATAGCTAACGAGGCAGGGAACAGCAGGATGATCTCACTGTTCAGGCAGGTACTTGCCATCTTGGAAAACGAGGCATCGTTACTGCCTCTGCCCAAGTTTTTATATGTTGCTAGGCAAGTTCCTTCAGCCCATCTTTTCACAGGTAGTAGTTGACTTCAGGTTTGCATTTTCTGAGTGTCCCATTAGAAAGTGTCCATCAGACTCTGCGGTTTCATCTGTGAAGTGCTGAGCGTTGCAAGAGACCATGGGATGTTGTGCCTTTAGCATATGAAGTGTTTATATAAGTGCTACAAAAGCAAATACTGCAAAAAGTGAATTGAAGATATCTTGATCTTGGCTTTCAAAATCAGTGAATGATTGTGATCTGGATATTTTTTCATTTTATCTGTGGGATTCTTTTATACCCCTTTGTTTCATAATATATTCAGATAAATCCTTGTTTGTGAAGTACTAAGATACTTAGCAGGAGTACTACAGAAGTGCTTGTGAGGAAAGAAATTATCCTTATACAGAGATTTGAGTAGTGTGGTAAGTCAGCTGGGACCGTACATTCTTCGGTGAAAAGAAAACAAAATACTACACGACTGTTCATTAAGCGAGTAGTGGCCGTCCTGTCACAACAAACAAACAGGGCTCCTTTGGAGGAAAAAAGGGGTGATAATTTGGCTGTCTGAGTGCATACACCAGGGGAATGAGTTAAGTCTGTCTTCATGAACCTAGTCCTGACAATAGTCCTTAAGAACTTGATTTTACAGCTTAATAGTTTACTGTGTATAAGAATTGTTCATCTGTTAAAGGAAACAGAAAAGGAAGCTCCATAGTGTCCTACTACACTGACTTTGCCTCAGCTGCTGCGTCTGAGCACTTCTGCTCCTGGAGACGCTGGGCTGAGGGAAGCTGTCATAACTTGTTACCTTCCAGGGACAGCAATAAGGAATGGGGTGGGGGGTGAGAACCACCCTCTGCCAGATGGGGCTGTACAGGTAACTGCTGACTGCAGGCAAACAGGGATTTCCAGGAACTTTGGGTCCTGATCCTGGAGGCAAGTCTGTTCTGCTGGCACAGCCATACTTCTCACCTGCGCTTCTTTGGGGGTGTCCTACCTGTCCTCTGCTTGGTGCTTACCACCTTTTCTCACTGGCTTCTGGTTTTGGTTCTTTTGGCCAGTCAGTGTTGTCTTTTCTTCATACCATATCATTTCTTGGACAGTTTTGCTGTTTGCCTGTTAGAGATTTCATGCATTCCTCATGTGACGGCAGCAGCTTTTTTTTTTTCCTATTGGCGCTAAAAGTCTCACATAGAGATGTGTAGGGGACTCAGCTCTACTTTCCCTCATTCATCTTTGTACAGCAGAAAGTCATGCTCCTACCTTGCCTTCGTTATCTGTCATTAAAAGATTGTTTTCTGTTTCTAATTCTTCTGTTTATCAGGTGTTCAATACATGTGCGGCCCTTAACTGTGTAATTTGTAAGTAAAGCTGAGAAACCTCTTTATGTATTAGAGTTGTTCATGTATTGAGTAGCTGCTTGTTATGCAGTGATATGGAAGCTGTCATTGACAATAAACTTTGAAAACAGTTTATTATCCTCTGGGCTTAAATTCCTTCATACTTCCCTCTTTGGATGATTTGGGGGGGGGGGGGCGAGGGTGTAGAGTACAAGCTTGTGAAGCTGGACAAAGGAGGCACAAGGTTTTAGCTGCCAAAACCTTTCATTTGCAGTTCATGGATTTATTTTTCTCTTTCTTTATAATTAGGTTGGTGTTCTTCCAGCTGATGCATATTGTGTTTCTCAACAGCTGCCACCTTCCCTCTAGAGGTTGCTTAATTGTTTAAGTACAGCAGAGCGATTTCTGGATCTATATTTAACGACTTGAAGATGCTTCTTGGTTGAAGCATGCCATATGCTCCTATATTAGTCAGGTTTAGATTTAAGTCTGTCTCTCTAGCTGATGTACACTGTTTCTGGTCTTTAAGGCAGTGATGGATAGCACAGCAAAGTAAACACCAGAGAGTATCTTCCATGCTTGACAGCGTACAATGGAGGAATCGAGGCATTGCTCCTTCATAGCAGGAGGTTGTTGTAGGACTAGTGGGTTTTCAACTGTGCTGATGTTTCCCTCCTGTGTTTTTTCCTCAGGACCCCTATGGCGTGGCGGTAGGAGGAACAGTGGGACATTGCCTCTGCACTGGTTTAGCAGTTATTGGAGGGAGAATGATAGCACAAAAAATTTCTGTTAGGACTGGTAAGTGAAAACTCACTCCAACCAAACAAATGTGTTAATGCTGGTAATGTTTGTGGTGTAAACGACGACATATTTGGGAACAGCGTTTCTCAAAACTTTTGGAAAACCCCAGAATTTTATTTTTTGGGGTCTCTGTCTTCTAGTTCACCTCCCCCTGCCCTGCAGTCAGCTCCCCTTGCAGGGGGTGACCCTGGGCTGTTCCCCGGGCCGCCTGTCCCTCTTGCTAGGCAGAGTCCGAGCGTGTGCCACCATCCTGCACGGGGTGCTTCTAAGTGGTCCGGCCTTAATTGAACCTAATGATTTACTGGCTCTGATTTAAGGAGTCAAAATGGGTATTGTAGCTCCAGGTTTAAAGATGGACAGAGGTGAAGCACGTTTTGCTTCATTATTAGCTAGCCTGTAGGAGAGCAGAGGAAGGAAATACAGTTATTTTGAATAGTTGGTACATATTGTTCGACAATGGGTAATAGAAATTCTGTTGCAATTCTGACTGCAGACCTGCAGGTGAGCAGGAGAACTGCATACTTACAAGTTAGACCAACCATATGAAAGCTTTAAAAGCTATTCTGTATGTAGCATAATTATTATTATTTTTTTTATCATACCTGCTATCTGTAACAGGAAGGACCAGTAAGGTTACATTGGGTTGTTTGTTTTTCCTTAGATTAGGTTGCAGCTTGCTTCAGCTGTCAGTCCTGTGGTGTAGTGAGGTTTCTCGCTCCCAGGACGGATTCTTTGAAGCTGCTTCGCACTGTGCAGTGCTCATTCAGAATATTTGTTCTGCAGTTGCAGACATTGTAAAAAAAACAACTTCACTGCAAAAAGTGAAACCTTCGTTCGGTTGTGTTTGCCAAGGAAATTGATAATGAGGTGCTAATCTAATAATGATTTTATATGCTCCTAATAAGCCCAACGTGGATCTTTGGCCACAGAAATAGCCTTATTAAGTTAGACCAAAGATCCATCTAACTTGTTTGCTTGTTTAGAGAAGGGTAAGAGAACCGTCCAAATACAGTGGTGCTTTCCTGGGATACTGTCCCAGCCTCCAGCAGATTGTGGCCAGAGCAAGCAGTTAATGTTTTTGATTCTGTCTCTTTTATTACCTAAACTGTGCAAAAAATGCTAATTAGTGTGTCACTCTTAACTGATGGCTTGCTCCAGCATGAGAATATTAGATCTTATTTTGCCCCATACAGACAAATATTCAACAACAGGTGTCAACCTCAGTTTTGTATATGCTAAAGTAATAAGAGTAAAACAAAGCTTCCTCCTAAGGACCAGAATGTATTCTTGCTGATGCAGTTAGACAGTGGGATGGCACATGGGCATCCTGACACTGAGCTAGAAACAACGTCCACTGTTTGCAGCATAAATTTTAAAGTAAGATTATTTGGGAACCAGACATTTAAAAAAAAAAAATAAAAATCTATAGTGTGTCATGGAAGATATTTAACTTTCAGTATCTAATTTCTTTTTGTTTTTTCTTTTCAGTGACAATCATAGGAGGCATTGTCTTCTTAGCGTTTGCATTTTCTGCACTATTTATAAGTCCAGACTCTGGTTTTTAAAATTTTTCATCACTGCAGAAGAACAAGGATTGGAAGCATCAAGCAGCTGTCCTTGTGCGGTTTTTTGTATATAATGTACAGAATTATAGTTAAACAGGCACTGAAGATGAGACACTGAACTTTTTATAGCGAATGATCCATGGGACTGAGACATTTGTGGACAGCTTCTGCAGTGGAGATCTACTTATTGTCTGGTTTGTTTACTCTGTGGTGCCTGCTCCCTCGGTGGTTTTCTTGCTTGCTGGACCTGGCTCAGCTGAGTTTTGAGGATCTGCTCTCAGGAGTATTGAGGCTTCCTCTTTTCTTCCTCTGTTACACGTGGCCACCTTTCCTCTTTCTTCGAAAGCTGACTCTTAAGGCTTCTCGAAGCAGACCGTGTCTTGTTCCATGTTGCTCAACAGACGATGTTAAGGAGAAAACTGCTGGCTCTCCCCTCCAAGGATGTCAGTTCCAGGGTGCGCCCAAGGCTGGATAATCAAAGCAACAAGAAACTTGGGAGCAGTTCCTATAGCATTGAGTGGCTGAGCAACCGACAGAGAACTTTATAAACTTAATTTAGAGGGAAAACTTCTTAATCAGGGATTTTTATCAGGAAATCGATGTGTGGTGATTAACAACCTACCATGTTCAATATGCAATCTGTCTGGAGCTAGTATTATTTGACTTTTTTTTTTTAAATTTTGAAATATTAAAGTATATGGAAAGTAATAAAATGGTCCAACTTAACAATATTCCATTCCCAGGATCAAACAGTAATGGAATTTTTAGATTTAGATGTGTTCCTGTTTTTTCTTTTTAGGAATAGAAATGTAATCTGGAAGAGTATTAATAAAACACAGTGTCTCCACTTGAGGTTTTTTTCAGTATTGTCTTTGATGGTTCCCATAATTCCTGCCTCAAAGGTTTACCTAGTGATTGCGTACTTAAGATGAGGAAAGCTTGCTAAATTTATTTTGGATACTGATAAATGCCAATGTTATGTAGACTTTCAAAATGTTGACTACTGAAGATATGGGGGTTGCAGAAAATAGCAGTTTTCTCTGCTCTTCAGTGATGATTTGGATTCTGAGCTAATGGCTGAAATAACCCACTAAGATCTACTTAGTAGGAGTCTTCTATTTTAGAAGATATGGTTTCTAAAATGACGAATTTGCCTTGAAGCTGAAGGAATGCGGAGCATTACAAATTTGGCCATTCCATTTGTAGCTCACAAACAGAGCAGTCCCTAACCCTCCTGTTTGGTTTCTCTGCACAGAAAAACCCTTCGTGCCACAGTTTCTCAAACTCTTAAAGCCGCAGCAGCTCAGTGCCTGTCATGCACAGTGGTACAAAACCAGGCTACGATTTCAGGCTCTGGGTCTAAATGTTCATATCTTGTCCTGAAGGAAGGGTGCTCCTGGCAGCACCATCGCTAACGACAGGGTGAGGCACTGCGTTGCTTTGGTGGTGGGGTTTTGGGGGGGTGGTTTTGGTTGTTTTGTTGTTTTCTTTTTCTTTTGAACCAAACATTGTAGCCAAAACCTGAAGCCTCTTCTTTCCCACAGCCTGGAAACATACACTCTGTCCATGGTGTGTTGAAACTCCTGCGTGGAGGGGGTTTGTAGCAGAGGTTGTGTTAAAACAGGGCAGGAATGGGGAACCCAAAATAGGGAAGAGCCCAAACTTTTTAACTGTTTGCTGGACAGCTGCTGCTTCTATTAATCAACAGTAACCAGTGGGACCACAGTGCGTTTGTACAGGTGAAGTCACTGTGGTGCAGCGGTTCATCCTGCCAAAAATTCATGCTCAAAGTCCAAAAAGCCAAACCAGCTGGCTGTATTCTGATGTAGGAGCTTTCTGAACTTTATATGCACTGGTTAAAGCTGGTTTGGTACAAAAACAACTAGGATCAACAGAAAAATGAACCTGTTTGTCGTGTTGTTTGTAGAGGTAAGTGTGAAGTTGCAGAACAAATCTCTGCACCTTCCACACTTATATTTTGCCATTAAAAACTTAGATGTACTGCTTTTGACCAGTCACAGCAATCTATTTGGCTGCTCTCTGATGCTCCCTGGGGAGGGAGGAGTTAGTTTGAACAGTGGTTGTCTTTTTTCTTTCTTTTTTTTTTTCTTAAAGCACAAACATTGACTTATCCTTGGAAATCTATTACAAAATGAGATAGCTCACGAAATTTTAGTGAAAGCTTTGAAAGGTGCTTTAGTAGCTGCTACTAATTACAGTGATTTAATGGTAAGCGCCTGCTGGAATTTATCACAATGAGAAGAATCTAGTCAGGGTGTAACTGAAGCCCGTTGAAGGTGATGGAGGCCTCCACTGATGTATTTTTAGCGGCACTGTGCCCGCCACGCTGTCTCTTGCACAGCCCATGTCCTTCTGTGGCCTCGCACCAAGGCTGAGTGGAATCTGTGTGTGATCATAGAACCATAGAATTGTTATGGTTGGAAGAGACTTTTAAGATCATAAAGTCCAACCATTAAGTTGGCACTGCCACGTTACCACTAAACCAAGTCCTAAGCCCTGTATCTACCCATCTTTTAAATACTTACAGGGATGGCAACTCCACCACTTCCCTGGGCAGCCTGTTCCAATGCTTGACAACACTTTTGGTGAAGAAATTTTTTCTAATATCCAACCTAAACCTCCCCTGGCGCAACTTGAGGCCATTTCCTCTTGTCCTATCGCCTGTTACGTGGGAGAAGAGGTTGACCCGCACCTGGCTACAACCTCCTTTCAGGTAGTTGTAGAGAGTGATAAGGTCTCCTCTCAGCCTCCTCCCCTTAGCCTCCAGTCCGTTCCCAGTTCCCTCAGCTGCTCCCTATAAGACTTGTGCTCCAGACCCCTCACCAGCTTTGTTGCCCTTCTCTGGACACACTTCAGTGCCTCAATGTCTTTCTTGTAGTGAGTGGCCCAAAACTGAACACAGCACAGGTGCCCAGCACAGGGGGACAATCACTGCCCTAGTCCTGCTGGCCACACTTTTCCTGACACAGGCCAGGATGCTGTTGGCCTTCTTGGCCACCTGGGCACACTGCTGGCTCATATTCAGCTGGCTGTCAACCAACACCCCCAGGTCCTTCTCCACCAGGCAGCTTTCCAGCCACTCTGCCCCAAGCCTGTAGTGCTGCATGGGGTTGTTGTGGCCCAAGTGCAGGACCCGGCGCTTGGCCTTGTTGAACCTCCTACCATTGGCCTCGGCCCACCAATCCAGCCTGTCCAAGTCCCTCTGTAGAGCCATCTTACCCTCAAGCAGATCAACACT
Organism: Anarhynchus alexandrinus; assembly: GCA_008711295.1. NCBI lineage: Eukaryota > Metazoa > Chordata > Aves > Charadriiformes > Charadriidae > Anarhynchus > Anarhynchus alexandrinus. The sequence goes on along the minus strand of VUYV01000164.1, from coordinate 268,258 downwards.
CCCACCCAACTTGGTGTCATCTGCCAACTTACTGAGGGTGGACTCGATTCCCTTCGTCCAGGTCATTGATAAAGATATTAAACAGAACCGGCCCCAGTACTGAGCCCTGGGGAACACCGCTTGTGACCAGTCGCCAACTGGATTTAGCTCCATTCACCACCACTCTCTGGGCACGGCCTTCCAGCCAGTTTTTCTCCCAGCGAAGCGTACGCCCATCCAAACCATGAGCAGCCAGTTTCTCCAGGAGAATGCTGTGGGAACCAGGGGCAGGGGCTCAAGGTATGAAATTGCATCCAAGCGCTCGGGGAGGGCGGTTGAGTGCTTTTGGCCACGTCAGGTTGCCCACATGGAAGAAACACAACCGCATGCCCAGTTCTGTCCTGCGGTGGCAGCGTCTGAGCTGCTTTCAGGTGGGCTGGAGGAACGTTTGCAGGGCTGGGAATTACATCATCTCAAAGGCTGAGACGACAGAGCAGGCTCGATGCTGGACTGGTGTGTCCCACAGGGACATAAATGCTTCTGCCCTGAGGCATTACGCGTAGCCACCTCCTAGATGGACTCGCTAGAGAGGCACCCAGGTGTGATAGCCCCGCACTTGTGGGGCAGAGCGCTAGTATTTTTGAGAATTGGAAGGCCCACCACCCCTCAGGGGCAAAACCTACACACTCAATGGCCTCTCTGAAATGCCTATACACTGATGTGCGCAACAGGGGGAACCAACGAGAGGAGTTAGAGATCTGTGTGGGGTCACAGGGCCGTCATCTGGTTGCAATTACTGAGACGTGGTGGGATAGCTCACATGAATGACTGGAACGGTGTCAGAGAGGGCTATGTTCTCTTTGGGAAAGACAGGCCAGCGAGGTGAGGTGGTGGAGTCGCTCTTTATGTGAGAGAGGAACTGGAATGTATCGAGCTCTCCCTGGGAGCAGACAAAGAGCGAGTTGAGAGCTTGTGGGTACAGATTAAGGGGCAGGGTAACAGGAGAGACACTGTTGTGGGTGTTTATGACAGGCCACCTGATCAGGATGGGGAAGTTGATGAGGCCTTCTACAGACAGGTGAGAATCGCCTCACAATCGCAGGCCTTGGTTCTCATGGGGGACTTCAACTACCCTGATATCTGCTGGGAAGGCCACACGGCTGGGCAGGTACAGTCCAGTGGGCTCCTCCAGTGCACTGATGATAACTTTTTGACTGAGGTGGTGGAGGAGGAAGAAAATCCAGAAAAAGTTTAAACAGTAGCGCTCTTTCCCTTTTAAATGGCAGCAAGGTTAAGGGTGGCCTCACAGTTTAGCATATGAAAGAAGCACTTAAGGTAAGCAGCTGAAGTTTTAATTGCCACAGGCCTGTGCAATTCCTCGTTCTGCTGTAGCTGGAGAATGCGACATAGAGCGTGTGAGCGTTCAGGTGTCGATGGGAGGCTCTGCGAATCGCTGTGCCATGAAAAAAGATGGTGCCACGGGAAACAGGCAGCTCTCCAGCCCAGGTTTCCCGTCCGTCCTGCAGCTCTCCCTGCTGGGGCGAGACACAGCCCGGTCTGGCCGCTGCCAAAGGGACCTCCAGAGCAGGGGCTGAAGCTGGGACGAGCAGCTCCGCTGGTGGTGGGTCAGCTCTACTGGGATGAAAAGAAAGATCTCACATTGACTGAGATGTTTAAAATGAGAAGCAGCCGGTGCGTGCTGCTTCTGAAGGTGCCTTAGGTAAAGCCCATCGCACTGCACCGCAGGTGGCAAAGGGCAATATGCAAAGATTAAGGTAAAGGTGTGAACCTCCGTCCTGCCAGGGCAAAGTTCTTCAGAGGAAACCTACGGAGCCAAAGTACAGGTGGGGTTCACAAGCAGCTCCCGAAGCAACGCAGTCTGGCAGGTCTGCGCCGGGCTGGTGCCTGGGCTCGCTCTTTTGAGGTGTTTCAGTGGGACACCGAGTCTGGAAAGGAGAAAGTGAAGGAGGGGCTGCGTTGGGCAGGCGCTGGAGGAGGCAGCCCGCTGCCATAGAGGGTCCCCTGCACTGGGTGGGAGCTTCCACGGCACGTTCCCAGAAAGGGGCTGGTGGTGGAGCTCTCCAACCTGTTAGTCCCCGATTTTCTATATTTAAAAAAAAATAATAGCTCTTGAGCGAAGAGGCTCAGGCCGTTTCCTGCTAACGTCACCTGAGTTATCCTTCATTTCCCGAGACGTGGAAATAATGACGTAATGGCACGTGCTGTACTGACGTGGCGTTTTTTTTTCCATAGGCGACCTCGTACAGCCCCAGAAGTCAGCACCCCCCACGAGTTACCGCTACGGGCTGCTAACGTCGATACGGGTTACATTTAACCCGTAACATCTTCTGCCTGCGTGTGGCAGCCACTCTAGATGTGTATTTCTTCTGAATGATTTAAATTTACTTCCCAAGTGAAAATACAGGTGCCGAAGGGGGGTGTGACAGTGACAGAGACCACCTGCTACAAAGAATGCTACTAAGGCCAGGGAAATTTTTGTTCTTATTATGTTACCCACAAACAGCTGAAATCTTCTGGAATGTCTATCACCACTGCCCGAGGCTCAGAAGCATAACTAACCTTTGGATCGCTAATCTTTACAAGGACTTAACAGCTGCATTCTCCTACTGTATGCGTGTTTTTTGCTTCTGACTTGGAACGACAGCAGAACGCCAGTGACCAGCGTTGCGCCAGGTGTGGCAGCGGTTTTAATTGCAGCTCTTCTTCTTGATAAGTTTATGGAAAAAAAATTATATCGATAATTCCAAAGTTTGGTTTTAAGAAAACTGATGCTCTTGCTCGCTACACGCAATCGGTCTTATCGCTGGTGGGCGTTGAGAGTTTTTAACTGTGGCACTTCTATAGGTGATTTTGTTTTGGCTCCGGGGGCACCGGGGGCTTACGGCATGGAGAAGCAGTGCACAGCCAGCACAGGTATTATTTAATTCCCCAAGGCAAAAGCTCAGTATCTTCACGTGGGCACCTAGTGTGACAGTACAGAAGGAAAAGAACTGCAGACTGTAGAAACAGCTAAGTGTATTTATCATTTTCTCCAGGTAGATCCAGTTACAAGCTTTCCCTCCCTCCCTCCCTCCCACCTTTCCTTGACCGTTTAATTAACTTCAAATTAGCAATGTTGGCTCTCTGATGATGGAGAAAGGCCTAGGACAGCCGGCCAGGTTACACGTTCTCGCACAGCTCTTCAATGCAAGACCCGCGTGCTGGGAAGGAGTCGCGCTCTCAGCTCAATGCAACTCTCTGCTTCCCTTTCCAGCGGTGTGGCCAACATCTCACATCACCTCCGCTCCTTTAGAAATATTACTCTTTGACAACTCACCGGCAGAAGAAACGCCCGGCCGGGGAGGGGAGTTGAATGAATGAATGAAAGAAGAGTGTTTTGCCTGTGCCAGAAAGCGCGGGAAGGGCTGTGCCCCACGAGCCGTGCGCCTACGCGCTGCGGTGCCGCTCCAGCACTGGGAGGGAACTGGGGCTGGACGCGCCGAGAGGGAAAAGTAGTTTTGAGTCACGCACATTCGAACAAGCGCTGCGTGAGCGAATGCCAAGGCAGTAACGTAAATAGACAAATCAAAGGTCTCTAGCCTTTAGAGTGGGGCATCAGTTTATAAAAGAGATACAGAGAGAAGACAAGGAAAAAAAAAAAGAATACAGTATGCGTTTTTACTGAAATCTCACAAGTCATTTGTCTGGGTAGGGGAGAGGAGGTAAAATCGACATCAACTTCACACGAGTCGGTTCCGTGGGTGGGGGGGAGAGAGAGAGTGCCTTTGTTACAGTCGTGGGAAGGGTAAGAGAGCGCTTCACGGTGGAACTTGGATAAAACTGACATCAAGCAACTCAGAAAACAACCCAACTTCTAGAACCTTAGAAGCTACAGAAAGCAAAATTTTAAATGAGTTACATTTATTCAGTTAAAAAATTGACAGTTAGTAATGGTCACATGAACACCAGGGAACTGTATCTACATTTCCTGACGTCAATATGAGCGGCACCGGGGTTTTTCTGTTTGTTTTCTTTTACGTATACAAATCTAATGCCAGTTAAAAAAATACAAAACAAAACTGAAACCCAAGACACTGTGAAATCAACACTGCTTAAAAACTCAAAATTCAATCTGATATATTTGAAAATAAATAATTTTTAGCTTTCTTGTTAAAAAAAAGACAACTCGCCAACTGCTTTCAAAGCAGTAACATCTTTAAGACCATTCCCAGAAGTGTTTCATAAATAATTACCCATTGATTGTCTATTAATGCAGCATCTCTCAGTCTCAGCTGGGGTCTCTATATTAGGCCATACAGTATTTTGTTCAGACACAGTGTTTTGTTTTGTGTTCCCCGCCCCTCCCCTCCTTTTTATTTAGGTACAATTTCTTTGAATATAGCATATCATGCTGGCAAAATTCATGCAGATGACGTAGCATGAAGCATAGCAGAGCTTAAAATCACCTGTTTAACAAAAAAAAAAAAAAGAAAAAAAAAAGACAAGGAATGTAGTGTTAAAAATCATGAGAGTGAAAAAGCAACTATCCAGTCTCATGGACAACCAAGACAATTTCAAATGTTCTCTCACAGTTGTCTCATCTACTACGATTTGTTTAAATATGTCTTTTTAAATCCAAATTCACTTAACTCTCTTCAACTTTTTCCACCAGGGATAAGTAAAAAAATAAAAGGTTAATTATTAAAACTAGTCTCTTTTCCCTTTTAATCAAAATAACCATTTTCCAGCCCTCTGACTGTACATCTGATTTTAATAATGATTTCAAATAGAGAAACTTATGAATCTGACACGTTTGACATCTCCTGATGCCACGACATTTAAAACACTCATAACAATACCTGGGTTAAATCTCTGAAAATAGAAACGGTTCTTGAATCGACTTCAACATTCGAAAAAGGCCACATCTTTACACCTTCAGAACGTTTTCACACAAATTATAATCCTAAGGGACACTTAGAATTACTGAGCAGGCAAACGAGCCTCCAGATGATTCTCTCTCATAGGCAACCGTGCAACTTAAAAAGCCTCCCTCCAAGGAAGCTGTCCTCGCTCATCCCTTCCCCTGGCCATATAAAACACAAAGCCAACCGGTTTTAGAAGCCTTTTTAATCTTGCACGTTGAGCCTCGAAGGATCACCATAGTAAAGAAACATTTTCCAGAAATGTCTCTCTTGACAGTCTTATGCATGTTATTCCTCGACGCCCCCCCCCCTTTTNTTTCAAATAGTTATTTAAGTAAAGTGCTTGTGATTACTCAAAAAAAAAAAAAAAAAGAGAAAGTGCTATTTGAGTCTTAATAGGATTTCTTTTTCTGTGAAAAACTGCCTGATATAGCTTGATTTTACTCATTTTTACATAAAGCTGAAATGAAACCTATCTCTTGTAAGGATACCGGGTTACTAATTTTGGTGTTTGGCAGTAGGCAAGATGCCCACAGAAGGTGGTGACACACTGGAACCGTAGTGCAGAAGGTAAACCTTCTAGGTGAAATGGAAGGCATATGGAGAGCTCCTACTAGAATCCTTTCATATTTATATACAAATATAATATATATTAAATATAATATAAAAATAGCTATATTCTTTTTCTCTGAAGTTATCCTAGAAGCTTTTCTTCAAATCCTCACCCATCGCAGGCAAGCAATGTCTGTCTCCTAAAACTCCATGCAACTATGCCGTCTTTTTCACTCCATCAGGTATCACCAGCCCATTTCTTCATAAATACCATCCTCTCCTGAACAGACTCCTTCCCTTCTGTCAGAGCCATTCGGTAACGTTTACGCTCCAGAACCTGCAGCATCACAGCATTCGTTATCATGCTATTTATTAGGATGTTGCAAATCAGTCTATGCCTGTAGTAAACGAGTCAGGCAGAAGCAAAAGGCTGATTAAGAAAGAGGCAATAGCCTGGTCCTCTGCCCACTAAGGATCGAGGACAGTTCCGCAATTGATTCAGCAACAGGGGAAGCCGCAGACCCTTTAAAAATACACTTTTTAGTCATCAGCTGTGAAACAAAGCACCTGCATCCTTGCACAGAATCTGGAGCAAGATCTACGTACTCGCTTTGCTAAACAGCTCGCCTGATTCGTGGCAGGAATTTCTCAAATGCGTGCTATATTTTTCCAGTTTCTTTGAATCTCCCCATCTCCTATACTTTCTCTGCTAGCTGGTAGTTCTGTAATTGAAGGACCTCTCTCTGAGGTTACAAAAAGCTTCTTGATCAAAGCGTACGTTTCTATAGTTCTCTTTCAGCAGCCATGCTATTGTCATCGTCTAATTTATCTCTTACCTAGTTTAGCCTTTTTACTGACAGACCTATAGCAGCACACCAGAGTATTTGGGAAGGGGGAAACGGGAAGAGAAGTTTAAATGAAGCTTTATATAAAAAGCTGCATCATTAACTGTCTGGCTGGTATCTCTATTTTCTGTAATTCTCAGTATAATAGCTTAATAAACCTATTTTACCACTATTCAATAGTTCTAACAGCACTATTAAAGCTCTCCCAGTTTTCTTCTTTAGTGCTATATTATTATTGTAATTGCTTAAAAAAAATTTAATCTAACCTATCTTCCATTAAGCAAAAGTACTGATAGCACAGACTTCTAGTCAACGCAGCTGAATTTAGAAACAGGTGGAATGGCGTGGTAGGGATCGGAGAGCAAGGCAGGATTTCTTTACATAGAACTTTACAGAAAGAGGTTTCTGACGATTATTCCAGCCCAGAAAACCCTTTAAAGAAGGGGAAGTGTTCCTTGCTGCGTTTGGTATTGGCATCTGTTCCTTGCTCCAGGTTGCAAGAGGCTCCTCGGAGCAGAAAGCAATCTGATTCTCTTTGGTACTGTGTTCCTCACACTCTCCTTCCTTGTTCACTACTGTGCTTTTTGGTGCCAAACTCCTGCTTTGTAACTGGGGAATAACAAAAGAACTACTGGTGGGACACGTGCAGAGGCAAAGGCTGGCCTCAAAACGCAACCAACTATCAAATGCTCGGCTAAACTGCTATCACCTTCCCGCGGGTTTGGTTCATCCAGTAATACAATCAAACTGTTTCATAGTACAAAATAGTCCACCACCGTTTGGTTACATTCATTCAACTCCTCCTCAGTATTCAAGATTAATCCAGCTTTCTCTCCCTAGTACTAATTTTAACTGCTTTTACTGGTTTTGTTTTTAATTATCAGACCTATCAGCATTTATTCATTTTCCTCTGAAGTTCTGGTTTCCACAAACTAGTACCATAAAAACCTACTGAACATTTACTTAAAATAGCACATCGTATCTGTTGGAACTTTTTATTTTCTTTATAAAGTGAAGTTGCCTTCTGAAGTCTTAGTTCAGCGGTATCTCTTAACTCAATAGCCTGGTAGTGTTAAATGCAATCATGATCTCCCCCAACACACATCTGAAACGCTACGAAAATGATTAAAAAAAGCCCCAACAACAAAAAAAATCAGCTTACTATTCCAAAAGGAGTAATCGATACTTTTTGATTTTTTGATCTTTTAAGAGTATTACCTTCAAGGTCTGAGATTTTAGAGACTCCTCTCTTTCTGGCTAGTGTTTGAGGGGGAGCACCACTCAAAAATGCTCATGTTCTCAACTCAGACCGTTATTAAAATCAACACGATACAGAAATAGCTATGAAGTAGATACACAAGTTTGGCTGACAATGTACTAAGACTTCAAAATTGAAAATGGTTACAGATTCAAGACGTTGTAATTCAAGATGTTTAACATTATCACCTGAATTAAAATCAAGGCACTATGGGTTTTGTTGTTGTTGTTAAAATGACCCTGAATTAGTTCTGACTCATTTTTGAAGGAGAATAAAAAGATTCCAACATATTTTAACAAGTTACAATTCTCACCACAGAGAAAGTGGTTAAAAAGTGCCCAAAAGGTTATTAAATGTAAATATATTTTTGTGCAAATTACTCCTATAACTGAAACATTCTTGAAAATTACTCTCATTTTTTTTAAACCTTTTACATAAATATTTCCAACTATGAACTATATCAAAAGATAGCTTTGGGGAATAAAATTCCAAACCATCCGCAAGAAAGCAGTGCAAATTCCTATTTTTCAAATAAAACGATGAATCAATTATGAAATGATGGATGATATTCACGAATCTGAATGTCCTGAACCCTGATGCATGATCACCAGTTCAAACAGCTTCAGCAATAATTTAACTTCGAGAAGTCAACTAACCAACACACTATATACCTCACCGAACAAACCCTGACATCACAGACAAAGCACAAACAAGAGACTTGTGCCCACATTAAGGGTGAAAATAATGATGCATCATGTTGTAAACAAAAGGGTAGAACAGAGGAAAACATTAGTCTGAGTATGGCGTGAGAATTTAGGGAAACATATTCAAACCTACAAATAACAGATTACATTTTCATGCATCATATAAAATATTTTGCTCTTTCTCCTTTTATGCAGACATATACACAATATTTTACAGCATCTGTACAACAGAGAACTGGATTTCACACAACATTTTCAAAATATTTACTGTCCCATAATCATCTGAAAAAAATTAGATGGTTTTTGGACTATATTCCTGGCATTTTTTTCTGCTAATTCAAACAATTGCTCCGTGTCCATTTTAATACTTTAAAAATGTACAGGATTGATAAAAATACCAGTATTTTCAGCATCCCTCTCATTTCAGTCACATTTTGAGATTTCACCTGGACAAATTAACACATGGCAGCAAATCCTTTAGAACACAGAAACCGGGGCAACTATCAAAGTTGGCCATGTCCCCATCACCGTCTTCTGGCTTTTCCTAACAGATTCCAGAAGTTAGAAGTAGATCACGACACCGCGGTGTTAGAAAGCCATCGTACTACTACCTCTGTAGCCTCAGTGCAACTGTTTGTGGAGCAGCCCCCTCCTGGTAGTTTGCTTCAAAAAGAGGCAGAGCCCCACGCTATTGTGGCTGAACTTTGGAAGGATCAGTCATCTTGTCAGTTCTGTGTCGCGAAAGTTGCTGCTGCTGCTGCTGCTGCTGCGACTGATGCTGCTGGTGGTGGGACTGAGTAAAAGTGCTTTGTTGTAGTGGGAAAGCAGCAGAGAGGATAAGCTGAGCTGACTGATTTCCATGAAGTAACCTGGATGTCTAAAACATGCAAATAGCAAAAGATTATTTTTCCTGCTGCACTGAGAAACACAGGTCTAGCCGGTTTTTAAACTTTTCACAAGGGTTCAATCAAAAGAAACTTCTGATTTGGTCATTTAAGCTGAGCAAACAATGCAAAGATTAGTTCATACTAATAAAGTTAATTAGAGCATCTGACCAATTAAGAAAACAGCTGTAACTGGTCTTCCTAATTTCCCGTGACAATGGGTAGGAACACATGGCAATTTGTCTCAATTTCAAACCACAAGAGCATAACAGGGCTTAAGGAATCTATTAGAACAAGTGCAGGTGGCTGTCATTGAGGTCAAATGAAAAACCAGTGCATGACTTGGCACAGATCATGTTTATCCCCCCCTGCCCCAGCCAAAACGAACAAAGAAACTGCCGCATTTGCAGACCCCAAACATCCCCTTTGAAATGAATTAATTACTATTGGAAACAGTACTTAGTTTTAATAATAATCTTGGAATCAAAAGATGGTTACTGAAGAAAAGTGACGAAGGATGGGTACAAATGCACTTGGATGTCTCAATCCAGAAACACAGTCTGCAGCAGAAAGTAAACTACATCGATTGCTGCACCTACAGAATCAGACTGTAAGGAGCCCCTTACAGTCAGCAGTCAGCAGGAAAAGCACTTTTCTCCCTTTTTAAAGAGCATTTGCTTCACTTCGAATTCTAGCACTTTTAATAGTTTGTATTAAAAATACTAAACTTTTACCTAGAAAGAAACTCTAGGACAGGAACAGACCCTTGGAGATCTTCATCTTTCACAGATCTGTTTTTCACCAGAACTAAGTCAAAATTGTACCAACTTTATAATTTAGAAACAGAAGTGCAGACACTACCAACCTGCTTAACAGCACTGTTGTTACAATATTTATCTGACTTGTGAGAGAACACATTCAAATCTGTGCTCTGGTTTGATTCAGTTCAAGAGCCTCCCACTACATAAATGAGTGCTGAAACTCAAATCACTGGGTATTCTACAGCTCTCTCTGTGAGAGTCAACCCGCAGCTGAAAAGCCTTTGCCTGATGCATGACTGAAATTGGTATGTTCCTATGAAAGATTTTTTTAACAAGTCAATATTTTCTGTCAATGACCTAGTGAAAGAAAATTTTACTCAGCCCTAAACAGAACCGTAACCATTCCTTGTGCATATAAATGTAGGTTAAGCCTCCATTTACTTACTGCATTTGTATATATCCCACCTATGCACAGGGTCCCAAATTTAGTGCAAACGGGAGACCACACATAGTAAGAAATACTTGCAAAATAAGGATTTTCAATTATGTGTACTCTTAAAGAGTAAAAAAAAAAAATAAAAAATTGACAATTCCAGAGTAGTTAAAGAATGTCAGGAATGTGCACAAACTACATTGTGATAGTTACATGGACTTTATCTTTCTTTGGATAAGGCAACATCAGAGGCCAAATTATGATTTTTTTAACTCACACCTTCTTGGAGGCACTTCCTCTCTAGTGTTCTAGCTACTAATACATCTCCCTCACCAGCATCACCTGCTGGGTGAGCTATGTGCCAGCAATTAATTGGAATAAACAAATGTCAACAGATTTCCCCATCAATTCCTTCTACCCTCTGTTTCTTTTCTTTTTGAGATTTCCTATTTGTAAACTCCTTGGGGTTTGCCTTCCTTCTCTTTTGAGCCAATCTCTCTTCTTTGTCCACTAAAACAAGGTTCTTCTCTACTCTTTGCTTACAAGGTGACTTGCTGCTCAGTCTCCCCTGTAGCCTCATGTTATGGGGACATGTCCTGCTTTGGGCTGCATGCTGCTATAAAGACCAACCAGTTCTGTTTGAGATCATCTCTCATACCTTCTTGCATTAATATGTGAAAGCAAAGAAAATGCAAGCTGCTTTACAGGGAAACATCTGTTTCTTCATCCCATGCTCAATAAAGAGCAGCAATTCAAAGGGAAGACGACATAAAACAGGGCAAAGCATAGAGTGAAACTGCAGGAAAGACAACCTACCCTTTAAGTAGTAAGATTTTAAAGAATGGTTTCAAGATAAACTTATCTCATGCATCAGGCTTGTTCATAGCTTACTATTTTAAGCACTCTGCTTTCATACAAAGCACCCCTAGGATAAGCTAGCACTGCTGAAAGTATCAGGACTTGGAAAAATGTGTAGAGAATGCTGCATTACCTGTAGGAACTGTTGGGGGTGCTGGGTCAGCTGTGGCTGAGCTGGTTGCTGAACTGTGGTGAGCTGCTGCTGCTGGTCTTGCTGACTTTGCTGCTGCTGCTGCTGTTGTTGTGTTATTGACAAAGTCTGTGGCTGCTGCTGTTGGGCAGCAAAAGTGGGATAAGCTGTCACCACCTGTCCCATAAACATAGTACTTGGTACCATTACCGCTCCGCATGCTACTGGGGCTGTGACAAGTTTTGTTACGAGTTGCTGACCTTGAGAAAATCTGTTAACAGAAAAAGACATTTGGAGTCCCTTTATGAAAAAAAATACGAAGCATCACGTGCACTTGAGAAACGCAGATTTGTCAGGTTCATACTTTGCTGTAACAATATTGGCTTTGATGAGCCTGTGAACATGTTATTTTGGGCAAAGTTTAGTTTAACAGTTGTATCCATAGATAGTCAAAATAATAAATCACATGAATTTTTTAATGCTACTTTAGTTCTTTTTGTATATGATGTAACTATGTAAGCGCATCATTATAGCAAGTCATTTGAATATTGAAGACTTACCTGATCTGTCTTTCCTGTGTAAAAGTGGTTACTGCAGCAGCATTCTGGTTATTGTTCTGTGGTAAGCTGGAAGGAACCTGGACCACGTTTCCTGTTGTTGGCTGAGAAATCACCATAGTGTTATACAAAGGTGCTGAGACTGTGTTCTGTGACTGACTGGCAAGAGAAGACTGTTGATTGTGTCCACTAATTACGTTTTGTTGATTATGCTGGAAAGAAAAAATATTTTATGAGATCGTAATTTGAAAATAGCCAGGTACTACAGCTGCCCTGCTCATTGTCATTGCCCATTATTCACAACTGCCAATGTTTTTCTATTACAAATGAATTCTTAATTTAAAGTACACAGGTATTTCTACCGATTGAGGATTTGGAGGTGGGACTGGCCCTCAGACATCTGAAAATCTCTTAGATTAACCTCTTCCCCTGTTCAGGTTGTTTTTTCCTGATTTTTTCAGCTACTTGCATACTGTTTGTTCAAGAGTCTATTTTCCACTCCTTTAGCATCTCTGTGCCAGACTTAAGACTCAAATGTACACATCATGTCAATCAATTTCTTACTTGAGATTTTGGAACTAGCTAACTGCTGAGATGGTAACACTGTGCACCAGTAGTCTGCCTCTTCACAAATCTCAAAAAGAAAGTATAGAATTTGGATAAAGGCACAGAGGAGAGTCAGAGGCATCAAGAGCCTTCACACACAAAATAGTCAAACCCAGTAGAAGTATTCAGCTTGAAGAACAGGCTTCTATGGATATATACACGAGACAGATGACTTTGAAATCATGTATGACTGAGAAGATGAAAAGTGAATAGCTGCTCAATGTGTTTCCCAGTATATGAGCTGGGCGGCAGGTTTAAAACCCAAACATAATCCTATTTCACAGAAAGTAAAGCTGTAGAACGCACTATGAGATACTGTGGATTTCAAAAGTTTACATGGAATTCAAAGAAACTAAATGAACTCATAGAATAAAAAGGCTGTTACATGACAGATGTCATACAGCTATTGCATCTAACTGAAATTACTGAAAAGTAAAAAAGTCATCTGCAGAATCACCGATATATGGTTGTCCTGTTCCTACGCTTTTCTAGTTATTTGCTCTCAGGACACCGGGTTTCAAGCTCACCTAGTACAAATCTCACGTTGTGTGTTCTGTCAACAGAAGATTCATAAGACGTTCAAAAAAAGGCAAGCTAAAAGTTTTCTTGATACCGGTCTTTCCAAAAAGCTACTTGTTATTAATTATTTACATGCCTAAGCCTTAAAATAAAAACAAGATCTGAAATTGCATTATCAAGAACATAAATGCATTTCAATTGTAAAACCTGGAACACGAAGAAATTAATACGACTCAAAATACACCGGTCAAAAAAACATTTGGGAGGTAGATGTCAGGGAAGCTATTGTTGTGTTTCAGCTGTGGTTTTCAGCATATATTTTATCAACCAAAATCAAGAATGAGAATTTTACCTGTGTTGCAGTACTCTGCAAAGGCTGTTGCTGTATCATGTGTGGAGTACTTATATGGCCTGTGTTCATCCCACTTTGAGTCTGATTAGCCTGAACAACTTGACCTTGCATGTTTATTGGCGTAAGCTGCTGAACATTTGAAGAATTTCCAGAAGCAAGCTGCACAGAACCAAAGTTGAGTCCAGAAGTTGACTGCTGCAAGAACATCTTAAAAAACAAATCCACAAGTTAGCTTTTAAGAAAAATCTGGTAATTGTTTAAGATGCTTTAGAGAAACTAAACTTCATTATTTTAAATCAATATAAAATAAAGTTTCATCTTAGCTATTAGAAGTGTTGAAACAGCACTGCATCCACCAACAGCAAAAGGTCCAACTCCCATATAGGGTCAGTATTCAGAGACTCTACCTGATAAGATACAAATCAGAATCCTGATTTATAGAGCCCTAAACATCAAGGTTTAATATTTGTTCTTAAAAAAAAAAAAGGTACTATTCAGAGACTAATGTTTAATGTAGTCTACAACTGGCTAAAGACAAAATGTATTTGAGATCACATTTCTATTTGTAAGATCTCCAGCAGTGAAACTAATTCAAATGAAGAAAATCTCAGAATCAATGGATCCAGGTATAGCACCAAGAACGTAATCTTCCTTGGCAATCACAAGATCATAATGATTATAGTGAACTTTCCAACATCATTGTAATAAACTGAATTCAGCACAAAAATACTTGAGTCTTTGCAAAAAGTTAGGCCCAAGACTACAAGGAGACAGGGTAATAAGGTAGAATGTGCAGCACTGAGGTATTTTCCCTAGTTTCCACCATCCTGAATAAGGTCCCTCCCCCAGTGGGAAGGGAAGGGATGGGAAGAGAGCTGTGAATCTCTCCTTTTGAGGCATCTGTAAGGCAGTCTACGGCTGGCAGGCTTACGCCAGACACGATAAAACACTGAAAATGCCACATGCCAGGAACTCCTACTCTGCAACAGAATTTAAGCAACATACTCAATACTTCCAGGAAGTAATTTTTTCTACTTTTTATTCACAATCCACACTGAAAATATTTAGATTACTTTATTGTATTATAGTTTTGGGTGGGGTTTTGTTTGTTTGTTTGGTGTTTTGTTTTGGGTTTGTTTTTTTTTTTTAACTAGAAAAACCCAACAGGGTCATTCTTTTCTTCCAAAGACAGCTGCTGAAAAGAGAATGACAAAATCAGAAAAAAATATACTGGTTATAATACAGAAATCAAGTAGTTGGCTGCTCAACTGAGTAACGCATCCTCTAGACTTCTTATCTAGCTCAGTAACTACGTCAGTATGCCACGCAAAGTAGAACCACTTCACCAGGAGGGTGCGTGAGAGGACCACAGCCTTATAGTTAGGATGGTTTAAGAAACAAAAAGTATGCATTTGACACCTTTGAGCTAAAAGAGGGAATAAATATTTATCTTGCACATTTTAAAGGATTAAATATTATAATGGCTGCAAAACTTTGCAAGAAGTAACAACCACTGCATCCTTTTACATTCGGGTTTAGGCATAAGCTAGGCTTGAGCTGCTCAGCATTGAAAAGCTACACCAGGGCACTTCCAGACACGTTCAGAAGCAAAATGGCAGATACCTCAGGAACAGCAGCTTCAGATGCTATGGATTTTAGGCACATTAGGTCCAGATGGCAGCTGACGGGGCGTAGGGAAGATCAACTTGTGGAATTAAGTGCCCAAGTCTCATTTTAGATGGCTGAATTTTCTACAGATCAAACCTGTATGAGTTACACCAACTCACCTGGAGCCCTTGACCGTGGACAATTTGAAGCTGCTCTTGAATCTTACGCAACTCTTCCTGTTGTCGATGAATATTTGCCTCTATCATGCGTGTTCTTTGCTCTAGCTGGTCCTTTAGATGCTGCATAGCTCCTAATTGAGCTGAAAACTGAAACACAGGCTGTAGTGTAATGAATGAATTAAGAGCTGAGCAAAAATAATGACATTTTATTTACAAGTAGTAAATACACTCCTCCACAGTAGCAATGAAATCAAGCACTGCTTTTTAAACTGCTAATAACCGTAATCTGAGGACAAATTTATTAGTACGAAAATGTCACTGAACTCTCATTTAATTGATGCATCAGAATTGGTGAGCTGAAAAAAAACCCCAACCAACCCATAGCAAAAGAAATTGACTGGTGTCCAAATCACCAAGACTGTATAAAATGCCTTAGTAATTTACATGGTACTGTGGATGTTAAAGCGCTCTCAGGTTAAAAATTAGAATTGTACCAGTTTACCAAAAAAAATCACCCAGAACTAAAACATATGCAAATAACTTGGCAATACCCTCAGTCACAAACCATTGAAGGCTGAGCCCACAGAGAAATTATGTTAGCCACTTCTGTTCTTCCCTAGACATCTGCTATGGGCCACGAGTCAATATAAACTTTTCATACTTATATCCTATCTACAGGACATATCAGTTGGACCTGATACCAGAGTTCCTATTTCACAAAAGTGTTTCATGGACTAAGTTGCCTCGTGTTAGAAACATATGTGTAGAAAGTTACCAGCATAGCTGATGGATTTTTAAATTCATATCCTAAAACGTTTTACCTTAAATTATGTTTGTGTCTGTTTCTAATGGTCAAGGCTGAAAACTACATCCACGCAAATAACGAGAAATAAAAAATAAAGAAGTGTCAAATTGGGGAATTTGCTCATTTCAGGAGAATAATGTTAAAGGTGACTTTGGCACCAAACAACTTAATTTCTGAAAGAGAAATTAACCTTATATTCAGAACAAGACTGTTTAAAAAATAATAAACAATAGACCAACTTAACCCATACCTGGGACATGCCAGACTGGAGCTGTAAAGTTGTAGGCTGAGACATCGTTGGCTGCGCTACTGGTTGTCCGAGAGACTGGGAGCTTAAAGACTGGAATTTAAAAAATTGTTCCATAACTGGATGAGAATGAACTTCATACTTGACAAGAAATATTTCTTTACATAAAGTGTCAATTCCAAAATAGCATCATATGAACATATGGTAAAAACAAGTAAATGTTTCCCGAAATATCTAACCTTAAATAACGCAAGAGCAACTGATTATATAAATAATATATATATATAATTTTTCTACTGCTAAAAATACATAAAAGTAGTAGGTATAACACAGGAAAAACAGAAATTACAGTTACAAGTGTTTTAAAAGTCTTATTTGTAGTAAGGAACAAACTTTTCAACAAGTTTGAAAGTTGACTCCTTTGATTTATTCTTAAACAAGTAATTTAAAAAAATGCATATTTTAATAAGAATTTTATTTTTGAAGTGAATTTATTAGCTCAACTGGAACATGAGCAACAAGTACATGAAGCATGACATCTTCTCATGTTAACAAGATTTCAGAAACTGTATGAAAGTATTCACTAATATTCTTAGAGTCATAAATCTACACAAATTCTCTATAGGGATACACAGCATCACATTACCAATTTTGTATATATATGTATGTAATTGCTTATATACATGTATCTATTAAAAACGCAGAATTGTAGAAAGAAGTCATGTGAGTGAAAGCAGACATTCATACACAATCTCGCAAACCCTAATGCCAAAAAATACATACTTATATGCTTAATTATTCTATTCCCTTAAAATGCAGTATACCCAAGTTGCATATTGATGATACAATTCTGATAGTCATGTATTCCAAGTGAAACTGTTACAGTTTAAATTATGTGTTTTCAGAAGAAATAAAACAAAGGTTATATGGATTTAAGAATACCTTTTAAAGGTGAATTACACTGAGTAATACAAAATTTTTCTCTGAAGAGTTACCTGACTACTCAGAGATGATCTTCTTTGCGCAGTCTTTTCATGACCAGATAAACTTTGCCTTGGAGGAGTGCTAGTGTCCACTGTCATTTTAGTTGGTGTTGCTGACAATGTACAGAGTTACAACAGAAAAAGACATGTTAATAGTAATGTCAATTCTGCAATGTAATAATCAAATTACAGGAAGCTTTTCATAACTAAAAAAAACCTTAAGGTTTGGACTCTTTTAACCCAGACTATCCAACAATAATGCAATCTGATGCACTGAAATAGGCTGCTATTGTGCTTTTAGAAGTAGAAGTCACTATACAAGCTGTGAAAATCTGAGGGGTCAGCGGATCTCTGAACCCTCAAAAAGAACATTTTCATTTGCACACTTTTCACAAAATTATGATTAACTACTAGTTATGCATTAATTAAAAGTAAGTGAAGTAGAAAAAGCCTTCACTAGGAAGGCAATTATATTTTCAATAGTTGGTGCTTACATGAATGATCTGATACTGCAGTATGTGAAGATTTTCTTGAACTCCTGGAGGAAGCAGAAGGTGTGGGGCTGGTATCAAACCTTTCCAGTGCTTCTTTGAGACTCACTGTGTTTATGTGGTTGTCAGACCCAGAGTCCTGACTCTGAAGAGACACACAGAAAAAACAATTATTTCATCTGATTCAGCACACAATGTACATTTCTGCTAGCAAATATCTAAAACCATGCTGTGTCTAATCAACCCCCTTACACAGGTGACTGTGCAGAAGCAGTGGCCTGGTTGATGTCTGTAAGCTGAGTTTCCATTTGCGGCTTTTATCCTTGGGAAAGAAACCAAACCATAAAGTCATATAAGCCTAGAAACTAAAATGCATGCAGACATAGGCCACAAACTGACTGCTGAGTTGACCTCCTTCTCTAGCAACTCAGTTCATTCTGAACACCTGTGTAACGAGTGAACTGCTTATTCTTTTGAGGAAGGATGAGTTAATTCCACGAGAAGGAGCGCTGTCAAATGAAACTTGCTGAACTGCCAAGGGAAAACATTTCTGAACTGCCAGGGGAAAACACGACAGAGCATTTGCACAAGCTGGCTTATCTAAGACTCACTGAGCTTCCAAGGACATTAATTCAGAATGAATTTTGTACACTTCTAAGAAGTGGGACAGAGTCACACAGTGGAACAGCTCCTGCTTTCCTCTTGTGAATTCCTTTAAGCCATCTTTGTGTGTTGACCTTAGTTTGTCAGATTAAAGAACAATATTTATTTATGAATCAAACTCTGCAGGAATCAGATTGTAATAAGGACTTACGGATGTTGCCATGTTATAACTACATGCGCATGAACTCATGAAAAGAGGAAGGTAAGTGTTCAGGGCAGAATACAGTTAAACAAACACCCTTCCTAGACTTCTTTGACCATTTTAAATAGTCATATTATTTAGAGATCAAAATAATTACTTTATCTGTAACAGGACAAAACACTTCTTGCTGCTGTGTATTTGCTTACATATTCTTTTTAGTATGAAAGAAAGATGAAGTAAAATAAAATTGTATAAGACACTCACTTTATCTGCTGTTATCTCCGGAAGAGACTCCTCAATACCAAGTTCTCGTCGTCTTTCTGCTCTAACTTCTGCATAACTAGAAGAACAAACCAAATATGACTGCTATATTCTTGGATGACTTAGAAAATATACCTCAAAAAATAAACTCCTCAGAGGTACCTTGCTTACAAAGTATCCCAGGAAGTTTTCCAATGTTTCTTTAAACAGCTATGAGTTCTCTGCCTCCAAAAACACCAGCAATATAGCTCCCATGCCATTAGAATTTCTCTAATACAGATTTTTAAAAAATAACTTACCTTACAACTGTGTGCGTACAGACAATAAACTCTGGCCTGGAATTCCACTGGTGATACGTGATATAGTAATGTGTTTGCAGCCAAATCCATTGTTGTCCCTTTGTAAGGAATCTGTAGTAACATGACTTCCCTTTCCCATACTGCATTACTATAAAAGTGAAGAATAAAGTTTGCAATATTTACAGACTGGAAAGACAGTAATTACATAATAAACATATAGCTTCATATGGCCCAAAACCACATCCAAATCCAGTATTATGACAATGACTAAAAACAGGTTTAAAACTGTAGCTTTCTTAAAAAAAATTACACTGCATTTTTCAGAGAACTGCAGAATTCAAACTTCCATTTTTCTGGGGTTTTTTACATATTGTAAAAAATTTATGTGCAAAAAATTTAAATACAGCTTTATAAAGAAAACCATAGCTAAACAGAAAGCTTATTTTATTACATGTTTAACCACTTTTTGCATTTATTAAACATCACAGAGCCTTTTAAAAGCTATCGGAAGAACTGGAGAAGTATTAATCACAGTGCTGTGCATTCTAATTTACCACAATAAACCTCATAAACTATAAGATAAAGTTAAATCTGCTTTGTAGTTCTGTATCAAAAAAAAAAAAGATGAAGATCAGCAGTGCAATAATGTCAAATGAATGAGAGTAAATGCACTTCACTCAAATATATCACTAAATTTCACTACAACATTTGTACATTTTAACAAACTTTAAACCGACATCTATAAAGCAAACCCGTTCATTGTAGCAACTTAGTCGTACTTACAATGCTCGTGACATTTTGCCAGATTATCTAGATCATCCACATGATAATAATCATAGCCTGATGTTCCCAAAACTTCAAATGGAAGATAACCTATTATCGGAGGTGCCCTAATTAATACAAAAATTAATGTCATTTTATTTTCACACAAAAAATCCAACCAAAAATTATTTCATTATATAACTTTTCTTGTTTACAGTATGTGCTCTGAAAAAAATTAAAAATTAAACCCAACACAAGCTATGCATACTTAATGCTGATTAGTGAACTCTAAATATTATAGTCACCACTCTGATTCAGCTACTATTGCTGCTATACATAGAAGGAATTGCACCTGTGATCCAAGAATAGGAACTTCCATTCTAAGCTATGTCTAGATGTGAACTCTTCATTGGGTTCTTCAACAGTGCACATTTCCTAAAAAGTAAAAAAATAAAAATCTCTCTCAAAACTGCTCTATTCTAATTCATAAGCTCTTTCGCAATTCAGACTTACCTAAAGTTAGTAGATAACTCCACAATAGTTACAATGTTATTTTTAGACAGCTTCATTGGTTTTTCTTGTTTAGATGCATAGTACTGAGGCAGAATCTAATCTCAGCTGTGCCAGGCTGACACTCGGTTGATTTAAATGGAACAACCCCGGCGTGAGATTAAACTCAAGCTCAGTATCTACAAACACAGTAGCACAAGCAGAAATCAATAGTTCCTGCAGTTCTGCTTTTAACTTGTAACAAGCAAAAGAAGAGATGAAACACTCTCACCAGACACTCTGATTACAGTATATGCTTATAATGGGTAAAAAACAACATTAGCAAGATGGTCACATTACTTTAGGAATAGGATTCTTCCTTTTAGTGAATACAGAGTACTCTCAAACACTTTGCCTCGAGGGTACAGGCAGCTACTACAAATAACACACTATTGTTAAGTTTAGCACTCATGAACAATAAGAGAACAATTGTATTTCCACTATTACAACGAATCCTCAAGGTATCCTGTACATTGTTTTAAATGTATTCTGCTCAGACATATGTGCAATCACTGCATGTCAGTCACTTTCTATTGTCCCCTTCCAGAGAGGTAAAGGTGCCCCACCAAGGACTGTGCCTCATGCTGAGACAGTACCGGAGATAAGTACCCCAAACCAGTCGGTTGTTTTCCAAACACCTCTAGTACTGCCTTACAAGAAGAAAGATGGATGATGGAATGCATGCACGCCTACAAATACAGCCCTCACAGAATTACAGTAAAATCAGAGATCAGTAAATCTTTCTTTTTTGGGCATCTGCACACATTTGTCACACTTGTAGGAGCTTGCAACGGTATTCCCATTGCCAGGAACACAGTAGAATATACTGATGATCAGATACCACACCAGTTTCCTAAAGGCTAGAGTATGGAACCCGCTGCTACGCTGACATAATAGTCCCGACAGATGTGGAAAGACGAGTTCACTGCCACTCTGCAAACATCTAAATCAAACATCTAAACTAAAATGGTCCTGTGGAAAAATACAGTAGAAGGCTCTTGTTCCTACAAAGGGACCACCTTCCTTTTCATTCTTTCAGGTTATAATACAAAGAGTTTAAGTGGATATTTTGCAGTTCTTTAAATAAATTCTTTCTATGAAAGAAAAAAGTAAACATATCTAGTCAATGTTTTTTCCTCATCCTCATCGGTGTAAAATCTAAAGACAATGACCAGAAAGCGAGTTATATGATGGAGGTAATGAACAAAGTTTGCAACTCTTGGTCTGACTTCCAGTTAGCAAAACTTAACCTTCAAAACTGAAACTACCCATAAAACCCAAAGGTCATCTGCTTTCCTAAGATTACAGCATTTAATAAAGCACCACTCACAGCACAGAAAAAGAAATTACAGAGCTAGTGTATATCCTTGAGAAATAGTTTTGATTTGTTGTTTCTTTTAATATAATTATTTTGGCAGAAATAAAAACAAAAGTAAAAATAACTTAAGTGCAGGTAGTAAAATCACAGTAAAAACACCGTTGTTAGAGAGGAGCTGGCAGCAGGTTAGTATCTGATTACTCAATGCATTTATATTAATGATTTACAGATATTCCACTGTAAAATACCCCTGGGTAGAAGCTATCTTGTTCAACAAGGCATCTTGTTGAAGTTGTCAACAAGGCATCTAGAAAAGAAATACTTTCATTTGTAACAAAAAGTATTCTGGTAGAATCCTTTTGGCTGGATTAATCCTGCTTTCTTGATAGGATTCAACCACTCACCAGCCAAAATGCAAGGCAAATGTTTTAAAGAACGCATAGAGCCAAATCCCTTCACTGGGGAGCAAAATCTGTGGCACATTTCATTCCAGAAGTGGTGGGGTCATATGCAGAAAATAAAAATGTGAACTTTCAGAGCTTATTCTCATGAATACTATGTCCTTCTGCAAAAGCACTGTACATCCTTGAGAAATTATATTCTAGGTAAAAAAAACAAAACCAAAAACCAGAACCATATACCATCTGAAATAAAGGAAAAAAAGTGGCAGATGAGTGGGCAGGGTCTACCTTAAATAAGGCAATCCAGTACTAAAATATACATCTCATTACTGACTGCGTCATGCACCTGTTAGTAAAGTTCCTGGGATGGTAAAGATCCTGACATAACACTTATCACTAGAGTCTAGTCAATGCTAGCCTCAATAATACCAGAAGGTATCAAAAGACTATAAACAACTATTGTCAGATTAAGAGTCTTCACTCTAATGTTAAGTTGTCTTCACAAGAATATTCCTCAGATGAACAGCACTAGTCAAAACCCTTGAGAGGATCTTAAAACCTCTGTAACATAAAAGCTTCCTTAGGCGCTAGGTGCTCAGAAGTTCAGGTAAAGAGGAATGAAAGTTTGGCCAGAGTATAATCTGTATGGCTTTCGCCCTCAGGAGACTGAGAGACCTGAAAGATCACAAATGGATGTTCCTCATCTTCCAAATGTCCTGTTCCAGAAGTAGGAAACACAAAAGTTTTACTATAGTACATTCTAAACTGTCAGACCTTAAAAGACAAAAATATTTGCAAATACTGCCAGGTTGGTCTTTTTTCCCCAAATATTTCACGAAGCAAAAATCACACATTTAACATCTCTACCAACCGTAGGCATAACAGGAAGAACATTATTTAGACCAGCACAGGAAGAAAAGCATCAGATGAAAGATTTCCATGGTTTCAGGAAAAATAAACAACAAACTCTCTGGCATGTAGTCTGGAGAGACCCAATTGCTATTCAGCCTGACAGAACTGAAGAAGTTAACATGATTTCTCCACTACACTTTCAAAGTACAAAGTGTGTAAATCATATCTTCAGAGGATACCACCCACAATCTTCAGCTTAAGACACTAGTAGTGCATTCAACTTATATGCAGAATATTTAAATATTCAGAGAGTTCTGCATGACAGACAGCAGCTTAACCATGTGCCATATACATTTCATGGCATTTGTTTACAACTGAATTGTAAGAACAAATGTTTGATAGTAGACTATCTCGTACCTTGATTAATATATTTGTAGAAAACATATAAACTGAATCACATTCACAGACTATCCTATACTGTATCCTGAGTAATAATTTTGATTCATTTTGGTAAGGAACAGGCTTATACTTGGTAAAATCTATAAATTTCACACACATCCAATTCAAAACTTGTAAAGACATCTTCACTGTGCATAAGCAGTTAAGCAAAATGTTCCCTTGAAACAACTGAGTTATTGAATAACAAACAGTACTGAAACAAAATGAGATATCTTTATTACCTCAAACCTGACTCTCAGTTGCTGACAAATAATACAAGATTTCATTAAGCCCTAAAAGATTTGCTTCTCTGTCCAACTGCAACAAGATCATCATCAACATAAAATTCACATCCAAGTGTCAACTAAAATTATTCATTTTTCCAGTGAAAGTGGAATCTCAGTGCTATCTTTCATTGTGTTTAAGTTAAACTCAGTAAATTATATTCCTATGGACTTCTAAATTTATTTCTTGCATATTACTATTTTATATGACTATTTAGAAATGGCACTCACCATAGCAACTTCATTTGATACTTTGCATAACATTTAACCTATTCATATGTGAAGTAAGAAACACAGACACTTTCAGTTTCAAGTAATAAAATGCCTTATGTTTTTCATTAATAGCATTTGAAATGTTGTGTGCATTCTCTCTCAAGTTTTCCTGTTCAGAGTACATTAAAAAAGCATATAAAAGTGATTTCATTTGTACATACCTTGATAAATTGAGGTGTAGCTAATCTAACTGTGGCTACAAAGCAAACTTTGTCTTCATATGAAGGCCGGTGTGACCGCTGAATAGTTCCTTCAAAACCGTTGTGCGCTGAGTTGGGAACTGAGGGAAGATAGATGAGGTCAACACAGATTACAATATACACATGGAGGAAAATGAAAGTAATATCACAAGATAAATGACTCAATATTTATCTAGTGTGGTTTGCTTGTAACTTAACGTGCATTAAGGAAAATGCTACATATTATATATATATATGCACAGGAACAGTAGCTGTACAGTAGTAATGGGAACACAACCGTCAAGTAACTTTCTCAAAGAACTAAAATTACAGTTAACATGATATTATCTGTGACAAAGCAGTTTTAAGAAACTAATAACAATTCTAATCCTTCTTGGTAACTACTAAAAATGATTGGAATACATCTTAAAAAATATCTTTAAAGTCTTTATCTTATACCTTTTCCTTTGTTCTTCAGAGTTGATCTTGCCTTGCAAGTTAGATTTTTAAATTTCTGATTGCTTTCATTGCTCTACTCTGAACTCTTTCCAACTGCTTTACTTACTCCTGACAAATGGTGTCAAAAACAGGATGAGGACACATGGGTACTAAGAAGTGTAGAGGGATTACTTCATGTGGTTTAGACTGTATTTTAGAAAGACTTTTGCATTTTCACAATTTAGTGATTGGTCATGGTGTTCAGTTTACATTCCACAGTACCTCATTTTTCTAAAGGACTGCTGTCTAGCTGACTGTAACCTTTTCCACTGTTCAAATAGTTTGTTACTCGTAAATGTAGTAATTTGCATTTGTTCTTAGTCAATTTGTCTGGGTTTTTTCCCCCAAAAAAATTATTTTCCAAATTTGGGGCTGAATTCTTATCCTGGTCTTAGTGTTATTGCATCATTTCATGACTGAAAACTACATTCTATTATTCAAAACATTAATGAAAATACTGATCTAATCCAGTAGTCCATTAAAACTCCATTTTGATGATGAACATTGGTAACCTTTCCAACCAATTTCTGCAGCTACTCTCCAGCATTTTCAATTAACATGTGCTTCCCTTACATGTTTGTGAGAACAGAATATGATAATTGTCAAAAGCATATTAAAAAAGGCCATCACTTATTTGCGCTTTGTCCCCTTAGTCACACAGTGTGTTACTCTTTGGTAGAGAAAACTGAATTGATTTGATGCTATTTCTACCTCAAAAATCCACAATGGTTGCTATTAAATTCCTTGCTAGCTTCCTGAAGCTCACATATAGTTTAATTGTTTGTTCTGGAATATTTCCCAATATTGAATTGCAACCAATAAGCCTGCAGTTTCCCAGCTCCTCCTCTTTCCAAGACTAGCACTGTATTTGGCCTTTTCAAGCCTGTTTCTTCTCTTTCCTATCATATTACATACCTGCATTTGGCACCGAGACTCAACACCTCCCCGTTTAGTGAGAAAAATACTGGTATCGCATAAAAAATACAGGTTTATTTACAAGATATTGTTTTTGACAATATTTTTGGGGGTAATCTTTCTGAAGATCTACTACTGACCACACTGCACAACCCATATGTCTGGCTGACCAAATAAACACGCCTCTCAATAAACAGCAGGGGCTGGCCAAACAGATTAGAAATGTCATACAGAGCAATAATATTAGTACATAACTAATAAAAACAACTTCAATGGAAGGGAGAAGGAACTCAGTGTGGAAAACTGTAATGGCCCATCCACTCATCTGAGCAGTAATTTTTGTCAGTGAAAGCACAGAATTGAAATGGGGGGGGACACCTACATTTTACTTCCCAGCTCACTGCATGATGAGAACTGCAGGTACTCAGTACCACTGATCTTCAAATTACTTAGTCACCTGCTTAAGTATGGATTATGCGTCATTAACTGAATTCAGGCTATTTATTTTAAAGCGTTTGCTTAGATTTCTCTTACATTCTTTTAAAAATGTTTTACAAGATAATAGTTTTCTTTAATTGAAAACATTAAGCATAATTACAACATTTTGCATTCAAGCACAGACACGTAATACTTGATAGGCAGTTTTTCTTCTTTTTCATTAAAACAGTATACAAGTGATATAACTCTGCTTCAAGCTCTTCTTTTGAAAGACTCATTTTAGTTCATCATTAAGTTTTGCACAATGGTCCCAAGCCTGTTTAGCTGTGAAGCTGCCGAAGTATTTCACTCTAACATCGCTGAAATTACTTACCATTATTCAAACACTTGAAATTTCCTATAAATTTTACATATTCGTATGTAGGTTGCTCTTTTGGATCTATTGTTCCTCGCAGCATATGGCAA
This sequence comes from Anarhynchus alexandrinus, assembly GCA_008711295.1. Lineage (NCBI taxonomy): Eukaryota > Metazoa > Chordata > Aves > Charadriiformes > Charadriidae > Anarhynchus > Anarhynchus alexandrinus. The sequence continues at coordinate 241,848 of VUYV01000164.1, read as the reverse complement.
CAGAATTCTAGTTGATTTTTTGCTGAGAAAAGAATAAACAAATTAAAAGGTTACGTGCCTGATGAAGCTCACAGGCAACATGAAATGGAAAGGAGGAATAATTAAGCTGCACACTTATTGAGTTACTGCAAATGTTGTGATTACAAATGGCTACAGCCTCTGCTTTTAACCAGTGTGATATTAACTAACCTAAAGAAAAGAACTCCTTTAGAATTTGTGCACGAAAGACCCTGAATGCTAATGACACAGAAAACCACTGAAACCCAGAGCTATTTTAAAGAAGCAGCTGCCCTAAACGTAAGTTTACTAAAGCATGCACTTCCCAAAACTATTAGGCTGCTATGTTTTTATTCTTGCCAAGTGCTACAACTGTCTAAATAGAAGCTATATAAACAAGACAAATGTTTCTAATACATGGGAAAGTCATAGAGTGCAAAGCAATGCAACACCGAAATTTTTTAAGTCTTTGGTGGGGGGAAAAACCCACAAAAAAGCACTTCTGTTCATCAGGGCTCACACGTATGTTTCTGCTTAAATAACACTGGAAGAAAAGAACTGATCACATGTGACACAAAGCTGATTAATTTTAACACAACTACCATACTGGTTTTGTCTAGGATAGAGTTAATTTTCTTCATAGCAGCTCACATGGTGCTATGCTTTGGATTTTGACAAAACCAGCACTGATAACACAGGGATGTTCCAGCGATTGCTGAGCAGTGCTTGTACAGGGCAAAAGCCTCTTCTGTTTCTCACACTGCCCCACCAGTGAGCAGGCTGGGGGTGCACGAGAAGCTGGGAGGGGACACAGCCGGGACAGCTGACCTAAGGGCGATCCCATACCATATGACATCGTGCTCAGCAATAAAAGCCGGGGAAAGAAGGAGGAAGGGGGAGAAGAGGGTTTGTCTTCCCAAGTAACCATTACACGTGATGAAGCCCTGCTTTCCTGGAGATGGTTAAACACCTTCCTGCCAATAGGAAGAAGCAAATTAATTCCTTATTTCGCTCTGCTTGTGCACATGGCTTTTGCTTTACCTATTAAACTGTCTTTATCTCGACTGACAAGTTTTTTCATGTCTGCCCTTCTAATTCTTTCCCCATCCCACTGGGGGAAGTGAGTGAGCAGCTGCGTGGGGTTGAGCTGCCTACCAGGGTTAACCCGCAATAACTACTTACATTTTAAGTATTCAGGTGTCAATGAATCACTTTCCAGCAGATGAGAAGACAATATTTTATAAATTTCTGAATGTTCCCCCTCTGGGATAAAATTAAATACACTCTGATCCACAAGATCAGACTGAAAGAAAAAGATTTAATAAACATTAAAATAACACAAGATGTACAATGTAACAAAGCCTACTATTTCAATGCAAAACAATTCCACAGATCAGAAAAACATTACTGACTCAACAAAGCCACCTGCTGGAACACACATGAATATTTTGCAAGAAAAAAAATTGCACATTGATCTGTCTTAATTTTGACACTGTGAACCATTTAATGAAAAACACCATGAATGCAGCAGACACACGTACACATTAAAGTACAATGGAGTTGGTATTAACCTCCCTGGGATGTAACAATTCCAAGTAAAGGAGCATTTTAATTAGAAATTACAAGGTGTTGTTCTAAGGCACTGTAACCTGTCAGTGGCATCCAATACATTGAAACAAAATCTTGGAACAAAAGACAGTCTCTCCCTACATCATAGAGATTAATATGTTACCAATAATTATATCTAATTGCAATTGATTTTATGAATAAATTTTATAATCAGTTCCCCAACTATGTACACAAAACTGGGAACAACAGAGATGCAGGCAATAAAACTGAACAACTAAACAAGTGATTACATGCATAAATGCATTTGATTAAGAGGGACTGTAGAACATATGCTTAGAATATATAAATCACACCTAAAAGCAAAGGACAAACGTGCCTCTGCAAACTTGGTAAATTCTACTTTAAAAAAAAAAAATCACAATTATCTGTACATTCTTCAAAATTCTCGAGCTGATATCTTGCATACCTTGGTGGAATTTGTGTTTTGCAGAATCAATTTTTAAATATGCCACTCCAAGTTTTACAAAACTTGTGTTTACCACAGTAAGACAACTAGCCTGTAACAATAACTTGTCCCTCTCTTCTAAAAAATAACTCATTGTTTCACTCATCGGTTGTTAGCATTTTTGAGTACTAATTTGCCTCATTTCAGAAAAACATTATTCAAAGGTAACTTTAAAAAAAGCAGAATGTTACGCTTACCAATGCCACCAAGATTAAAGACAAGTGAATACGATAAAACCAAGAGTATAAACCTAGTTAAAAAAGCAGAGGCAGCAAGGTATAACTAATAAGAGCTCTACGACAAGAAAGGAGGTAAAGAAGTAGTTTAAAAAAATTCCAAGGATATAGCTCTTTAGCAATACTCTTCTGACTCATGTAGAGACTGTGATAGGTGTGAGCTCTAAAGGGTCTCCTGCAGTCAACTCTGTTATTTCAGTTATGTTGAAAAGAAACTGATGCTAGTCTGGCACTTCATAATTCTGCCTAACAGAGTGCCAACAGCATTCTGTATTTCCAAAGGAAATGTTTAATATAGGAGACAGACCAGTAGGAAGGAACTGTGCTGAAGAAAAAGCAGGAGCATTAGAACAAAGCATAAATCTGTTCTATAATGCCAAAAAGGCTAACGATTAATTAGTACTCATAGCAGAACACCATCCATAGATAAACTGATATGATACTAAAAGCAATTTGTACTTACTGGCAAATGTTCAAGTAAGGGAGTTATACTTTCAGACACATATATTATATTTCCATCTGTCATAATTGCTAAAAAAAAACCATCAAGAGCCTGAAATTAAACATAACGGGCAGTTAAACAAAAAGAAACAGAGCACATTAAAAATGTTAAGCTATATTCAACATGGAAAATAATTTAGACCAGTTTTAGTTTCCTTTATTATAAAAATGAGAATAACTTTCACTACTAAAACTTATTAGTCTTGCTTTTACACTACAAGCATTACAATTCCCATACTGTTCTGTTCTTAAATATTCTGTGGTTTCACAAGCAAGACTTCAGTCCATATACAGCTAGCCACTGTTTCCCCTACTTCCCACTCTGCCTGCCTGTTATTTTACACATCAGAAAACTCAAAAAAATCAGCTAGAGACAAAAGCAAGAAAAGGTAGAAAAACTAAGAGAAGAACAAGTAAAAAAGGTGGTGAAATCAATGAATTTCAGTATTTACAATCTCAATATTTCCAATCTCAATAAAAGAAACTTGTAGCAAGATTGTATTGAGACTTGAAAACTGTGAGATATAGTTCTGACTGCTTTATCTTCTACTTAAACTTATTTCCACTGAACATAACATGAGTATCTTTTAGCTGAACACTACCAATCATAAAGGCATGACAGAACTGTATTTCTAAATAGGAAATTGTAAAGCTCACATCTTTGAAAAAATTTTGTATATCATATTGTTCCACCTTTACTGCCACTAGTTGTGGACACATATTTTGTAAGAGGACTTGAGAAACACCAGAAGCAGCTGCAAAAAATCTCGAAAAACAGAAGCAACTACTTCATTAACTTGTTGGAAAAAATATGCAAATTCACCAGAGAGACTTCTAAATTTTTTTTTTAATTACAGAAAATCAGAACTTTTTACTTTTTAAATCTGTGCCTTAAAGAAAAGGTTTAACTATGGAATGAAAAGACAAAGTTCTTGTTTATTTACTTTAATATTTTTCATTTAACTATTATTAGAAATTGTTTCACTATAGCAAGAAACAAATGACTTTTCCTCATTTCCAATGAAATGATAGCTTATACTGAAAGTTTATTTCTAGTAGTAATCCAACTATTCATGTAATCTTCTTTAGCAAAATAATGTTCACACACCATTTTTGGAAAGCATAACAAGCAAAGAAATTAAACACTTTATTGCTCACAAGTTACATGGATGTGTTGAGCCTTTTTGATAATTAAGATTTTAAGTTATGCATAACAATTCTTTATTTGACTAGTACCTTCCTTACATTGATAATTTAAAATACCCACTTTGACAGTAAAGATGTTCATTTGTGGACTTGCTCTCTTATAATGTTTTATGTGATTGAAAATGCAGTTAAAATAAAAACTGTTTTGTATTACACTGCACACATAGGAATTTTGACTGTTTATCTTCATGGAAACATATAGTTACAATTAAAATATGAAAATAAAAAGTTATGTCATCAAACTGAAAAATTTCATCATGGAATGACTCCCTATGAGGAAATATTCTACTCCCAGAAAAACAGAAATAATATACCTCTAACATTAACTGTGTGAATTCTTCATTACTAAGGAATGTCGGTTTCCAGTCTTGTCGAATCTCACTGGCATCTGATTGTGCAGTAATTTCTACAATCAAACATATAAACAATATAAAGATTCACACTTTCAAAAGGTATTATTTTCCCACTAAGTTGTACATACACAGTAGGACATGGCAGAAGGTTCTCCAGTCTCCTGTGTTGTTCATTCATTACACATAGATGTTGTTCCTTAAAAAGAAAATAAATGCCTTCTCCCCTATGTCATAATGAGATTTGTCTTCTTTCCTTCTACCAGTTTGTGCCACAATCCTGCCAGACCTCATGGTAATGCTGAAGTTAATGACAGTAAGTAATGGATTTTGACAATAGAAAAATATTCTTTCCTCTGAGACGATAATAAAATGTTTTATTGAGAGTGTTACTTTTCAAAGATTCAGAAAGCCAAAATTCCTCATCAGTTTAGGTCATTAAAACATCTAATCCTCAAGTATCTTGGCCAATTCTGGTCATTCTAACCTTTGCACTAAAAATTGTCACTGTCCTTTCTTTTCTTCCCACTCTTTTCTGTAAAGAAACAAGGTTACATTAAAAAAAAGAACAGTTTTGCAATAACGACTGTTAAGAGCTGTATGACAGACCCCACTGCAAAAATACTGTATGATTTGTACACAGAGATGAATTTTGAACAGCGATTCTTGTAGGACTTAAGAGAAATATATAGATTAATTTCCCATACATAGGTCAGAGAAAGAACAGCTGCGAAGCAAAACCAGACTCCAGGTTCTGAAAGCTGATGCTCCCTTATCAACTGATAACTGAAACAACAAGAAGCACGACCACGTACTACTTCAGTTTTGATGAGTAACAAGGGCATTACAAAAGTACTGGTTGTAAGAGCAACCTTGAACAAGTAATCGTGAATGAAGAATTTAGACAAACCAAAAGAACCAAACTATGTCTTTAAGGCTTTTTGATTTCTAAAGGACAAGTCTGTACAAAGGCCGTAAGCTAGTTTGTCAGTTCAGATGGCTCAAAGAGAAGAGAAAACCTGGAATTGAGTTAAATATGCAAAGGGCTGGAACAGTTCAGAACTTTGTTTCCCGGACTGAAGGGGGAAAACTTTATGAAAGAGCTTTAGACTTAACTAAAAGAACAGTAAACAGCAGCAATGTCATGCAAGAAACTGGCAAGAAGTGGAGAGCTGCAAGGAGAGTGGAAAAAAATACCAACAAATAAGACAGACCAGAATTTCCACTGATCAGATCTCACAAAAGACATAAATTGATCAGGCTTTTGCTATCTCTTTCAAAATGGTATCACAAAGCAGTAAGAGTAGTCTGGAGAATAAGGATAACCTTAGTATAACCCCAAGCCGACCTTTTCAGTCAGAACAAACATATTAAGCACTGAGGGGGAAGTCAAAGGACACGGAAATGAAAAGCTCTGCCACCAAAGCAGAGGCAAAACACAAGGAACTTAACGCATTCAGTCCACAGGACACAGATAATCTCCATTTTAGAATTGGAAAAGTCCAATTCATTGTCTCATTCTTGTCCATATAACCATGCTACTCCAGAAATAAATAAAAAAAAAGTCAGCCTGGCTTCTACAGTAGAAAGGGTTTATACTGAAGAAAAACTGAAGTTTATGCCTTTAATGAACCATTCTGAATTATCTTACCACAAGTACGGGTGTTTTTTCACATTTCCCGTAATTAGCAAAAGTATGATGTTGAAAAACAGAGCCAAAGTAACAGGGAAAATACTTGTTTCAACTTGGTAACTTTAGAGAAATACTTAAAAATTATGGCAGAGGGTTGCATTCAAAGATAAATGCCACTGAGGTCATGCTCCTGAGCTAGATACCAGACAAAGAAGCGTAACCAAGCTCGCGTGTTAAACTCATCCAGCCTTCAAACCCTGGATCTGATTCAGCACTGAGCATCCTTAAAAGAAATTGCCAGCTCAGCCAAGATCTGTAGCGTTTATCAGTGGGCTGTATGAATATCAGTCTACTAGTTGTAATTATAAGCAGCGAAATTCTTCAGTATTTCATAATTTTCAAAAATTTTTTGTTTACAAATTCAAAGGAAGATGATAGGCAGTATTAGCCAAGGAGAAGCTCTCCGTAATATAATTTCAGTGTGCTTAGCCTGCTGTTTTTTCCCCAATGAGAAACAGAATCCACACTGGCCAACAACCAGCTCAGATAGTTCATCTGGAGCTGCCGCCAGAGTACCAAGCCTGGCCAACGTGGAAACGGTCCAGAAAGAACCAGAAGCAACGCAGTTAATCAAAACCTGGTGGCTGAACACAGTAGGATTTTCAACAATAAAGCAGCTAATCAGTGCTGAACAATTCATTTATTGCTAGGGTCACTCTGTTTTATTGTAACAAACAGATCCAAGCACCTCAGGAGGCGAAGCACGCTTCTAACCTTTGCCAATATTTTGTCCAAAACATTTTAATGTAAACCAGTGCAGAGCAATGCTACTAAGCACAGGCAGCCAGGGCTTTAGAGACCTTAATATGATATGTGCAGTCACACAAAGCTGCATTCTGTCCCACCAGGTGAAGGACAAAAGCACCATGCCCTAAAAGGCACCCATTTCCAGAGCTGCTTTTTTCTCCTTTATCCTAAAAAAGTAAAAATAATTAAAAAAAAAAATCTCAGAAAGCACTGTGAAGAAAAATATATGACTGGTGCTGCTGGTCGGCTGACACATGTTCATTCTACACTTCATGTTTTATGATAGGAGTCATCAATACAAGATAAAGTGATTTTGAAACAGAACCAATTTTCACAAAGGCCTTAGAATCTACAGAACTGACTTGTACAGAAAAGAAGCCTTCATACTGCTTTTCTTTTTGTTATGAGACAAACATGTCTCAGAGAATTAAAACAGCATAATTGGCAAAAAATTTTAACTGGCAAAAAAAACCCCAAACCTATGAACTCCTGCACCAATTATTTCCCCTCCCTTTCCATTTTAATTGTTATGTTTACCTTTTAATGGCACTATTCAGTACACACCTGGTGCTACTTGAACCATAACACTAATGGAAAAGGTGTGCTAAGGGCATATTTATCATACCTTAACATATCTTAAATTGACACACATACTGTTGATAAATACATACCTAACCATAAACTTAATATATTTACTTATTTTACTCTATAACCTAATAACTGCTTCTTTTGTCCGTACTGCTTTCTAGTTATTATGCATGGTCAGAAATTACTCAGAGAAATAGATTAACTAGTGAAAGAGCTCATTTTCTTGAATTTTTAATCTTGTTTTTGGCAGTGTGACCCACAAGGTGCCATATTAAGAACAAGTGTAGGAGCAGGAACAGGGATTTTTTATATACAGAAATATCAAACAGCCATAAATAAGTGTAGGCTTGGTGGAAGAATTTTTTCGTGACAGAAGTAATGATCTGTAATGAACTTCAGTACAATGTATCTGGGTATATCCCACCATAACCTGATGCAAATAACCAGAGAAACAAAACATAGCAAGGATGTTCAAAGACATTCATCGCTTTGACATTTCACATAACGGTTTACAAAACAACAAACACATACTCACCGGCTTACACATCAGTGGATACGTCTTGAAAATTAGAAAGTTCAGCTAAAAGTATTTATAGATTTTCTGTTTGTTTTTTTTTTTTTTTAAAGCTAAAAGGAAAAAGCAGAATGCCCGTGCTCCTGATCTGTATGCCCACTGCATGCCGCCCTCTCCCATCAGACAACCTAGCCCAATAATGCTTGCTGGAGACCACACTGCCCTGTTGCCTCGTCATCTTTGTTAAAGCAGCCAGTTGTGTAGATACCTGACATGAAGAGAGGGAGCATGAAGTCCCCTCAGACTACCTTTTTCAGTGATTTCCCTTGCTCTCTGTGGAACTTGGAAAGACAAAGCAACTGTTCAAACCAGTCTTATCTAAATATCAAAATAAGTACTTCCAGCAAGTACTTCCGCTGAAATGGATCAGCAGAGTTTTCCTGTGAAGCAAAACTTTGACAACTTGCATCTTAGGAAGCAACTATATGCTAGAGGTCTCAATCTGTCCACAACAAAAAACTTGAAGGTTACTTCAAAAATAAATGCTTCTCTCTATGAAACAGACTTCTTTAGCAACTATGGGACAAAAAAATATTAGTACTGGCTTTTGCAAAATATTAGCAAAAATACAGTTATATCTCTGCCACCTAATTTATGATCTTAAGGATATGTTTCTTTGGGAACTCTTTAGTTTTTGACAATTTCCTTAAAGGAGCTGCAAAATTGTTAATGTTTTATGTACTAAGTGAATATAATTAAAATAATTCAGAATTTACAAGTATTTTTTTAATTATTGCAAAGCATTACCTTTGTGCTTCCGTAAAAAGTCAATGCTCTTCTGCAGTACAGTGGATTTATCCATCTTCCGAGCATTACCTGGAAGCATGGAACCCAGCTCTTTGATAAGTACATTAAACTGATCACGACGTTTCTTTTCAGACTTGTTTCTAGACACTCTGAAAAACAAAACAGAAAATCTTTTGTAACAACTATGACACCCTTTTACAATAATCTGCATACTGCTGCCAGGTTCCTGATGCAAATACACCCTTAAGAATCTCTGCTGTGGGAACTGTCACAAAAACATGTACTCCAGATCTCAGACACCATTTTTGAAGAATGGCTTCCTCCTTCCCAGGCAGGGGTGCAGCTAGGCCTTTGGAATAAAGCACATTTTGACAGAAATACAAATAATTGAACCACAGTTACGCAACAACATATCTGAATAATGACAGTAAAAGAAATGCTGTTGAATAATATGGTTATTTATAAAGGAATCACATTTTTATTATTTTGAAATCACCCTGGTAAGCCCAAGTATACAAGTATAGGACATTTCTTAGCTTTAAATAACTTTAAAACTTACCTCTTTGCTTTATCTTTGTCATCTTCTTCCACCAGCCCATCAAAAATGCTTCCATCATTTCTGAAAGAAACAGATGTTAGAGTGTACAATATCTCTCTTACGGAGTCCAAAGCAGAAAAAAATTATTCACCATCTCCATTACATCAAAAAACCAAAGCACTGTTTTACTGTGATGTCTCGCAAAGATCGTCATCAATTACCTGAAGCTAAGTCTGCCATATGTGCTTCTTGCAGGACATTAACTAAACAGAAAGCAAAAAACTTTACTTTTCTGACACAACTCCAAGGATTTTCAGACTATTTTTAATAAGAACTTATAACCCTATGCAAACACTTAACTGAACACTACTTCATTTTATTTTTCTGTCTTCTTGATTATTTGGATTACCTCACCCTTTTGAAAAGTAAAAGAGGACAAATATAATTTATTTTTTACTTATTGGCAACTTCTATTATAATCACGGGGAATATTTATAGTAAGAAAGCATATTTTTCATAAATACTGAAGTATCATTGATGGAAGAGGGCTGAGGAATATGCTACACTTCGTCCTTGTATGTAATTTTATAAGCATACAATTAATATCAACGTTAAACAGTAACGATAATTATTCATTATATTTGTTTCCCAACCAAGTATCACATAAATTTTCCTTAATTCACAACTGTCCATGTACTGCTAAGGAGGTGTTAAAATATGAAAATGAGAACATGTTTCCCTTTGAAGGTGCCGCAGCGTACTTCATACAACACCTCTGTTTCATTTCCTTTTGTTTTAAGTCAAGTCAAAACTGTTCTGTTTTCCAAAACTGCTGTATAACAGTTTTTCACATTTTATTTCTTTAACTTCTCTGTCTGCTGTGAGTCTATTTAGTCCTGTCCACACTGACCTATGTGTGTCCACCCTTAATTTTTTTATCCTTCTCTTAACGCAAGTAACCGTCATCAAGCAATCATACATTATGATAGGCAGTGTTGTTAGGAAGTAATTATTTTGTACACTGCTACATAAAAATAAAGCAATTAAAAGGAATTTGTATATTAAAAAGACTAATATTTCAATGAAATGTCACAAAACCTCACTAAATGAACTGAGAACTCAGACAAGTTTTACCCTTTGCTTTTATTGTTATTTATTTAGAAAAGGTTTAAGTTTCTGTAAATTTGATGCAAGTTTCATTTGCTGAAATCTCAAAAATGGCAATACACACCATATTAAGGACAGATGTTCACCTAAGCTGCTAAGAAAGTCCAGCTCAAGAAATCAAGCAGAAACCATGTCTCTGCTATTACTTTTCCCCTGAAATAGGTTAGCAGGTCACTTTATTATCATCTGCAGCATCACTAATTGTTCAAATGTTTTTGTTTTCCTTAATCAAATATTGAAGTACTCAAAAAAAAAAAATTGAAGTAAACATTAAAAATCAACTCAAATTGCACAGATGCAGTTCCATGGCTGAAAACAAGCAATACGTTAAGACTCATCTCAAATAATAAAATTCACTATTTCCAATGACTACAAAACAACACATTGAACAACTACCAAAATAACTTTGTAAAAATAATTTAAAAAAAGGCCTAAACTCACTCCTCTTATTTTTTGCATAAATTAATATTCTTTATGAATTAACCATAAGAAAAGATTACTAAAGAAAGCATTGAGCAGTAATTCCCCCAAAACTCTTAGTGTCTTTAACATACCTGTCTGCAATGGAGCTCATTTTATGGGTGCTTATGGTAAAAAACATAACATATCACACTTTAGTCTTGTGGTAGACATTTGTACGTTTGCCTATAAGAGAAGAAAAAACATCAAAATGTGACTCTGGAGGAACAAGTATGATCTTCATTAGAGCATCCTGAAGTTTTCATTTGCTCTATGAGCTGCTCTTAATCTTCCCTTCTCTTCCAACCTTCTGCTCTGCCCTCCTACCTTCTCTAATGCAGTCTCCATTACCAACGTAACCTGTACTTTAATATCTCATTTTACATGACGGAGAATTCAAGAGAACATTGTTTTATTAAATGTCACGATAAATAAGTCTTGACTAAACCAATACAAACCTTTTTCTGACTTTCAGTTCAGATATAGCTTTTCTTTTTTTTTTTTAACTTTTACCTAAAAGACTCTTATAATTTTGAAGGTTAAACAGATGTAAAATACATTCCTCAGTAGTAATATATTCTGTTTAGAAATTGTGCAAACAAAAAGGATTTGGTATATAGTATTTTACAGCTATTATTTATTTCTTACTATATTTTTTTCTTGAGCACATTGCTATAATAGACATGTGAAATGATGACAATAAGATACCTATGAGAATGTGATTTCCATACTGTGAGAAAGTTATAGTTAATCTGGCCATTTCTTAAAGCAGTCACTTATTCGTTACAAAGGTTCAGTAGAAAGTTTTGTTTTTTCATGTGTACACATTATTTTGAATAAAGAATGTGAATGAAATATTAATAGGGAGAGAAGGAAAATAAAATTAAAGTAAGTATTTAATTCAACAAGTACCTACTTTTAGGCTACCCAAAAATTTCACGACTGTATGGAAATACTGAAATGTTTATGAACACATAAACCAATGCAATTAAACCTTTCTCCTCGATACAGAAAAGTCAGATGTCAGAAGCTGCTCAAAGGGAGGAGCAGGACTGTAACTCTGTCAGTGATTAAGGAACAACTGCATACAGAAAGGAGTTTTACACGAGCTTCAGGAATTTTTACTATGTTATAAACTTAATAGTAAAAAGTCATTGCATTTATTTCAAAGGAGCTGAAGGTTTAGTCACTTTAGTGACTCATCGTTTCTGAGAAGGAAGGATTTGTTTGTTTCTGAAAGTGCCAAACTCGGTGGAACTTGCAGTGTTAACACCACAAGATCCATGGCAGCTGCAACTCCATGATCCAGACAGTCTGCAAAATGTTCCAGGAAAATTGTATCCCACTTTTTTAATATACAGGGAAACTGAGGAAGAAAGCTTATGTTTCCACCAAATTGTCTCAGGATCTACAACAGTCACATACGATGCAGGTTTGCTTCACAAGGCTGGGATTTTTCTCCACAGTTTCATAACTTGAGTGCAGCAGGAAAGTAGCTGGGAGAGCAGTGCTGCAGCACGATCTCTTTCAAGGTGCATCACAAGGTGCGCAGGCAGTTTTGCCCAGGTTCCCCATGAGCCCTCTTACCTACTTCTTCAATTAATAAGGCCCAACTTCGTCCTGCCTTTATTCTCCAAATCTAGTGTCCTGAAGAGACACCGGAAACAAACCATTCCTTCACTCCAATTCTTCAAAATAACAATTGCACTGTCCATACCGACAAATTAAATTCCCCAAATTAGTTGGCCAGGTTTTAAAAAGTAACAGAGTTGTGCTATTTGAAAACCAGCCAGAAATGGCAGGAGGAAAGTAAATTAAGAAGAAGTGTTTGTTCAAATTTTTATCAAAAGCAAGCAACAACAGACAGGTTGCTCAGCAGTAAAAGCAAACTACCATCACTGGCAAGGAATTGGGTTTTAAATCAAGACACCAATTAGAAACTTGTTTTTGTTTAACTGGTATGCACTAATAGAGGAATATACTAACTACATTTTCAGCCCTTTTTAAATTTTTAATTGAATTTAACTTAATTTGGTACCTAACATTATAGGGATCGAGAGTAATATGAAATTCTGTAGGACAAATGATTTATCGTTCCATTAATCTGCAAAAGAAAAATACATGTAAAGATAAATACAAAAAACTTTCACCTGTGACACAACTGACATCTTCATTATGCAGAATCAGAATTTAAGAATCAAAGCACTCAATTTCTAGAATTCAACAAAATCAATCACTTGTTACAGTACACAGGTCCTACGTCAGAACTAGCAACCTAGATATGGTATCCAAGACAAATAGTTAAAAGAACTTAAAGATTACAGGAAATGCACCTGTAGTGCATTTGTTTCTCTGTCTTCGACGTCTGACCCTTCTGTCTTTGCATCCAAATTTGCAATACACTAAGCATCTTCAGCACTTATACATGCCAATGGGCAAGACTGCAGAGATGATTCCAATGAAACCGCTCAAGTTTAAAGCGAACACTACAAGAAAACAAGGACTGTGTCTATTTCTAATAATCAAATTCAGTCATGTTCTGGAGAACAAAAAGACACTACTTAACATTGCTACTCAGCCCTTCAGTGTTGATGACTGAAAGCCACAGGAACCTTATTAATTATAAGAGTACAATTTTACCTTTTACACTTTGGGACTTGTTAAAGCGTGAGGTTTAGTGATAAAACCTGGTTCCTTTGAAGAATAACGTGGAGTCAGGTGTATCCTCTTCTGCAGAAAAGCATTAAATTCTGAACTGTAAAAATATAAAAAAGAAGAATTTTATAATCCAGGAGTTTTAAAACAATCATTTTTTTTATAAAAAAGAAGTAATCATTCCAACAAGAGTAATTTATAAATGCAATATTCTGCTTACTAAAAATATCCCAAGTATTTCACTATCCGAATTCACCTTGCTTTGAAGCTCTTCTTTATAAAATGGATATTCTGAAACAATTTCATTCTGTTTTAAACTATCACTTTATGCCAATCTTTAATCTTCATGTCATTTTTACTTTTGAATTTGGTACCTTCCACACCATCTACATCTTCACTTGCACTTGCTACCTTCAAAGTATATCTTCATACCATAATTTCAACACCTTTTCTACTGAAACTCTTCCTTGGGCCTCCACTGGCTTTTTCAGTTACGTCTTTTCCCCTCCCTGTCTCCAAAATTGCCACTTTCAGGACTCCAGAATGCCTAGAATGCTGCTGCTGGCAACTAGCAAAGTTGCCCAGCTACATTATTGCTACTCCCTCAGATACAGTCATTAACCCCTTCTTTCAAAACCCACTTCAAAAACACTTTCAAGAATGTATTCCAAACCTACCCCACAAATGCACTTTTCCCATAAAAATCTCAGCACCAGTATAAGTGATGACCGACTTCCAGTCTCTTTATACCATTACATTTCATTTACATAGTTTCTTCCCTTGAACCATGCTATTTTCTACATTTTTGTTACATGAAATCTGTTTTTTCTCCCATCTTTATCCTGTTTCTCTCTGCCTTGCTTACTGTTCTTAAAATAAAATGTATTCACTATACAATGTACATGTTACCACTTCCAAAAATTTTATTTTAAAGCATATTAAATTCTAAAAAGCAGGTTGGGATCTAAAAACTAAGCTTATGCTACTCCTAAATTCATTAATGGATTTTACGGAAAACACCAGAATTATCTCTTATTTAACTAGAAAAGTTAAGTTTCTCCTTCCCTGCACCTAACAGAAGCTCTTCAGTGGTTAAAATACAGATGCAAATATTAACATAGGCAGCTAAAGCACAGCAGAACAATCTGCCAAGAGAAGAAAAACAATTACAGCATGATTCAATGAAGCCACTCGTTCTTTTCTGGCCAAATAACCTGCTGGCCCATTGACCTACTTTTTTAGGTGCTTACAGCCTCCTCTCCTATTCTGTTTTGTTCCGTTTGACAAGTGCAAACATTAATAGTGACAAAGACTCCCATGGAAGTCTAGGTTACAGAGACTGCAACATGAAACCCGTGTTTTTAAACTGCTTGGAGTCAAACAACTCTGCCAACTCTCACCCAGCTCCTAACAGAGTTCTGATGAGGAAAATTTTAGACCTCATCTCTGCAGTATGTAGAGGTGCATTTTTCAAAATATCACAACTAAACACAAATACCACCAGACTTTAGCACAGAACTGTATTTGATAATGTCTAAAACAGAATTAAAAAAAAAAAAAGGAAGTTTTTAAGGATATTTCAAAAAGGGATTTTAAGACGAGGAGGAAAGGAAAATGTTTATGTCATAAATGAAAATAAGCAAGCTTAAACCAGACCAAAAGGAAAGCTCATCACAGTGGAAAAGCTTTTGTAACCAAAACCACATAGATCTCTAACTCAGTAGAAATGGCATGCGTGTGAAAGCCAGCAGAAAGGTTAAGACGCCTACACGCCAGCATGGTCAGCCACAAGTGTTCAAAGGTCATGGGTCTGTCTCCACAATTCATGAGGGTTTTTTTTTTTTTAAATACAATGAATTATGTGTATTTGCCTCTAGATACCATGTCTTTTTGTACACATTCAGTGCATGTTTTCAAACTTTTCTGCAACCCAGAAGGCTAGAACCTTACTGTCTTTAAGAAAGCTGAGGTCCTCAATCAAAAACCTTAGCTGCTGCCATGGATATATGAACTATTAATACACAACATTGCTCAATCTGTAGCAAAATCACAAAAACGAGCAACACTGCGACTTCTGCACTATGCTGACTTATCACTCACGGAGAGGCAATAAGTTATTGGGTGCCAAGTTACTGCTTGGCCAAAGTAACAAGGATCTGAATAAGTCATGGGGTAAAAAGCCACAAACCAACCTAAGGTAATAGTGAAAAGTTCACACCATCTGGTAAAACATTCCATGTTTTAGACCGAAAGAATTCCAATAACTTCAATTTTATCATCAATACTGGTATGCACGTTGGTGGTATTAAATCTTAGAAACAAATTCAAAGATTGAACAAATGGTGAAATTACACGACAGTCTTGCTCATGACAGATGTTCTGTCAGGACTGAACTAAAAAAATGGATGGGACAACAGTCAATGTGTTACCTGTACTTAATACTGTATATAGCCAGTGACTGAAATCCTTATGTCTCCAGCACTGCACCATAACGGTAACATTGCTAAATATTTCTGAGGAAGAATCACTATTGCCCTTATATTGTAAAAAAAAAAAAAAAACCAAAACATAAATGTCTTGATTTTATAAGTAATATTTTCGTGACTTTACAGATTACAGCCCTCAGACAGATGTAATGCAAGGTGACATGTATTATTAAGACAAATGCTTTCACCCAGGAAAGATTACAGGAAAAATATAGGAAACAACACAGTTTTCCAACACTACAGTTTCTGCAAACAGAAACAGATTAACTTCTTTAATACAACCTGATCTCTGTGCCATAATCCTATTTTGCCAGGGGAGCAAACTAGTTATTATAATCACTGAGGATTAGCCTGAGAGAAGATCTTGTTTAAAGAATCAAAATCACAGCACGCTGGTCTGCACTTCCACAGCACCTGATGCCCCAGCAGAGCTCCAGCACCAGTTCCATACCAGGGGAAGCAAGCCAAGGAGAAAAACCACACTGTGAGCAGACAGCTGAGACAGAACCTGACTCCCAACGTAAGCACAACACCAAAAGCCCTATTCATTATACACATTCTAAGGATAATTATAAACCTTCTTGATACACCTTTCCAGAAGCAAAGAAACAATTGCTTCTGATAACCTGGATTATGAACTTCTAGGGGTTTATTCCATCCAGCATGACCTGGACAGGCTAGAGAGCTGGGCAGAGAAGAACCTAATGAGGTTCAACAAAAGCAAGTGCAAGGTCCTGCACCTGGGGAAGAAGAATGCTAGGCACCAGTATAGGTTAGGGGTGGACCTGCTGGGAAGTAGCTCTGAGGAGAAGGATCTGGGGGTCCTGGTAGATAGTAAACTATCCATGACCCAGCAATGTGCCCTTGTCGCCAAAAAGGCCAATGGAATCCTGGGTCGCATAGGGAAGAGTGTGGCCAGTAGGTCAAGGGAGGTCATTCTCCCCCTCTACTCTGCACTGGTGAGGCCACAACTGGAATACTGTGTCCAGTTCTGGGCTCCCCAGTTCAAGAGGGACAGGGAACTGCTGGAGAGAGTCCAGCGTAGGGCAACTAAGATGATTGAGGGATTGGAACATCTCCCTTATGAGGAAAGGCCGAGAGAGCTGGGACTCTTTAGCCTGGAGAAGAGAAGGCTGAGGGGAGACCTTATTACTGCGTACAAGTATCTAAAGGGTGGGTTGAAGGAGGATGGAGCCAGACTCTTTTCAGTGGTTCCCAATGACAGGACGAGGGGCAACGGGCATAAGTTGGAACATAGGAGGTTCCGTTCAAATATACGGAAAAACTTCTTTACGGTTCGGGTGACAGAGCACTGGCACAGGCTGCCCAGGGAGGTGGTGGAGTCCCCTTCTCTGGAGACTTTCAAGACCCGCCTGGATGCAGTCCTGAGTAATGTGCTCTAGGCAATCCTGCTTTGGCAGGGCAGTTGGACCAGATGATCTCTAGAGGTCCCTTCCAACTCTGAAAATTCCATGATTCCACGATTCTACTGGGACATCCCACTGTAATGGGCAAGCAGAGATCCACCCATTATCTCATGCCCAGAGTAGCACATCACTATCATTCATGTTTTCCATTTCGCTCTTTGCTTCATAGATTTCCCCCTCCCCAGTCCAACCATTTCTCTCTTTAGCTCTTTCTGTTTTGGAGGTAATACAGAGGGGAGGAGAAGGGGAAGAATTTGCTTTGGTTTAGTTCCTCTCTAGTAACCATAAACTTTTGGAGAGAGCAAGAGATCTTTAGACAGGTAAACCATAAACTGCTCTTTAATCAGACATAGTTTGGCCTAATAGAACAAGCTAACAGGTTTTGAGATACTTGCTCCTTTGCTTGCAATGGTATACACACCAACTGAAAGCAAATTAGGGTAATGACTGATTGATCCCTTCTCACAGGCTATCAAAGGCTCTGTTAAAATACTATGTTTTTAAAACTACCATATGTCTCTCTCACTTCCTACCTCAAAATAACAATAGAGGGAAATAAAGCAGAACAAACCAATAAGCAAAAATATCAGAAGATAGGGCTGAAAGGAATTTCAAGAAATGTTGTCAAAACTTTGCAGCTGGAAAGGTTATTCTAGCAGCTAGGAATAGTCATATAGCGCAACCTTTTCTCTACCACGTCAACAAACCAACAGTAATCTTGGTCTGCACTTGTGCAGAAGAGATGACACATCCCAGAAATGTCATTTTCTGTAGATAAAGGAAACCAGAGTGGGAGAGGGCTGCTTCTAGCACAGGCATCCACGCAACTTGATCCCAGATAGCCTTTTAATAGGAAAATTTGTGAGTGGACAGAGGAATGGTGAGCGGGTGCGTTTTCTCTAACCATGAACAAACCTAACTAAGTTTATGTGAAAAATTTGAAAGACAGTGTTTAATGACCTGGCCATCAGAAACAATTGCTGTTGTTCTTTATTCTCATTTAAAATATTTTCTCAGTCCTTTACATTCACGCTTCCTTAATAGAGATCCCCTTCCTTCAATAACAAAGCCATAAGTGTGGCAGAAATAATGCTTGTAAATCCTGTGCAACTAGTCTGTACAAGAGGAGGACTGCGGCTACATGTTACGATTCCACTTTGCGCTCACTTTTATTTATGAGGCTCCACCCCCTTCTTGCCACCCTTCCGTGGCTTTTACTGGAGGAATGCACCCCTTCAGCTCTGGACACACACTGAAGTAGATTTGAGAAATCATGTGTCTAAAAGAACCCACATATCACACAGTTTTAAATACAATTTTTATTATCTTATTATTATTAAAAAGCATGG
This sequence comes from Anarhynchus alexandrinus, assembly GCA_008711295.1. Classification (NCBI taxonomy): domain Eukaryota; kingdom Metazoa; phylum Chordata; class Aves; order Charadriiformes; family Charadriidae; genus Anarhynchus; species Anarhynchus alexandrinus. The sequence continues at coordinate 223,054 of VUYV01000164.1, read as the reverse complement.
CTTCGTGTACCTTTTAAAATTGGCACAGCTGAGGAACAGTACCACTCTACAAAGAGGAACAGGAATCTCTTAACTACGTCTGCCACTGCTGGAGCTGTAACAGGGAACCATGGGTTAGACTTAAGAGTATGCATTGGGTTTGCACATCTAAAATACAACTTAGCTCCTCATCGAGCCTGGCTGAAAAATACACCTACTGCCTCCTTAAATGGTGCTTAACAAACAAAAAAAAACCCAACAACAAACCAACCCAGTACTTCACAACATGAGTTTTAATCAAAAGAAGCTAACACATTAGTGTTACAATTCAAAACTGAAAATCTTCAGGTCTCTGTAAACCTCCATTTCCTTTAATGGGATTCTGGGCACAACCAACCTGCAGCCAGACAGCTCAAGAACAGATTCTGAATTAACATTCACTGTGCTGCAGAGAAAGTGCTGTATATGGTGTAAAATTTGGAGATTCTGCTGTTCTCTCTCACAAGAGGCATCTAAACTTGGTATATTTCAAAATGAACAAAGAAAATCCCATCTTCCTTCTTCCAGCCTCTTAAATGGAACTGAGAAGGTAGGCAATTGGCAGGATTTCTTCAGAAGTTCAAAAGGGGAAAAAATACCACACACATGCTCGAAATTTTCAATTCCCACTTAATATTACTAATTATCCCTGAAAATTATCTGCTACATATGAAAAAATGACTTGCTACAGAATAAAGTTACCAGACACAAAAAAAAAAGTTCTTCACTTGATGATTTCTCAATATTAATAGAAATTTGGAAAAAAACCTTTAAAATATGGTACCAAAATATCTATCCTAGAGTTAACACTTTGAAATTATTCATCCAATTACAAATGTGTATATTTATGAAACAGAGCATTAGCAATTTTAAATGTTTGGTATCAGATACAGATGTTAGTTTAAGCAACAATTTGTCTAAAATGGTTTGTCACATTTTCCTCAGAGCATAAATAATATCAAGAATACTAATAAATCTCACCAAAGAGGAAAAATTTATTAAACACTTTATTCCTACACTAAAAAAGATACATGAAAATTCACCAAGAAATAAGACAGATCAAAGAGTTAAACGGTGTTTTTCCTCTACCCCAATAACAAGAGGGAAGAATGTTTAGATATAGAAAGTAGGCTAATTTTTGAAAACTGTCCTGGAGAAAATTCATTACCAAATTCAACAGACATAATTATTACACATTCAAAGCAAGATAACGCCAAGTAAATTCTTTTTCCATTCCATGCAAAATTTCTGCTCGGTGTTGATATAAACTTATGTTTAAATTTAGAAAATGAGACTTTACAATTATTACGACTGCGACAAAAACAAGCACTCAGCTATCCACTACAATTAATCTTGCTGAAAAACATGAGCCTATGTGCTAGCTCAGCACTTTAGCTGCCAGACTTTTAGTATGTGTGTGTGCATTGCGAGGTGGGAAAGGTAGATAAAAAGCAGTTTTTAAAATTCATGCTAATGAATCTTTCCAAAATTCTATCCTACACGAGAAAAATCTACCCAATGAAGATTTAATAGCTTTTATATCCAAATGAAAACTTATACTTTTTACATATCTCATTTCTACATTTCTATTGCATTCTAAAATCTTCACAAATCCAAGAAGTCAACAGATGGCTAAGAGGGTCTGTAAAAAGTTATGCATGTTATTTCTGCACCCAATGCTTTTACAGTCTATTTAGATTAAAGTTTAAGGATAAAGCTATGATTCTTAAATCAGTTTTGTTTGATTTATAATCCACTCTACCTTTTAAAGTACACCCAACCATTTCACATCAACAACTTATTCTTTTAAGATACCATTATCTAGCACATCCAGGTATCCAGAAACATCTTATCGCTTCTCAGTTATGCACACATTAAAAAGGGGTGGAGGAGGCAGAGGGAAAGTGGCATGCCATGCCAGACAACCCAATGAAGTATTATTATTTTTTTATTTTTTTTTTAACAGGAGACTTACTCCTACCTCATGGACAGGGTACTCACCTAGGATGTGGGAGAAACAGACTAAGTACTTCCTCTGAATCAGTCCACAGGTGAAGAATTATCATACATGAGATAGCAAGACCAATATACACATAGACCATGCAGGTAACTACATGGCTACAGATACAAGACACTTCACACCCTAACAGTTATTTGTATTTGTAAGCACTTTTACCAAACTCCTCAGTCAACTTTTCATAATGTTAGCCTTTGATAATCACTTTGACTGCTCATTTCCACATCTATATTAAATTCCCTCTCTTCTGCTAGCATTAGTATCTGTAATCACACAGTCAACACAGCCGAAAACTGGTCCAGCCTAAAACTAACCCAAATATTGTTTCATTCAGTTAATCAACTAAATTTGTTTCACCATATGGCTGCTCGAAAGCTGTGTTGGCACAGGGGAAGGGGAAGCAATGAATCACCAGGTTAGACATCTTTTGGCAACAATGTCATTTCATGCTGACCTACACCATGTGTTAAATTACAACCAGAGAACAAAATTACGAAAAATGAGATTCAAATTTGTGCTCAAAGAAACAAGTGTTGTAGCTACTACTTGAGAAGTCTGCTTCATATTTAAATGAAACTTCTGTACTTGCCCATGCATTGTTGCATCTCACATGGCAACCCGTGACACACGAAATTTCTGGACAGAATGAGGTTTGTTTATATACACTGATCCAGACTCATGGATCAGCTTCTGGATATGAAAACAAATCCAGAACTCAGCCTCAGAGTCAATGAGAAACTCAAGCAAACTGTAAAGAACAGGAGTTTATATACCTGACGTGTTGCTAAATAGTTATCAATCTGTCTATCAAATAACATGTTAATTAGCATGAACTGTGACTGTTTTAAGATGATCCTCAGTACAGAAAATTATACAAGGATATTCACCAATATGAAACTGAGAAAATTTAATGAAAGAATGATTTGTACCAACAGCAGCTATTTGTAACTCTTAGAGTTGTATAAGTGTACCAAATAGACATATGAAAAAAAAAAGATTAGGACAGCTGCTAACAGCAACACCCAAGAACAAATGACAGGTGTTTCAGAAAGTTAATATTTAAACTGAAACTTAATTAACCATCTCATGCAGAAACGCAAACATGTAAATAAAACATTTTAAAAATATTTAGTGATGGGCATAATTTTTTTTCCAAGTTGATTGCACAATCCTTGATTTGTGCAGCTGTGGAAGTGCTTCTGATGCCTGGATTTCCCAGTGTGGGTGACTCATGCACAGCTAAATTATTCTGTGAAGCTTTTGTGAAGAATGGACTGTTTGAATGCCTGAAGAATGGAGTAGGCAGTGCGCTTCATTGGAAAGTGTCTTCAAAAAGAAAGAAGTGAGACATCACATTCACATTTCCATGAAATGAGAGTAGGAACATCTTAAGCTCCAACACTGAAGCACAGTCCAAGTCAAAAATTACCAAATAAGAAGCTCCTCCTCCCTGTCTCCCCCACCTCTTTCCCCTAGAAGTCCTCTACATCATCCTGGAGACCAGAAAGTGATAACAAAAGAAAAAAGAATGAGGTAGTAGAAAACCAGAACAAAACAAAACAAGGGAAACACTAGGGGATGCTAACTTCAGTGTATTCACAAAAGAGGTGGCAAAATATACTTCTGTATTAACATGCTTACTGTTATATTCATAAGATTAACAAGATCTAACAAAAGTAAATACTTACTTTTCTAAAATTCTGGTGTCTGCCAGTGGCTCCTTCTGTTTTATCCCCCAATACAACTACCTGTTATAGAAAGAGGAAAGTTATACATTAAATAAAAACACAATACTATAGTTACAGAATTCCAAACCCCAAATTACTCCTTAATTTTGTTAAACAAAACACTAGAGTTATTCTTTTGTAAGAACTTTCAGTGTAACAATCCAGGCTCAACTGGAATTACAGTGATTGCAAAACCTGAGATACAGGACACATTCCTGCGCCCTTCATATTACAGAGGCAAGAAACACCTTAACAGTAAAGGGGAAAAAATAAAATAAAAAGGTGCAGAAAAGAAATGTCTTAACTGTTGTCTTGGGTAAAGAATGGACAAAACCAAAGCAGAAAGACTTCACTTTTCTTATCTTACTCTTTGCAAAACACTTTGTAACCACTTTGGAAATAGATGTTAGAGATCCTTTTGCCACCCTGCTCTAAGCAAGAATGAAAAGGAAATGGAACATCAGCCAACATTTAGTCGATTACTGGACTTGATCAGGCAGGAAAGATGGTACATTATTTAAAAAAAAAAAAAAAAAAAGGATAGCACTGCATCAACTAAGCAGAAACAGCAACGCAGGAACAGAAAAAAGCATATAAAGTCAACTCTGAATTTAATGTAATTTTACTGTAATCATTCTGCATATAAATTCTTATATATATGGAAATAAGAAAGGAAGAACACCTTTACTTAAGTATTCAAATATTAGAGCACTGAACACAACTGAATTTCTAAGTGTTCAGTAAACACTGTTCAAAGGAAAATTATAGTTTGAAGTAGCACTGTAACATTTAACAAACCGTTTTTTAGCCTTCTGTTTCTAAAACATTATCAATTTATGTAGATATCAAATTTGCTCAAATTCTTTCTTCATTCTCCTGAGCAGCAGCAGCATGCAATCCTCCTTTGTGGCTTGCTACTGACATGAGCAGAAACTTTCAGAGCTTGTGCTAACTAAGCGAGTCCAGAAAACCCACTGAATTCACCTTCCGAGGGTCACCAGAGAAGCAGCGAAAGCAGACCAACAAATTCCCTTTTCCCACAGATCAGTACGATCTTCAAAATGCTGGGCCCAGTCAATTTAATTATAAATTAAGTTGATTAATTATGATGACAATACTACTCTTCAAGCATCGGGATTTTTTTAAAATGCAGGTTTTCTGGACTTTGCAGACTAATTCAACACTCATAGCAGAAATTCTGCCAATTACTTCCCATTCCCCTAGCTCTTTCAAAAATATTTTAAGATCGCAATATTGATTGAAAGAAAAAAACATAATATAACTGAGGAATTTCTAAGCCAAGCTTTTTTAAGCTTTGCTGCTGCCATATTTGAGATAAGAATTTCCAAGATTAGGTATGGGGGGAAAAAAAAAAAGTCACAAATTAATTCCTTTTTGTATTTTTGGAAATTCAGGTTCTGTCCTGATACTTCCATATAAACTTTAAAAAGTTTCAAATGAGTCCTCAAAGTTATTTGTGTGAGTACTATTAGTCCCTTTTACCATCTACAATACTCAACACAAAATCGTATCAACTACTTGGGACCACACTCACTACATTTGTATGACTTTAAACTCTTTTCCTCAGCTTTTTTCTTTTTCTCTTTTACCACTGCTCAAGCTTTTCTTTCACAGAACGATCAGACTACACTATTTCTATGTAGCAAAACGCATGTCTCGGTATGCTTACTCCTTGCTCCTCAAAGCCTTCTCTGCACTCTCAAGTTCTCAACACCTCCCAAATTAGTATCACCATAATTTATTTGCAAACATTTAGAACCTTCCCTTCCAAGTCATTACTGAAGATGCTGAAATTAGCACTGCTTAAAAGACTGCCATCTCAACTAGCAAGTAGGACCTCGTTAAAAATCACATTGCACTAGTTAAAAATCAAGTTGCACTAGATGTATTTTACAATTAATACTTCAAATCAAAGCAAATGTGGTAATCCATCCCTTACAGACTCTTTTTACACTTTATTAACAGAACCTGACTTAGATCATCCAGCACGTAAGTCCTGAAAAGTAACATTAAGAAAGTATTTACAAGGGCATTATAGCTATTCCAATTCCCAATTAATACATCAGTTATCAAAAAGTAAAACCATAATCACATTTTATTTTCAATGGCAATCCTCTTCTGCTCAGAACATTGTGAATATGGTTTCAGTGACCTAGGATGTTGCTAGTGGCCTATTTAACACTGGTATCGAGGAACGGGATTCCAAAAGCTATCAACATTCACAGGAAATCCTGAAACTAATATAAATTATATGTTGAGGCCACATGCTAACAGGCTACTGAAAACAGCTGTATTGTATTTAAGCATACATTAAGGCTTGAAAATGTTTAGTTGTGGCTAACACATTAACAAATATGCATATAGAAAAAGAATGAAATATACACTTCAACATAACAGTGCAAAATTTTTAAGACAAGATTACTTAAAATAACAAGGACTCTTCATAACTTGCTGGCTTACAATTGTCATGTTTTGACTCTCAACATTTTTTTTCATTTTAAATGGAGGCTTGTACCTGCCTTAAAGAGGCTTCCTCTGGAAGCTGCTATATGAAGCAGCTAAGTACTAAATTTTGACTTTTACTTAATGCATTGTTTTTTTGCTAGCTAAAGTGCTACATACACACGTGGCAGTAATAAACATTCTATTAGAAAGGATTATACAAACTGAATGAAGACATACTTAAGCATAGGAGGATAAAATATACTTTTATAATATGTTTATGCTAGTTACAAAATGAGGGAACAGATTGAATAAAAACAATTTAAATTACACTGCAAATAACGTGGTTTGAAAAAACTAATTGTCTTAAAAAAACGCTGATAGTTGTGCTGCTACATCTTTAGATTTTTTTTTTAATGAATATATTAAAAGGCTGTTCTTTTAAATGTCCCTATCAATATAAATCTTACTTGAATCTTAGAAATTTTCTGGAAAACGCTGAAAGCTAAGGCCGAGATTCAGCAAATACCTAATGAACAAGAAATATAACTATGTTTAGTCCTAATCGTTGGCTTAGACATGCGAGGTATTACACTAGCAGTCAGCGTACAAAATTCTTCAGAATCTCTGAACTTAAAATTACATGGCCAGATGGGGAGAACTCTTACAACAATTACTTCAAGATAAAATTATTTAACATTGGCAACTAATATTACTTAAATTTTCAAAACCTTAACAACTGCCATCTACAACCTCAAGTTGAAGAATTCAGTCCAGAGGAAAAAAAAAAAAATCTGTCAAAAAATCTACCTTGATTCATGACAGCTCAATGCACAGAAAGACGGTAACAACTGCAAACACCCATGAAAACCATCTCTTTTTTATTTTTTGTCTTGGTCCTACTTAATGATTGCAATATAACACTGGACTTGATTTTTTTCAATGCAGAAGATCAGCTCAAGCAAAACACTTGGGATGAGATGACAAATTTTAGAATTATATATAAAAATTATGTAACGAAAGAAATTAGAAGACTCCTATTTTTAAAAATTTAAGAACATAAGCAGGGAAGACCAACAGACTAAATGATTAAAATTTCAAAAGGCAGTTATGATTTAGTCATTTGATTCACTGTCACTTGTCGTATTTGTCTGTTTCCTTAAGAGTTTGTATTAACAGAAGTTGCAAAAAACATTAGTGGCACTTTGAAAGCTGTAAATATTAGCACTGAAACTTATAACTCGATTTGTAGAATAAATACAGATAACACATGTTCATTGCCTTCATCTACTGACCTATAACCAAAGTGAACAATTTTGGCTATGTCTCCATTAGCAAGTAATCTGGAGCAGTAGAAATGGATCAGTAGATCAAAGCAGCTGGTGCTGACACTCCTATGTTAGCTGTTCAAGAGGGTTTATTTTAGATTAGATTTCATCTTGTCTCCAGAAGCAACCATCACCATCACACAGGCCATTCAAAGTTTTCCAGGGATTTAATAATTGATTCAGACCTGTATGTCCCCAGTAGAGACAGAAGAGCACTTTGCACCTGCAGCAGAACTTAAAAACTTATAAACTAGTTTTTTGGGAAAGGAATGTTGTTCGGACACACTGAGCAAGCATATGTAAGGGGAGATAATTGAAAGATTTCCTCCAAAACAGTATTAATGATCCAAATCAAAATGGTAATGCATATACCAGAATTATGTCCTACCTTTCCAAACCCGACTAACCAAAGCAGGTGTCATCTCATAAAACAGAATACTCGAGGACACTGAAAGACTGTACCATGGCAATTTACTGGCTAACACAAAAATAATTCATTTCCCCTATTCCAGAATTCAGCAGAAGACATAAAACTGGATGTCCCTATCACTTTGGTTTCATTTTTCTTTTTTTTTGTTTCTTCACTCCATCTTTTAATGTCCTTTCTTTTCCCTTTAAATATTTTACTTCATTTCTTGTTTCCCCCTTAATTCTTACAGATTTTTCTCTCATTTATTTATTTATTTCCTCCTATTACCTGTGCTATTAAATACAGCAAGAGAAAACTAAAGTTTCTGGCAACTTTTAGAGCTCTCAGTGCTGTTTTTCATTTGGAAATGCAGATGGTGTAGACTGAGACAGGCACGTAAGCACTACCACTGTCATTTAACTTGCCCTAACTCAAAATTTAAAAGGGCTAAAGATGAACATGTGTTTGCTTCAATCATTCAAATTGATCTCTAAATCCAGTGCTAAGCAACTACGCGAATTGAGAAAAATCAGATTAATGACACAGGAATATTAGTGTACTGTAAGACTGAAATTAGCCTGGTTCTGAACACCATCTCAGAGAACAGCCATAGGAACACCATGACAGAAATGCTAAGAGAAACTAATCAAGCAACTTATGTTATGGAAGAACTTCATTACAAAAACACTAGATAAAAATATATTTGGCATATACATAGCTTTCTACCTTAGGAGTAAAGCCAGGAATATATTGCTTAATCTTGGCTTTTTTTCTTCTCCTTTCTGAGCTATGTCATTTGTTTATATAATAATTTGATCTTCTAGATTTTACGTTAAATGCCAGAGTTTCTCTTAGCATTGTAAGGTATAAACAGGACTTTGTCACACACAATTAACTCATTAGTTGCTTAGAATACTCAAAATATTCAGAGACTCACCTAGTTTCACTGACATTCAATATACAACATCCAAGTAGTTTTCCAGAAGATTTTTGCAAATGAAAGAACGGGCTTCACTCTTCATTTGCTAAAATTTAGATGAAAAGAAAATCAGATCTCTTTAAAGCAACTCCTAAAGAAAAATTGTATTTTAAAAAGAAAAAAAAAAACCAAAATCCAAACCACAAAACAACACTATACAAACTTTCATATGTACGTAAATTGAAAATTTTAAGTATAATGACAATCCTTTTAATTTCAGAAGCTTCTTTCTATGTGGACCTGGGCTTCAAAGTAAAACATAGAGCTTGTAATTCTGGTTTTCATAACAAACAGACAAAAAAAATCAGTTAGCAGCAATTTTCATCAACATTAAGTAAAACTTATTCCATCGATTTTTTTAAACCCTATTAAGCAATTACAGAATTTGAATATGAATTCAATATTACATTTTTAATCCACAGAATTCTAAGAAGCAATACATCATTCCATTTGCTCCTATACTGAACACAAACTCCATTTTTCTGTAACTCATGAACACCAGATGCTCTTGGGTCACTACAACAAAAAAAAAAAAACCAACAAAAATATTTGAAAAGGAAGTTCAGTGCTGTCCTATCATAGAATCATAGAATCATAGAATGGTTTAGGTTGGAAAGGACCTTGAAGATCATCGAGTTCCAACCCCCCTGCCATAGGCAGGGACACCTCCCACTAGACCAGGTTGCCCAAGGCCACGTCCAGCCTGGCCTTGAATACCTCCAGGGATGGGGACTCAACAACCTCTCTGGGCAACCTGTTCCAGTGCCTCACCACCCTCAAAGTGAAAAACTTCTTCCTAATGTTCAATCTAAACCTGCCCTCTTCCAGTTTGAAGCCATTCCCCCTTGTCCTGTCACTACATGCCCTAGTAAAAAGTCCTTCCCCAGCTCTCCTGTAGGCCCCCTTTAGGTACTGAAAGGCCGCAATAAGATCTCCCCGGAGCCTTCTCTACTCCAGGCTGAACAGCCCCAACTCCTTCAGCCTCTCCTCATAGGAGAGGTGCTCCAGCCCTCGGATCATCCTCGTGGCCCTCCTCTGGACACGCTCCAACAGGTCCATGTCCTTCTTATGTTGGGGACTCCAGAGCTGGACGCAGTACTCCAGGTGGGGTCTCACGAGAGTGGAGTAGAGGGGCAGAATCACCTCCCTCGCCCTGCTGGCCACACTTCTTTTGATGCAGCCCAGGATGCGGTTGGCCTTCTGGGCTGCGATCGCACATTGCTGGCTCATGTTGAGCTTCTCGTCGATCAGCACACCCAGGTCCTTCTCCTCAGTGCTGCTCTCCAGCCATTCCCCGCCCAACCTGTAATTGTGCTTGGGATTGCCCCGACCTAGATGTAAGACCTTGCACTTGGCCTTGTTGAACTGCATGAGGTTGGCTTGGGCCCACCTCTCCAGCCTGTCCAGGTCCCTCTGGATGGCATCCCTCCCTTTCAGCGTGTCTACCTCGCCAAACAGCTTGGTATCATCGGCAAACTTGCTGAGGGTGCTCTCGACCCCACTGTCCATATCTCCTAAATAAGCAAAAGGGAGGGGTGAAACATTAAGATCATCCTCCACAGTATAAATACTAGTTTCAGCAAAAGAAAGTGGAACTAGAAGTCTCCAGCCTGTCTTGTAAGTCTGCCTTCATTTGTTCCATAATTTTAATCTTTCAACAAACGGGGTGGTGATTTCTCCCACATAGCACCTCTCCCTCCTCTCTGCCTGTCCCAGGGCACACCTTTGCTTTGGTCAGCAACTCCACTACTTTATTTCATTAATTTAAGTCAACTCCTCTGATCCAAATGTAAAACCTAGGATAATCTCTTAGCTTGCTCAGAAACAATCTTTTTTTTCCCTTAAATCTCAGTTAGGAACCAAGAGACCGTTTTCAGATCATTAGCTCTCTATACACTACTAAACAAATTTTAATGTGATGAGTTGCAATTTTTTTTTCACTGTGACAGGCAGAGCAGCCCCAATAATTATGACCAAGATAATTAACCACCCTGCAACACTACATTTCCCATTCTAGTGGATGGGCTCTTATTTTGCTGCTGTTATTCCTTATTCATTGCACTTTTACATCAGGTGTATAAAAACAAATCAGAATAAGATAGTGGATTGACTTCACTGTTCTCCTGAGTAAATGTGGTTTTACACAAGCAGTGACATGGGCACGTTTCCAGAGAAGCACAGAGGCACCACTGCAAGCACTCACACCTGCACACAAGTCAGTGAGAAAGAATACAGCTACTTTCAAATCTCTCTTCTCTTCCATTTCTACAAATCTGTGTCAAAAGTATTTTCTCTACATTTAGCTATTTGCTTTTCACACTTTCATGAAAAACATGAAGAAACAAATGTATAAAAAGACAGTTTTTTATAAGTAAATACAAAAGTTCTGTAACTTAAGAACAATTTTAAACTGAGGATTTTCAGCACAAGTTCAAAAAAAAGCTCTGAGGAAGAAACATAAATAAAAGAATAAATGAAAATATAAAGGTGAAGGAAAACAGCCCATGGAGAGACAAGCAGGAAATAAACCTGAAGTACACCCTGGAAAACAAAAATTCCTAATCAAACAAAGCAGCTCTTCATAATCTAAAAAAGCTACTTGAAAAAGCAACACCAAAGATGCACAGCATGCATAAGTTTTCAGGATGCTCAAAAAGAAGTTTTTTGTAACTTTTAACCACACACAGTATGCATTGTTCAAAACAATCTATTTTATGATGAGCTGTCCTGAACACAAGAACAGCAATAAAGAAGGAAAAAAATAAAAGAATATAGAAAAGTTGAAAGAAAAATGCACAACAGTTCTGGAAATATACTACTGAAGCAGCATTTGAAGGACAGAATCAACAGTAGATGGGGATGTGGTTAAGGAAAAGCACAAGGAGTACAGAAGAAAGCCTCCTTATTCAGTGTTTGTACCTGACATTACAATGGAGTCAAGGAGATTAGGCCTGTTTACTTCTCCCAGCCCAGCTAGAACATGTTCAGTAGCTCTGTCTGGTTATGACTAAAAGGATTTGGAATATATCTATCCCATCTGATTTGGACAGATGAAATGGATTTAGGCAAATCATTGAACTTGTAAAAAGCCGTATTTCCAGAAATCTATCATGCTGCCTAATGTAAGAGTTTGGGATGGCACACACACACAAAAAAGCCTGATACTGCAGCATAACAGTTTAAGTTTTCTCCTAAAACCTCCAGTGCTTGCTAATATATGCAGGTGCTTTATATTTATCTTTCCAGTGGTAAGATTTTCATTGCATTTTGAATTAAGAAAACAGCACATTACTCCCCCTCATCTCATTCTCCGACACAAGCTGACTTTTTGATGAAGTTTTAGCTGAAGCAGATATACAACGCGGAGAATTTACAACGCTCAATGATTTAAGTCTTGCTAAATTATAAGCAACTAAACCCAGGGTCTTAGAATAGAAAGTGTCAAGCATCATTAACTACAAGCACTGCTACCTGTAACTCCATTCACTTTCCTTCATGCACGACCGAACACCTCCAAAGCATGATAAGCCATTAGGAATATAGGAAGGGTTTCTGCCAGCAAGACAAAATCATCCAGTTTCAGCAAGGTTGGCACAACGTCTGATCTATCTAAATAGATCCGTTTCTTGAACCCAGTAAAAAAACCAATGGAACATCTGAAAAAGTTTAACAATAATATATACTTACAAACAAAAAGCATGTAAAGATGTACATGAAGGCTACAGGGGGCCATGGCCGCGATCATCATGATACACTGAATCAAAACCCCTTTGTCACTCATAAGACAAACCTTTAAACAAACTATACCATCTGTCTTGTGTTTCTCTTTGCGTGACCATGGATGTACAAAGTAGTTAGTAACCTCACTGCAAGATAAGACAAATCTTGCAAAGATGAAAATCTGCACTTGCTGGCCTATCTTCAGCTGGATAGTACATAGTGACCAATCAATGAAGCAGGGAGATGCAACCCTTTCACAAATAAGATGACATGTGAACAGAGATATTGCTACTTGAACCTTAATAGATGCATTATTTTGCTTTCTATATATTGTTATATTAATAGGGTATTAAGCTCATCTCCAGTTTAACAATAGCATCTGCAAAAGAAAAAAAAACAACACCCAAAAAAGCTGTGAGCATGGCGATACGTATGTTTATTCACTGCAACGCATCCCTGGGAGAGATATTATGAATGTCTCCAGAAACCACAAGGGCCACATTAGCACACTGCATTGCTGGGGACAGTGCCATCACGAGGTTTTGGTTTTTTTCCTTCTAGTTTCCAAGGCAGCTTAGGTACAGTTAGTTCAATTGTTTAATTTCATGTTCCAGTGTACAGGATGAAAGCTTATTAAAAGCTTATTTGAAGTTTATTCTTGCCCCCACACAACATTAATTTCAATCTCAAATTGAAGTGGAATGTCTACCTTGCCTGAGGTTGAAAAAGAGATGGTTCTGTTTAAAGCATTACTGTTCTAGTAGCAATAAAATCTACATACTTACTTAAATTACCTAGAAATGCATTGTGCCTTGTAGAGTGGGTGGATAGCATTAGTAGTCCAAATGTGATGTCATCTGAGCAAAAGTCGTCTTTGGCACAATCTTCTGAAAAACAACAACAACAAAAAACCCCACAGTTCTAAAAAGATGAATCCATTCAAAACAACTTTTAGAGGTGACCCCTTGATTGCGCTCTCTGTTTTCTCTCACTTTATTTCCATCCCTAAACTGTCCACAATTTCACTTTCCAATTCCTCTATTCGACATAATGAAGCAAACACACATGAAGGAAAACTTCAAAATTGCATACCACGCTTTACATAGCTCTGGCACTGCCTGAAATCCAAACATGTGAGACAAATACAACAGGCTAATGGTAACACTAAAGTTAAATCCTGACACTGCCTACAAAACATTAATATTACGATTGCTTTGGGGTATATTATGACCTTGCAGAACATCAACAATACACCAAGCAAATTTCTGGAAAGAAAATACATCAGTACAATCTTAACTCTGTGTGTGTATGACGGCTCAAACAGGACATGTGTTCTACCTCAGAACACAGTTTAAATATCTCAGAGAACATGGCACACAACAGCATAAGAAAAACCCAAACATCTTCCCCTCACTAATGAAAACTAATTTCAGTAAGCTGTACTGAGCAGGAGCTAACTATACAATAGATATTTCTATACACAAACACTCTACTTATTCCAGAAAGAAATAGCTCCCCATCTACCACAGATCCCAAGTTCTGCATTCCTACATACGGTGCTGTGTTTTAAATACACATGCACCAATTTGGTGATATAATCTCACTGCTGACAATCCTGCTGGGAAAAGTACTGCTAGTTTTCACTATTGATACTTGTTATACAGCACTCCTGCGTGGCAAAATACATCCTTTAAGGTATACATAAATCTTTTTCCTTCCATCATATGCAAGGATAGGCAGATTGCCTTTGACACAACAAAAAAAGGAACGTCAAACCCCCTGTTCTTTACCACCTTGTCCCCCAGTACATACAACATAGAAAGAAGAAGCTGTCAAGTTGGGGAGGAAGAATGCCAATGTTTGAAGAAGGTCTACTGGACAAGTCTAACAGGATAAGAAAGGTAGACCATTATCATTTACTTATCTACACAGTAAAATGAAATATTCTGTTAGAAATCATAATTTTGAATTAAATACCAGTACAGATAAGAAATGGTAAACTATACCCTATGGGGCAGGAAAAGTGTCCAAGTGCCACTTTAAAAACCAATCTATACAGAAGTTTATGAGAGATTATTTTTCATTTCTTATGTCACAATACAAAGATTAACATAACTCAATATAAACCAACTATAAATTTAATTGGCTGTATAAAGGTAGTACCAGTTTAACTAAAATAATTTTGAAAAGCAATTTCAGTTATTTTAATGAAAAAAAGTTTATGATCCTTTTGACTTAGATAAAGTGGCAGGTAGTGCCTCAATTACCTTTGATGTTAGAGGCTTCTACAGCCCCACCTCAATTCCACTGAAATTCATAAAAAGTCCTCCAGCTTATACAAAAACTGGGTGTAATAGGACATAGTGGCAGAGCAACATGAATGCCCGAGACTGAATTTTCAGACACAGTTACCTGTTGTTTTGCCACTCACTCTAAAAGTTAAATTGACAGCTGATTTTCTTAAGGGGTTAAAAAAAATCTTAGTTCTAGAACTTGTGTCCTGATTTTCCTGCCAAACTGATCAAACCAGCACATTCTCAATCCTTTTCTTGTCTCATCTTTTATTTTTTCCTTCATAAAAGCCAAATCCATCAACATAACTTGTAAGTTTCTACATATCTTTTTCCTGCCCCATTTCCTAACACCTTCCAGTTACTCTTCATTTTGATTCAGGCTGCTCTTCTGATTTTATTATGTTTTCCAGATCCTGCAAAAAAACATTATTATCTCTTTTCCTTCAAATCCCAGTAATATTTGGACTTGCTTTATGCTGTCTTTTGCTTCTATATTCTCATCTTCCTCCTTGCTGATCTACCTTACTCTGTTCTTAGAAACGACAACTTGTTTAATTCACTCACTGTGACTCATATATTCATTTGAATCCTTGTCCCCATTTCTGAGGTCATTCTCCTCATTTTCTATGTCAGTGCAATTAAGATCACAAGCTCTTCAAGGCTGGAACTGTATCTTACTATCTATGAAACATCATGCAAAGCTTTAGTGCAGCACAAAATGTTTAACCTAACGCTTCTGAGCTGGAAAAAAAACAATTTGAAAAGAAAAACCACCCTGATGTACAGTATTTTAACAAAAAAAAAATTATTACAGAAAACATATTTTAAGCAAAACTGCTGACATGTTAGAGAGTTACCATTGGAACTACTGTACTAGTTTCATCCTCAACCACGCAACTGCTAGTAGTAGCTTGATTACATATAATGAATGTTGCTGCTGTAGATGGCAAGAAAAACTTTATTAAATCACATTACTACATTAAAATTGACAGTGAGAAAAGTGTGTGTGTGTGGGGAGAATTTGCATTCCTATTCTGACAGTTCTTGGAAGCTGTGATTCATGCTGCTACTTGCTTTTCTACTCACAGTCAGAGGAAAATCCGGTTTCCTTTAGAATATTTGTTGTTACTATGAAAACTACTTTAAAATAAGCACAAGTCAGAGTCACCTAACTATTTTGCAGTCCATTATGATATTTTAAAACTGAAGTATTTTAATACTTGAAAATAATGAATTAAATTTTGTTTTACTTTTTTTTGTTTTACTTTAACATTTGTGAAACCTATATTGGTTACTGAAGGCTTGAAAAGTATATTTGACATTATTGAACAGGGAACTCTCTAGAAATTAAAGTAGCAACCTAATAAAGTTTTCTTCATTTTCACCATTACTAACTCTATAGGAAGTTTCTCTAAACCTATCAGTAGGACAGATTACAATTCTCCACTGAGACTTGATAAAATCTTACAAGTTGAACATAATGAGGTAAATTTCAGTCAGCTGTTTATCATGGTTAATATGTAATGCAAATATAGGCAAGACAGGAAAGAACCAGAAATGTCACTCTAGACAGAAGTCCAGCTCCTTCTGCTTTTCAACTAAAAACTCCATGTTACAAGACACAGGAGTGGGCTTACAGGAAATCCCATTTGGGAGGTACTATCTTTTGTTCCTACGCTGAGAGAAAAATCTTATTCTTTGGCTACTAATGGACATATTCCATCTAGTAACTGGTATAAACAGAAATCTAGACAGCACCTTATCAGTTTTATCTCTCCACTATTAAAAGCAATTATTCCCTACGGCCTTTAAATGGAAAAGCTGTATTTCTTAAGCTCAAGTTACACCTTCTTTTCCTCTTTAATACTGAAAGCAAGGTCTAAGTTCTAGTATTTTCAAATAAATACACTGAAACCATTTTTTCCCCTGAAACAACAGGAAAATATGAATTTAACCACAGCTTAAAGCTATTCTGTTAATTTCAGAAGGATTTATTTTACATACTAAACCAAACTCTGCAGTCAGTGAAACATAGCATCATCTAATTCTGATCAGGACAATAATTCCCTGGTGAATGATCAAAATATCTGTTACCAGCTTATCATTAAGCGAGTTCCTCAGCGGGCTGTAAAGCAGAGTTCCGACAGCTCTACTCTCCTCTCCCCCACCACGAGAAGCCAGCTTCCCCTCCCATCGTCCCTCTGACACACCACCAGATTCTCAGTCCCCATCCCCTTCCAAAACAGCCCCATGTTCTGCCTGCCTCCTCAAGCCCCGCTGGCACATACAACCATCTCCGGTTCCCCTATCCAACACAGACCCAGCATGTGCTGAGAAAAGCAGGTCAGAGCCAAACCCGCATTGCATTCTCTCTCTCTCTCAAGAGAGGGCTGTGACACATGTTTCTCTCTATCCAGTTTGCCTATTTTCCCCAAACCTGTAGGAACATGATGGTCTTTGAGATTTCTCCCTCTCCTACAAACATGGTTGCAATTTGTCAATGATTTCAAAAGCTATTGATGAATATGTAAGGAAAGAATGAGTGAAAACCAGGAAAAAGCATAAATCACATTTCCTTAGGAAATCAAGCTTAAAAAAAGGCAACTCCCTACAGCTTTTAATGGAGAAAATTTCTTGGTTGTTTACTGAGCCAAGGGAAATGAGCAGATTTCCCGATTTCTCTGGCTTTTCACAACTTCACATTTAGGTTTCAAATATACCTTCAGGGAAATAAGGACTGGGAAAGATACTCCATGTAACAAGACAGGTTTTCCCCTAATATATCTTGGAGCTTTTGGATGATTGATGAAAACTCAGATAATCCAAACCTTTGGCACTTCTCTGAAAAGATCCATCTGAAAAATTACAAACCTTCTACCTTACCACACCAGCAGGAGTTCATCCTCTCTGAATTCACAACCACCTTCTTGCCAGCAGCCACCAAACTGATGGGATATTGTTCTGTCAGGGTGCATGTCAGTAACAGCCACAACTAAAGAGGCAACACCAGTCTCTGACATTACATTAAACATGTAATGACTTAGTAATTAAGTTCTGCTGCCTGCTCTGGCTGTAATATGCACTACTACCCTAAACTATACTCTTCACTAAAAGAGATTATTCGCAGGGCACAAAAAAGCGATTTCATACAACAGGATCCACAATTCTGCAGTACCAAAGCCAAGGAGACTTGCATCACTCAGCAAGACTTTTGAAAAAGTTAGTAGAGATGCAAACCATAAAGGTAACCAGTGAACACAATATTATGCCATCACCTTCACCTGTTTCTGAAGGCCTAGGGCACATGTAGGGTCAGTACTCACAATCTTGGTCCCTGTCCTTGACGTAAATAGCTAAGCTTTTCCCATCAAAGCAGGAGAATATATTCTTTTAACACGCCAGCAGGAGGAAAAAGATGTGCTGTCATTTTGTCCAGCAGCATGGGGTTACAGCACAGTAGCCTAGAACAGAGAAGTCTGAAAGCCAATCTCGACTCTGTCAGAAGGGGTTCAAACCGTAATCTCTCAGCAGGCTCCACACTGCACTGGGAAGATGGATCAACTCATAACTTCTCATTTCAGTGGCAATCTTCAGAACATGGAAGAAAAAATAAAAAGTAAGGCCTTGCTGGACAGGGCAGAACCAGCAGTGTACATGCCTCTCTAGGGAGAAGGGCAACCAACTGAGAGAGGGGAGTCCTGGTTTCCAGTTCCTAACGGCATTTAAAATTTTAAATGGAAGAAAATGCAAAACAGTTTTTGGAACACAGGCCAGAACACAAGTACTTCCCTCCTTTTTCTCCAAGAAAATAAGTGGCCTAGTATCTTTCTTTGGCCCAATTAGACTTTAATCATCTTGTACACAAGGAAAAGTGGTTTTTTAGGGCTTGGGTTTTTGTTGGGTTGTTGTCTATTTGTTTTTTAAGGACACATCAACAAAACCTCTTCCTCCTCCCCGCTTTGTGTTTTTGAACAAAAGGGAGAGTCACCACAGGGTTTTGGTCTGAGTCCAATCCCATAGGTGTGCCTGAGGTGTGGTTTGAACATGCCTTTGGACAAGTGAATGCCTAATTTACAGATTGCCTAATTTATGAATAGTAAACAGATTTAGATGCCAAGATGCTTGGTTGTGACAAGATTATGGAAGATCTGAGTGAGAGCACAATTTCAGGGTATTTAGAAAACTTTACTAGTGAAAACCTAGAGACCTGTAAAGTTTAGCCAACATGTGGCTACAATTTTATTTGGGGCTAGACAGCCAAAATCCATCTAAACCACAGTTTTGATTCCTCTATATTATTTTATGGATCTGGCCATATACGAAAATAACATACATCAAAAACCTTCTCAGAGATACCTGCAAACATCCTTTTTAATGGAACTCTAAAAGGACCTCTAGAGAAGAACAAGGCCACATATATTTATTTTTAAAATCCATTTTAAATGGGTCTGTCTTACTCCAGGAATTGTTTGCTTCTATTTTAGCATAAGCATAATATTCTAGCACCATTTACCTTGTGGCACCAGGCTGCCATTATGGGTAAAGTAATATTAGTTTCTCACGTACTCTGACATTATTAAACACATAGTTATAAGGACAAAGCATTTAAGTAGCTACATTTATGCCTAATTTGGCTACATTTTTATCATGAAGATGAGCAATACCCATAGTATCTACTAAGCTTCATAAGATTCACTCTCTAAATAGAAGTTTTTATCAGTCTTGAATCTCATGGGTGTATCTAATTTTTAAGGATCTATATTTAATAAAATATTAATACTACTAATGATGATTTTATAATATACTCAGCAATGCTCCTCAGAACATGAGTGCAGAATAAGAAAACTAATTCAGTGATTTTAATGACAAAATGTAACAGCTGGAAAGAGTCCAAAGTGTGCAACACTAAACTGCTGAAAGAATCTGAGAAGCCTTTGTTGCTTCCACATAATACTAAATATATGACAACCGCAGCACACCGAAACTTTTTACATATATGATTATATATTCTGAAAGCGGCTATAATTAAGAATTTATATTATACACAAAAAGTATAGTAAGAGAATATTAAGACTATAAAATTAAACACTCAGGCATGAGGTATGCCAAAATTAAAGTGGCTTTTGCATTACAAAGGAATTTTGTGGCAGCAGTAGGGGCTGAGAATTCAATCCTTCAGGGCAGCACCCAGCTGCATTAACCATAAATCTCCTTCCTCTTCCCTGATTTTGCATTTCACACCTTTAACTCCTGCAACAAATGAACAGGGGAGTGTCCAACCAACAGTTTCAAATTAATACAGACCGCCATTAACTGAGGTAACAAAATAACCAATTGCAATAGTAAGCTGTTTTCCCCAGGTGGACCACCCACAGCAGTGAACGAGAACTTCCCAGTGGATACCCCGCATTTGCTTGTGCCAGAGTTACATCGAGACACTGGAATCTTTCAGACTCTGCTGTGTGACTGAAGGTGTGCTTCCTGCACCTCCTTCTACTCTGAAAGACCACTAAATTCAAAATAATTCAGTATTAGTAGAAAATGAGAAAGGCAGCTGAATGGTTTGGCTGCATATCTGTGAGACTACAGGCACTTTTTTCCTCTCCAGAGACAAAGCTACCTTAAAACAGCTACTGCTTTCCCAGCAGCCTGGCGACTCTCTCCTGTTCTTGTGCCACCCCTTCAGGGGTGCCAGTATAGCTTTCTACAGAATGAACCAGCTCAATTAACATAGAAACGTTAAAAATACATTGCAAAACAAATAAATAGAAGGCAAGAATAGCAGGAACAGCTACTAATGTCTTTGCTACGCAACTATCTACCAATACCATCTATCCTCGCAAACATTTCTAGATCTGCTTTATCATGTGGCCTTTATAATTTCTAGCGTTCATATGGAAATGAGTACTTTAAAAAGGCTGAAACACTAAAATGCACTTTTCTTTACTTCAGATATCTACCAAAGCCTTTTCCTCACGAAAAATGAACTCATTACAATGTGATGAAAAGGAAGGCACCTTAGCTGTAATTCCACTTCATCCTAATTATATTGTGTGTTTTGTATTAAAAACTGTATTAGGGTACTAATTTTCTATTCTAAGGGGAGAACTATCCATATTCTTCAATGTACAAGATTAGGCTGAAGCTGTGAGGCTTTAGACAGCAAGTTATACGTCTCTCCTGAAGGAGTGCATAGCTAAAAAATAAGTTGTTTTCAAATGATAAAATTACCTAGAGAAGAAAATTGCATTTTTAATTCACAACTATTTTCAACAAGTCTATTATTTTTAAAAAAAAAAAAAAAAAACCACAAATTTTCAAGTTGATAAAAACATTTCATATAAAGAACATGTGGGGAGTGTAGGGGTCAGTATCTCTATTAGTAATTTATATCTTCAACTTTTTGCACAAATTTAGAATAGGGTCAAAAAAAAAACAAAACAGCAAAAGCCCAAAGCTCTTGAAAGCAGCAATTTCCTTGGCAAGAGCAGTCCATCCATGAAGATTCATGACTTCGGTGAAATTCTATACTAACAAGATAATTAACCAACACTAAAAATTAAATTTAAAGTAATTACCACTCAGATTTTAAATTGCCGAGTACAAAAAGTGTAAAATTAGCTACAACAGAGAGCTTATGGAGTCCTTAGAGCATTAATAGAGAAAACATTCTCTGCTTTCCTCACACCATTTTATTTTACCTATACGTGTTAAACTTTTCTATGTAAGAACACGAAGCGGAAGAAATAAAAACTAAGACATGGCTGAATGACATCTTAAACTATTAAATATCAACCCGGGAGTTATTTTTTTTCCTGTTTGGACTGTTTCTTAACAAGAGGTAACTCTTGCTTTACCAACAAAATTCTCAGACCTTAAAAATGCTAGCACCCACATTCAAGCAAAAAACTCTAACGCGAACATGTAATGTTTGGTAATCTGAAAGTAGTGTCTGTAACACTTTTGAGAAAGTATCTTAAATGGATATATATGAAAATCAACAGCTTATTAAAAAAATAATTGCAGAGTTACTTGTTCTGTCAAGTAGAATTCCTCTATTATAACAGTCAAATACTGTCTACCCACAGGTATTCACAGACAAAATCAATTTTATTCCTGTAAGATGGAACAGAGTGAAACAACTGCAACTGCTCGTACTGAACTTTGCCAGTACTACCACAGTTGAGGTGTATTTTTCTCAAGTCCTTCTTTCACTAGAGTATTTCCTTAAACAATCCTCTTGCCTTCTGGCACACCTGTCACCCAGAGAAATGAGCTAGGTTAAATATAACCACATTAAAAAAAAAAAAAAAAAAAGGTAGTTAATTTTAACCTGGATCATTTCCCCAACCCAGTTATGGGACACGGTTCCACGAACCGTTGTGCTGGTACAGCTGAGGGGGGCAGCAAAGAGGTGAGGGCTGGGAGCAAGGCACGGGCAGGCCTGTTTAAGTCAACACCGCCACCAAAGGCACTGCTTGTCAAACTATGTCATCAAAAAAAAATACTTACTTGAAGGATTTAGAGGATCAGGATCTATGATCAGCCACTCCGCCTATACATGCCACTTCATATCCCAGCTAGAGCTATACCCGGCTTTTCCTGTGCCTCTTAGTAGGTCAACTTTTAATATGTACCCGAGAACAACGGCCTTACAAAAATCTCACTACAAATACATTTGATCAGTTTACAACCACTCCTCCTCATAAAAAAAAATTAAAAAATAAAAAAATCGAATTTATATCCATGCCTAAAGTTCCAGGAATTTCAAAGTGAAGCCTACCAAAAATCCAAATCTACCTTAACAAAAACACAGAACTGAAGTACCACGGATTTCCAGTCCCTCACTGGTCACGTTTCACACAGGCACAGAGTATCCGACACACTGATTTTAAGGATGCACCTGAGCCGGGAGAGGACGGGGGCTACCGAGAAGCCCTCACGTTTAAGAGCACGAACGCGCTGTCCGCGCGGCAATAAAGTTATCGGAGGAGGGAAATAAATAAGCCCACGAAGCGCGTACTCAGCCCCGCGCCCCGCCGCTCCAGCCCACCCGCCGCAGGGAGCCTCCGCGCCGCCGGAGCGCCGGGCCCCCTCCAACCGCCCGCGGCCCCTCAGAGCCGTCCCGCC